>CM061748.1:322574864-323096843 GCA_030979885.1 Lolium multiflorum | reverse complement strand
GGGAAGTCAAATGATACAAAGGAAGCACGGCAGACTGAAGCAAAGTTTGAAAGACTGAGACTGCATCCGGAACGGTTTCGTTGTCGTGCTGGGCCTACGTCCACACCAAAGAAGAGAAGGTCATCTTTTTGGAATGCCTGAGCAGTATGAAGGTCCCGTCTGGATTCTCGTCCAATATAAAGGGAATAATAAACATGGCGGAGAAAAAGTTCCAAAACCTGAAGTCTCACGACTGCCACGTGATTATGACGAAATTGCTTCCGATTGCTTTGAGGGGGCTCGCCTGAAAATGTTCGAGTAGCCATTGTGAAGCTATGTGCATTCCCTTTCAATGCAACTTCCTCGGCATAAAATCAATCCGTAAGTTCTACCACTAAGCATGTAATCCATGTGATCCAATGTCTGGCGCCGAGTTGGTGTTCCCGCCATCCTTCTTCAATATTATGACGCACCTCTCCTGGTTCACCTAGTCATGAGATTTCCATTCTCATCCTCAGATTGGCACAATATGTCTCTCTCGAGAGGTTCATGGGAGTATTAAAGAAATATGTTCGTAACCGTGCTAGGCCGGAAGGAAGCGCTAAGGAAATGAGGAGGTAATTGAGCTTTGTGTTGACTTGTTCCCGACCTTAAGCCGATTGGTCTTCCTCAATCGTGGCACGAGGGGAGACTAGTGGAAAAGGCACGATCCGAAGGAAATCAATGATATGTATGACTTCCATACCGATCAAGCACACCACACAGCTTCCGACCAATTCCACTTGGTGGCTCCGTATTTCTAGAACATGAAGAATATTTTATTTACTGACAACCTGGAAGCCTGAATCCTGGATTAGGAAGGCCCATGATACGTCTCCGGTTGAGAGAACATTTAATGAGTGACAATAAGGTTGTAGATCAGCTGTATATGTTGGCCAAGACACCATCTTCGGGACTATAATGACTTTCCAAGGGTACGTACCAGATAAATGGGAATACATTTACACGATCGCCAAGATAAAAAGAGCACCAACCAAAACAATGGTGTCCGCTTTTGATGCAGCAACCCAGAATGGGCAAAAGGTCACATATTATGGTTACATAGAGGAGATAAGGGAACTTGACTATGTGGACCTCCTCCTTTAGGTCCCTTTGTTCCGGTGCAAATGGCTCAAGCTAACAGGAGGTGGGACGAGCAATATGGAATGACAATGGTGGATTTCAACAATCTTAGTTACCTTGACGAACCATTCTGTCCTAGCCAAGGATGTGGGCCAGGTTTTCTATGTGAAGGACATGAGTAGCAAAACGAGGAAACGGAAAGATAAGAAAACGATCAGTACATCATGCGATGATCTAAAGCGCCACATTGTTCTTTCAGGGAAAAGAAACATCGTGGGAGTGGAGGACAAGACAGACATGTCAGAAGATTATAATATGTTTGCTGAAATTCCGCCCTTCAAAGTGAACACCCACCCAAGCATTAAGTTAAATGATGAGGATGCTCCATGGATACGGCACAATCGTAAAGCAGGGACACAAGGAAGAAATGATGTGTAATAATTTATTGTACCAAAATTTGTTGAATGAATCATGAATTATATTACCCGCATGTGTTTGTGTCCATTTTCAATGATTCAATTGACTCAGACAGCACTGATGATAATATTAAATTTGGAGGATTTTAAGTCATACTCCCGCATACATGAAATTTGGAGTGACCAAGTCATACTCCTGCATATAGGAAATTTGGAGTGACCAAGTCATACTCCTGCATACATGAAATTTGGAGTGATTTAGTCATACCCCTGCCTAGGCGTATAATATGCATACTGCAGTCTTCAGCCGCTGCCGTTGTAACGGTAGTCGTCGCTTTCTAAGTTGCCGGCGCTGGCTGCTCGCCGGGCCGTCGTCGCTGCTGCCGGGCGGCGTCGGAGCCCGAACTGGAGGGTAGCGCAGCGGGGATATCGGCCGGCCGTGATGAACCACGACGTCACAGTCCGGCCGTGCTCACCATAGCCGACGTGTCGGCTCCTCGGGTGCTCTGCAGGGAGGCGCACTGGGCTCCTCTCATACTGGCGAGCGCCTCTCACGCCGATTGATGAAGAAGGCGTCCAAGTATGCTGGTTATCGGGATGCTGATGTCATCCGCTGCTCCGGCGTGAGGTCGTGGTAGTAGTGGTTCGTGATGTCGCCCGGCGCTGCGCACTCGAGGGACGGAGGACTGCACGCCCGCCGGCGCTTAGGTTCGGCCCGGCAGGGACGCGGTAGCCCGGAGGGCAAGGGTAGTTGGAGCAAAGCTCCTCCACCTGCCGGTAGGTTAGAGTGGGCGGTGGAAGCCATGTGAGAGTGATGAGAGATTGTAGAGATGTGATAATGCTGGCTAAGCCGGGCTACAGACGTAGTGAGAAATAAAGTGAAACTCAATAAGATAAAGGGCGGGAAGAAAGTGCGAAGAAAGAGGCGGAAGAAAGTGGAGGGAAGAAAGTGGCGGGAAGAAAGGGGAAGTGGGAAGAAAGAGGCGGAAGAAAGCGCAAGGGAAGAAAGAGGTTATGGGAAGACAGGAAGAAATGAAGGGGACGAGAGGGAAGAGGGTGCTTCATGAAAGAAAGGGAAGTAAAATGAATTAGTTTTATTTTTTCCTGAATTTTTTCATACATTATTTGTATTTTTAACATTTAGAAATGAATTAGTTTTAATTTTCTGAATTTTTTGATATAATATTTGTATTTTTAAGATTTTGAATTGAATTAGTTTTTTTTTTCTGAATTTATTGATATATTATATGTATTTTTCAGATTTTGAAATGAATTAGTTTTATTTTTCTTAATTTTTTGATATATTATTTGTATTTTTAACATATTGAAATGAATTAGTTTTATTTTCCTGAATTTTTTCATACATTATTTGTATTTTTAACATTTAGAAATGAATTATTTAATTTTCTGAATTTTTTGATATAATATTTGTATTTTTAAGTTTTTGAATTGAATTAGTTTTATTTTTCTGAATTTATTGATATATTATTTGTATTTTTCAGATTTTGAAATGAATTAGTTTTATTTTTCTGAATTTATTCATATATTATATGTACTTTTCACAATTAGAAATGAATTATTTTTAATTACCTTTAGTCGCGTTGCCTCGCTAACCGCGATTAAAGGGTATTTTCCTTGCGGGAAACTTCAACCGCGACTAAAGGTACCCTTTTAGTCGCGGTTGGCTCCCCAACCGCGGTACTAAAGGTCGCTTCCCATAACTCACAAGGCTGGGTCATGTTCGCTTCTTTCTTTCTCCCACGAGTTCTCCGTCGCCATCGATCTTCGCGCCCGCCGCCCTCGCCGATCGCGTCGCTGGCCGTCGCCGCCACACGCTCGCTTTGCTGGGACCGTTTCAAGATTGCCGCTTGCTGTCACACATGGCTTTCCGGCTCCCTTCACTTCCATCTCACACACACACTTGTATCACACATGCTTGTTTGCTGCCGCCATGCTCGGGCGCCAAGGGCTGCATCGCTGCTGCGCTCACGCTAAACGTTAAGCAGGCCACAAGGCTGCCGCTGTTGGCGCTACCGCTGGCTGCGGTTGGCGCTGGCTGCTCACACATCGTTACTACATCACAAGGCTATAGAGGATGACGAAGAAACAGAGAGGGAGAGAAGGCCGTACGCCTACCGCCCACTTTTTTTTTTGTTTTTTTTTGTTTTTTTACTTTTGTAACTAAGTTGTTTTAATTAAAAACTAGTAAAAATGCCAACTAGTCTGTCCTCTGATAAAAATTGAACTTCACAAAAACTTTAATTAACTTAACAAAAAAATTGAACAAGAAATAACTTAACAAAATTTAACAAAAATAACTTAACAAAATAACTTAACAAAAGTTTGTCAAAAAAATGAACTAAATTTTCACTTTTGTATTTTTTCACTTTTAAAAGAACTCAAAAAATTGAACTAAATTTTCACTTTTGTATTTTATCACTTATAAAAGAACTCAAAAAAATGCGCCGCCCCCCTCGCCGCCCCTACGTTATATGCGGTTTTTTTTGTTCGCGGCGAGGGGGCGGCGCCACCGCCACCGCCGCCCCCCTTTCGCCACCGCCACCGCGCGCCCACCTTCCGCCGCCCCCCTTTCGCCACCGCGACCCCGCATATATGCGGCGACATCTTCTCCCACCCTTTCTCGCCTCTCCTTTTGCTACCGCTTTTCGCCATCGCTGCATCGCTTCTTCTTTCACTAATTAATTTGTTTTGACCACATGTTTTTCGTGATTCCATATACATGATGATAGAGTCAATTCGACCGCCAACTATGATCCGGACGTCAAGACCATATGTTCGGCATCATAAAAGGCGATATTCTATATGTGCTGACCGGACAAGAAGAAGATGATATCTCTATCTGAATCCCTTTGACGAAGATGGTTGCCTCGCTGCCAAGATGATGTCGGATAGTTCACTTATAAACGTATTTATCCTGAATTAGCAGCAACCACCGCTACTTTAGGTATATACATATTGAGCTAGTCTGTGATACAAACTAATCCGATTTGAATAAATGTGTGTACTAACGCGCGCCACTCTCTTTCTTATTTTTAGCCTCGGTCGGATCGTGTTTAAAAATTTTAGCACACAAAGTTATGGTAACCAAGATTTATTAGAAACCAAACGAAACATGCACCATCGATGTTGTTTAGAAGCAACTGCACAATGGAGCCCGCAAGAACGCCCACCAAGTTTATCAGTTAACGCGGAGTCGTTGTTAGAGACAACGTCCTGATCACCTCCAGGAATGGAATGAGCCAAGAAGGCACGTGTTGGTTTCACTTTGTCGCTAAGAGCGTACATTGCTTCAACAAGCTTATGGAACATTTCTTTCTACCTCCGGAATACCACAAATTAGATGAGGAGGGTAACAAGATTCATGAAAACAAGGAGAGGTGCAAGCTTTAACAAAATGGGCCTACTTTTCTAGATGGCTAACGCATTCGAACATACAAAATCTAGCCTATGACTTTACAAGCAGGGCAAGACTCCTGATTTCAAAGGACAAGAAACTGACACATGATTGGCCAGAATTTGTGGAGCAAAAGAAATTCGGAGCAGTTCCTTGAAATGTCGAAAAATAAGAAGAATGCGGCCAAGAAGGAGTACAATCATATTATAAATAGGAGGGTACCGCTGGCAGCCTAGGTGAGAAGATGGAGAGCGAAAGCTGAGGAGCACAGGAACTGGGCCTGGTGTATTGAGGGATGGACCCAAGGCCAAAGCTGGTGGTATGGCATGGGGGACTGAACTCGGAGACAGTGGGAGTGTGTTTATCATGGCAAAATAACAAACCCACCCAAAAGCTTATTGAGGCAATGAGGGACGCTCAAGAGGAAGATCATGTTCAACAGAGAGAACGACGCTCTGACAAAAGGCCCTTGGGAATCCCGAACACCCAGGACGTACGAGGCATGGGGCCCATTTTGTGGAAAGTAGGGTTCCTCGCAACGATGACCCGTACCCAAGCATGGTGGTTGTGAAGAGTAGGAGATGCTGGACTGGACAGATGTTAGGGCTAAGGAATGGAAATGGATGTCAAGAAACCGTGAGTGTACTAGTACGAAAGAGATGCAGCTCGGGCGCAGCATGAAGATCATCCAATGGATCCCGGAAGCCAGCAGCGGAGAAGCAGGGGCCATGGTTTCCATGGAGTTCACTGCTGGTGCACCGACGATAGAAATTACTGCACCGGAGCCCCTCTGGTGGTCCAAATTACTGCACCGGAGCTCTCCTCGCTACCCCGTTGACGATATAAAGGAGATGAAAGCATGTCATCCGTATTATCCTATCGGGAACATGTCCATGAAGGGGTAGCCATCGGCAGTGCTTGGCCATGTGCCCTCCACCACAACAACCCCATTCAAGATGGCTGTGCTCGTGTCACGGTGGAGGAGAGATAGTCCAAGGGTTTGAGGACCCGGACATTGACATTGCTACACCCGAAGGGGTGAGAAGACTTGGAGATCGCCCGTTCATTCTATGGCAGAAGAAATTTATCAAGTTTCCAGGCGAGGCCAACAAGTCCACCGTACGGTGGTGGTGGTGGCGGCGTGGCGGTAAGATTATGTGGCGGCGGTGGTGGTGGTGCTCACCTACACCCCGTCCACGACGCCACCCGACGCCGCCCCTATCCCCGCCAGGTAACGCCTTGGCCTCGTCCCGGGCGGTGACTGAGACACCGCCCCAATCCACCTGCGAAGAAGCGGTCCTGGGTTATTAACCCGGACCTTATGTACCTAGACCACAAAGATACCGAGCATCACTGAAGCCTCTCCCCACAAGGCCTTGGGAACGTAGTGCCGAGGAAGTTGACGCACTCACGCGCGGCTGCTGAGCATGAGAAATGGAAGGAATCGCAAGAAGAAAAGAGAGAGGCGAGCCCAAGAGATATTCTCGACAAGCAAAAGCAAGGCTAAGTCATTTTTGACCACACCGTCCCAAGCCGTCAAGAATCTGCCCGACGACTATTTACGTGAACTTCGAGCACTCGCGTTCAAGAGGAACCAAGAGTTGGCGGAGAAGAAAGCCTTGGAGAAAAAAAAAAAAAAATTAGAAAGGGGGAAAGAAGTTGCCCAGGGGGAACAAGTAAACAATCGATTGCCCCGCTTATAGTGAAACTCACGTCGGGATGACCGATATCATAGCAATGCAAAAGACAGGATTGATCGTAACGAGCGAGAACAAGCGTCGACTTAGGTATCACTCTTCGTACCGTTAGGCCTTGATGAGGCGCCAATGAAGGACGTAGTATTTACATATGTGAAGAATGGCCCTCTGCCGAGCTCGCGTGAAGAGGATCTACCTACAAATGAAAGAATCTGCTAATTTGGTACAAGAGTTACATAAAACATAAAAACCCCAAAGACTATATCTATGCGGAAGTTAGATATGAGCATCACTTCAAACATTCTGTACAAATTCATCTGAGTGAATTGTTCCAGCTGTTCAATCAAAGCACCTCGACAAATCTATCATTAGTTGCTACGTTCTGTAAGTGATTTATTAATTTCTACCCCATCTCGTTCATTGCCAGTACTATATATATATATTGTCCTAACTATCTTGTTGTGTACGCTATTATGCAGAATGAAGGGGAATGCGTAATAAGGAACATCCATGATGTTGGGTTCATTGACCCACACATCGTTAATTCACATGTGTTAGAACACCACCCCGCCGACGTGGAGGATGACCCGTGGCGGTTTATTAGAAAACAGGAACTCAAAAGTGATATTCTATTTCCTTACCATTTTGGGTGAGTGTTTCTGTCTTGAGCACATTCTCTTTTGTTTACTCCATGCATGGTATGTGGCTAATCGATGAGTTATGCATGACTGTGCATGTATCGTGTCCGCAGGTTCCACTGGATTCTTATGGTAATTCAAGTTCAGACCTCCTCAGTTCTCGTCCATGACTCTCTGAATATGGATCCGGCGCTTTGGGCCGACATGAGAAAAATGATGCAAAAGTAATTATTTTCATTCATTTGCGCTCTATATCGATCGGCCTATTTCGTTCATCATTTCCTAATATCAAGTAACTAATTAATAACTCTCTTGTTTATTTAATTTTCTTTGCCTCGTAGGGTTTGGAGACGGTTCGTAGATACCAAGGTCGGTGAATTCAAAAAAGAGCTACATTTTAGAATGGCAGTGCGGACGACTGGGGAGATTCAGCCACCGGGGACCAATCTATGTGGATACTATGTTTGTGAGAGGATCCGGAGATACTGCAATGAGCCGGACCAGCGTGTGAGAACAACATCCTGAGGAATAACCTCCGGAAGACGCTAGGAAGCTCGCTTCCGACCACTTCAAGAGGAACTAGCTGGATGGTTGGCGAGGGAAGTCATCGATCCTAGAGGAGAACACTATTACGATGACGTAGAACTTTATATGCACCAGAATTTGTAACAAACTTGTTCAAAATTGTATATGGTCATCCGATATTGAATATATATTGTATATGGTCATCCGATATTGAATATATATTGTATATTCCTCTTGAATTCTACATTTTTGGTTCTAATTTCAAATTTGTTTGAAATTGTACATTCATATGTATGTATGTAGTACCGTAGAATATGTGAAACTCCTTCAAAATTAAAACCCAAAAGAAATAAAATAATACAAATTAAAAAAAAACCAGATTTAGGGGGAGGGGGGCTAAACCTAAACCTGCGGAGGCTTTAGTCGCGGTTGGCCAGAAGAACCGCGACTAAAGGTCCTCCGCCCCTGGCGCCGCTGTCCCCGTGCCCGGTCCAGGCGGGCCGGCGACCGCGGGACTTCACTGCTATTTGGTCGCGTGCGCAACCGCGACTAATGGCAGTTGCGAACCGCGACCAAAGCCCCTTTTTCCACCAGTGGCTGCTCCCATGAGGAGGGAGTAGTTCTCCATCGAGGCTCGGGGCTGTACCGGTAGCTATGTGGTTCATCTCTCTTCCATGTACTTCAATACAATAATCTCATGAGCTGCTTTACATGATTGAGATTCATATGAGTTTTGTATCACTACTATCTATGTGCTACTCTAGCAAAGTTATTAAAGTAGTCCTATTCCTCCCGCACGTGTGTAAAGGTGACAGTGTGTGCACCGTGTTAGTACTTGGTTTATGCTATGATCATGATCTCTTGAGGTTAACTATTGCTATGATAATATTGATGTGATCTATGCCTCCTACATATGCATGAAGGTGACAGTGTGCATGCTATGTTAGTACTTGGTTTAGTCTTTCGATCTATCTTACACTATAAGGTTACTTAAATATGAACAAATTGTGGAGCTTGTTAACTCCAGCATTGAGGGTTCGTGTAATCCTACGCAATGCGTTCATCATCCAACAAGAGTGTAGAGTATGCATTTATCTATTCTATGTGATCAATGTTGAGAGTGTCCACTAGAAAGTCTAATCCCTAGGCCTTGTTCCTAAATACTGCTGCGTTACTACTGCTTGTTTATTGTTTCACTGTGTTACTACGGCTGCAATACTACCACCATCAACTACACGCCAGCAAGCTATTTTGTGGCACCGTTGCTACTGCTCATACTTATTCATACCACCGTATTTCACTATCTCTTCGCGAACTAGTGCACCTATTTGGTGTGTTGGGGACACAAGAGACTTCTTGCTTTGTGGTTGCAGGGTTGCATGAGAGGGATATCTTTGACCTCTTCCTCCCTGAGTTCGATAAACCTTGGGTGATCCACTTAAGGGAAAACTTGCTGCTGTTCTACAAACCTCTGCTCTTGGAGGCCCAACACTGTCTACAGGAAAGGAGGGGAAACGTAGACATCACACTCAAGCAATTTACTTTGGAATGGCGGAGAAATACCATGTAGTAGGTAGGTATGGTGGACACAAATGGCATAGTGGTTGGCTCAAGTATTTGGATGCATACGAAGTATTCCCTCTCGATACAAGGTTTAGGGTAGCAAGGCTATTTGAAACAAACACAAGGATGAAGTGTGCAAAACTCACATAAAAGACATATTGTAAACATTATAAGACTCTACACCGTCTTCCTTGTTGTTCAAACTCAATACTAGAAATTATCTAGACTTTAGAGAGACCAAATGTGCAAACCAAATTTTAGCATGCTCTATGTATTTCTTCATTAATGGGTGCAAAGTATATGATGCAAGAGCTTAAACATGAGCACAACAATTGCCAAGTATCACATTATCCAAGACATTTTAGCAATTACTACATGTATCATTTTCCAATTCCAACCATATAACAATTTAACGAAGAAGAAACTTCGCCATGAATATTATGAGTAAAGCCAAGGACATACTTGTCCATATGCAACAGCGGAGCGTGTCTCTCTCCACACAAAGAATGCTAGGATCCATTTTATTCAAACAAAACAAAAACAAAAACAAACAGACGCTCCAAGCAAAGCACATAAGATGTGATGGAATAAAAATATAGTTTCACGAGGAACCTGATAATGTTGTCGATGAAGAAGGGGATGCCTTGAGCATCCCAAGCTTAGACGCTTGAGTCTTCTTGATATATGCAGGGGTGAACCACCTGGGCATCCCCAAGCTTAGAGCTTTCACTCTCCTTGATCATGTTGTATCATCTCCTCTCTTGATCCTTGAAAACTTCCTCCACACCAAACTCAAAACAACTCATTAGAGAGTTAGTGCACAATCAAAATATACATGTTCAGAGGTGACATAATCATTCTTAACACTTCTGGACATTGCACAAAGCTACTGAAAGTCAATGGAATCGAAATATCCATCAAGCATAGCAAAACAGGCAATGCGAAATAAAAGGCAGAATCTGTCAAAACAGAACAGTTCGTATTGACGAATTTTATTGGGGCACCAGACTTGCTCAAATGAAAATTCTCAAATTTAATGAAAGTTGCATACATATCTGAGGATCACTCACGTAAATTGGCTTAATTTTGTGAGTTACCTACAGAGAATTAGGCCGAGATTCGTGACAGCAAAGAAATCTGTTTCTGCAGTAATCCAAATCTAGTATGAACCTTACTATCAACGACTTTACTTGGCACAACAAAACACAAAACTAAGATAAGGAGAGGTTGCTACAGTAGTAAACAACTTCCAAGACACAAATAAAAAACAAAGTACCGTAGTAAAAACATGGATTGTCTCCCATAAGCGCTTTTTAACGCCTTTCAGCGCAAGTGTGTATCAAGTATTATCGAAGGATGGTACATCTACAGCGGGGTGTGGAGTTTTCTCAACCATGCATAGTATATTAGATACATAAGTTTTAGCGTCTCCCTTTTCATTAGTCTTGGGCTTGCTACTCTCATCAAACAAATTTTCAGAACAAGCCAAGCATAGTTATTTTCTAGTGCATCATTCATCGCTAGGAGCTTACATGTTATTGGTGCTTTGATCTCCCCACCATCATTAATATTATTAGTGTGCCTTATTCTCTCCATGTCCATCTTTTCAAGGAGACTAACAAAATTGGTGCAAGAACCAAGCATATTATACTTAGCAAAGACCTTTCTAGCCTCTCTTGCTAGACCACCAAATTCTCTAAGAAGGGTTTCTAAAACAAAATCTTTTTTTCCCCCTCTTCCATATCACCGAGTGTAAGAAACATGTGTTGGATTATAGGATTGAGATTAACAAATTTAGTTTCCAACATACGAACTAAAGCAGCAGCATTTTCATAAGTAGGAGCAAGATCTACCAAGTGTCTATCTTCAAAATCTTCAATGGTACTAACATGGTTGAAAAATTCTTCTATATTATTTCTCCCAATTATAGACCCGCGCCCTACCGGCATGTTTTTTACGGTAAAATTAAAAGGAAACATGTTGAAATAAGTAAAGCAAATACAAGTAACTAATTTTTTTGTGTTTTTGATATAGCAAACAAGATAGTAAATAAAGTAAAACTAGCAACTAATTTTTTTGTATTTTGATTTAGTGCAGCAAACAAAGTAGTAAATAAAACTAAGCAAGACAAAAACAAAGTAAAGAGATTGGAGACTCCCCTTGCAGCGTGTCTTGATCTCCCCGGCAACGGCGCCAGAAAATCTTGCTTGATGCGCGTAGTTGACTTTATGTCTTTTCGTTCAACACGCGTCCGTTGGGAACCCCAAGAGGAAGGTGTGATGCGTACAGCGGCAAGTTTTCCCTCAGTATGAAACCAAGGTTTATCGAACAGTAGGAGTCAAGAAGCACGTGAAGGTTGATGGCGGTGAGATGTAGTGCGGCGCAACACCAGGGATTCCGGCGCAACGTGAAACCGCACAACACAAACCAAGTACTTTGCCCCAACGAAACAGCGAGGTTGTCAATCTCACCGGCTTGCTGTAACAAAGGATTAGATGTATAGTGTGGATGATGATTGTTTGCAGAAAACATAGAACAAGTATTGCAAGAGATTGTATTTAAGATAGAGAATTGGACGGAGTCCACAGTTCACTAGAGGTGTCTCTCCCATAAGATAAACAACATGTTGGGTGAACAAATTACAGTTGGGCAATTGACAAATAAAGAGGGCATGACCATGCACATACATATTATGATGAGTATAGTGAGATTTAATTGGGCATTACGACAAAGTACATAGACCGATATCCAAGATGCATCTATGCCTAAAAAGTCCACCTTCAAAGTTATCATCCGAACCCCTTCCAAGTATTAAGTCGCTAACAACGACAATTGCATTAAGTATTGCGTAATGTAATCAGTAACTACATCCTCGAACATAGCACCAATGTTTTATCCCTAGTGGCAACAACACATCCATAATCTTAGAGATTGCTGTCACTTGATTCACGGAGACATGAACCCACTATCGAGCATAAATACCCTCTTGGAGTTAATAGCAAAAACTTGGCCAGAGCCTCTACTAATAACGGAGAGCATGCAAGATCATAAACAACACATAGATATAAATTTGATAATCAACATAACAAGTATTCTCTATTCATCGGATCCCAACAAACACAACATATAGAATTACGATAGATGATCTTGATCATGTTCGGCAGCTCACAAGACCCGACAATTAAGCATAATGAGGAGAAGACAACCATCTAGCTACCGCTATGGACCCATAGTCCAGGGGTAGACTACTCACACATCACTCCGAGGCGACCATGGCGGCGTAGAGTCCTCGGGGAGATGATTCCCTCTCCGGCGGGTGCCGGAGGCGATCTCCAAATCCCCGAGATGGGATTGGCGGCGGCTCTCCGGTTTCGTATCGTGGCTCTCGGCACCGGGGTTTCGCGACGAAGGCTTTAAGTAGGCGGAAGGGTAGGTGGGGGCGCGAGGGCCCAGGAGACAGGCGGCGCGGCCAGGGGGGCCGCCGCTGCCCTCCCGGCCACCTCGTGGCCCCACCCGTTGACTCTTCGGTCTTCTGGAAGCTTCGTGAAAAATAGGACCCTGGGCATTGATTTCGTCCAATTCCGAGAATATTTCCTTACTAGGATTTCTGAAACCAAAACAAGCAGAAAACAGCAACTGGCAGCATCTTGTTAATAGGTTAGTTCCAAAATGCACGAATATGACATAAAGTGTGCATAAAACATGTAGATATCATCAATAATGTGGCATGGAACATAAGAAATTATCGATACGTTGGAGACGTATCAAGTGGCATCCTTGTGAGTTTGAGCCCAAGTTGGTGGCAGCTCACTAGGGAGTGGCAAGAGGTGGGAAGTTTAGTCCCACATGGAAAGTTGGGAGGAAGTTAGACCACCTTATAAGGTGGGTTGTTCCACCACTAGTAAGTGAGTAAGAATAGGAGTGGTTCACGCGCACTCCTCCTCCTCCTCCTCGCTCGCTCGTCTTGACTCAACACGACACGTCACAACGCGCGCCACGCTCGTGGTGAGTGGATTGAGCCTCGAGCCGAGACTTTCCTTTCTTTTTGCAGTTCAGGAAACGAATAGAGTCCTAGACGGATGCGTCAGTTAGTCGGTTCGGTCGCTCCCGGATCGTGGGCTATCTGTAATCGACTCGTGTGTGCAACGTGGGCGTGCCCCACGTTGCCTAGGGTTTCCCGAGCCTATAATCTCCTGCCGGCTACTGCAGAAACACATCTAATATACGAGTTAGGGTTTCCACCTCTCTTGCGCCGCATCGTAGCCTACTCCATCCCGCGCGCCGACGTGCATCGCCGAACGGGAGAGCAGGTCTCGGAACCGCTCGTCCTTGCGATCCTGTACGGGAGAGGGCGAATTAGGTTTTTGGGAAGCGCTCTGCGCGACTCGCTCTTCATCACGGGTCGCCTTCCGTCCAAGTCGGGCGGTGCTGCCTACCGTCGTCTTCAACGCCGTCTACTTCGACCCGTCGTCCCCATCGTCAACAACGTTGTCATCAACATCATTACTGCTGCGACATCGTCTGCTACACCTTCACTGCCACCTCCACCAGATCGGTACGTGCGACATATCTCGATCTGTTTAGCGATGGATGTTGTATCGTTTGCTCACATTCATGTTGATCATGCATCTAGTATGTTCGAGTTTCACATGTTAGTAGTTACTGTGTCATGCTTAATATTCTGAATTAATCATGGAAATTGTGCCTAATTATCCAACAATCCAAAAACCTAATTGTAGGCAATTTCCTGAGTTAACTATGGTTGGTTTTGCTGATGCATTGAGACCGGATAAGTTTACCGGTGTGCACTTTAAGAGGTGGCAGATTAAAGCCATGCTCTGGCTTACTCATCTGAAAGTATTCCAAGTTAGTAACGGCTTACCTGAAGGAACTATATTTGACCAAGTTCAGAACAAGTTCAAGGAAGACAATACTCTCTTCGTCGGATGCGTTCTGAGTATTCTTGCTGATCCTCTATGTGATGTGTACATGCACATAGTAGACGGTAAAGAGCTCTGGGATGCACTGAATGCTAAATTCAGTGCAACCGATGCTAGCAGTGAACTGTACATCATGGAGAGCTTCCACGACATCAGGATGGCGAACAACCGTTCTGTAGTCGAACAAGCTCATGAGATACGGTGCATTGCGAAAGAGCTTGAACTCCTTAAGTGTGCCTTACCTGACAAGTTTGTGGCTAGATGCATCATCGCTAAGTTGCCCCCTTCATGGAGGAACTTTTCCACAACTCTCAAACACAAGAGAAAGGAGATATCAGTTGAAAATCTGATAGCGTCTCTTGATGTTGAGGAGAAAGCTCGGGCTAAGGATACTACAGAGAAAGGAGAGGGTCAGTCTAGCGCCAACATGGTGCAGAAGAAACCCTACAACAAGAATAAAGGGAATAACAAGCCCTCCTTCAATAAGCCTATGAAGACTACAACCTTCAAGAAGAAGAAGATGATAAACAAAGCAGATCTGAGCTGCTTTACATGTGGAGAGACTGGCCACTTTTCTAAGGACTGTCCAAAGAGGGCATACCGCAAGAAAAAGGCGAGGCAAGTCAACACGGTGACCGCTAGCAATGCTGATGGGTACGGTAATCTCTTTACTGTTCTTTCGGTATTTCAATCTCCATGTTGGTGGATTGATACAGGTGCTAATGTTCATGTGTGTGCTGACATATCCATGTTCACTTCTTACCAGGTCGCCCGGGATTCTTCCGTCTTGATGGGGAATGGGTCACATGCTTCTGTTCGTGGTGTTGGCACGGTAGATCTGAAGTTCACTTCGGGAAGATCGTGCTGAGGAACATGCAGCATGTCCCTACTATGAACAAGAATCTCGTTAGCGGCTCCCTTCTATGCAGAGATGGGTTTAAGGTTGTTTTAGAGTCGAATAAAGTAGTTGTTTCCAAGTTTGGACAATTTATTGGTAAAGGTTATGAGTGCGGAGGCTTGTTCCGCTTTTCGCTTTCTGATTTCAGTAATAAGTCTGTGAACCATATTTGTGGCAATGTTAGTGATGATACCAGTGTTTGGCATTCTCGTTTGTGTCACATTAATTTTGGTTTAATGTCTCGGCTTTCCAGTTTAAGTTTAATTCCGAGTTCATCATTGTCAAAGGTTCTAAGTGCCATAGTTGTGTGCAATCAAAGCAACCTCGGAAGCCTCACAAGGCGGCCGAGGAGAGAAACTTGGCACCTCTAGAACTCATACATTCTGATCTATGCGAGATGAATGGTGTGTTGACAAAAGGTGGAAAGAGATATTTCATGACATTGATTGATGATGCGACTAGATTTTGCTATGTTTATTTGTTGCGAACTAAAGATGAAGCTTTAGACTACTTTAAAATTTATAAGGCCGAAGTTGAAAATCAACTAGAGAGAAAGATCAAGCGTCTTAGATCGGATCGTGGTGGTGAATATTTTCCTAAAATCTCTGATGAATTCTGTCAGGAACATGGCATTATTCATGAGAGGACGCCTCCCTATTCGCCCCAATCAAACGGGGTTGCCGAGAGGAAAACCGCACGCTGACTGACTTGGTGAATTACATGTTAGCCACTGCTGGTTTATCAAAGGCATGGTGGGGGAGGCTTTGTTGACTTCATGTCATGTCCTGAATAGAGTTCCTAACAAGAAGAAAGATAAAACCCCTTGCGAGGAGTGGGCTGGGAGAAAACCATCACTTTCGTATTTGCGCACATGGGGATGTTTGGCGAAAGTCAATATTCCAATTACAAAGAAGTGCAAACTTGGACCAAAGACAAGATTGTATCTTTCTAGGTTATGCTCCACGGAGTGTAGGATATAGATTTTAGTAGTTCAATCCGAGGAACCTGATATGCATGTTGATACTATTATGGAATCTCGTGATGCAACATTTTTTGAGAATATGTTTCCTATGAAAGATATGCATAGCATTGCTAGAAATTATACTGAGATAATTCCTGAGTCTAGTACATCTAATGATTATTTTGAACAATCACATGAGAATGTTACTGAGAAGGATGACAATGAAGCTCCTAAACGGAGCAAGAGACGAAGGATTGAAAAATTTGGTGATGATTTCATTGTGTACCTTGTGGATGATACTCCCACGTCCATTGCAGAGGCATATGCATCTCCAGATGCAGATGACTGGAAAGAAGCTGTCCATAATGAGATGGACTCGATTCTTTCTAATGGAACTTGGGAGTTGTCAGAACGACCCCATGGATGCAAGCCTGTAGGCTGCAAATGGGTGTTCAAGAAGAAGCTAAGACCTGATGGTACTATTAAAAAGTACAAGGCGCGGCTTGTAGACAAAGGCTACGCACAAAGAGAAGGCGAAGATTACTTCGACACCTATTCACCTGTCGCTAGACTTACCACCATTCGAGTACTACTATCCATGGCAGCCTCCTATGGTCTTATCGTTCATCAAATGGATGTAAAGACAGCTTTCCTTAATGGAGAGTTGGAAGAGGAAATCTATATGGATCAGCCTGATGGGTTTGTAGTAATAGGTGAAGAAAGAAAGGTGTGCAAGTTGCTGAAATCGTTATATGGCCTGAAACAAGCACCTAAGCAATGGCATGAGAAGTTTGACAAAACTTTAACTTCTGTAGGCTTTGTTGTCAATGAGGCTGACAAGTGCGTTTTGTAGGATAACGTTGCATAGAAAACAAAAATTTTCCTACCGCGAACACGCAATCCAAGCCAAGATGCAATCTAGAAGACGGTAGCAACGAGGGGGTATCGAGTCTCACCCTTGAAGAGATTCCAAAGCCTACAAGAGGAGGCTCTTGTTGCTGCGGTAGACGATCACTTGCCGCTGCAAAAGCGCGTAGAAGATCTTGATCACGATCGGTTCCGGCGCCACGAACGGCAGCACCTCCGTACTCGGTCACACGTTCGGTTGTTGATGAAGACGACGTCCACCTCCCCGTCCAGCGGGCAGCGGAAGTAGTCCTCTTGAATCCGACAGCACGACGGCGTGGTGTCGGTGGCGGTGTAGAAGTCCGGCGGAGCTTCGCTAAGCTACGCGGGCAATATGGAGTGGAGGAGCAAAGCTAGGGTTTGGGAGGGGTGGCCGGCCACTCAAGGGGGGCGGCCAGCTTATGGGGTGGCCGCCCCCTCCCTTGGCCCCTCATTATATAGGTGGATCCCAAGTGTTGGTGTCCAAGTCTTCGAATAAGACCCGAAACCAAACCTTCCATAGGAGGGGAAACCTAGCCCAACTAGGACTCCCACCCAAAGGTGGGATTTCCACCTCCCATGTGGTGGCCGGCCCCCATGGTGGAGTCCACTTGGGACTCCACCCCCACTAGGCTGGCGGCCATAGAGGTGGAGTCCCTTGTGGACTCCACCTTCCTTGGTGGTTTCTTCCGGACTTTTCTAGAACCTTCTAGAACCTTCCATAGAACCTTCCGCGACATTTTATTTCACATAAAATGACATCCTATATATGAATCTTATTCTCCGGACCATTCCGAACTCCTCGTGATGTCCGGGATCTCATCCGGGACTCCGAACAAATATTCGAACTCCATTCCATAATTCAAGTACTACCATTTCAACATCCAACTTTAAGTGTGTCACCCTACGGTTTGAGAACTATGTGGACATGGTTGAGTACTCACTCCGACCAATAACCAATAGCGGGATCCTGGAGATCCATAATGGCTCCCACATATTCAACGATGACTTTAGTGATCGAATGAACCATTCACATACATTACCAATTCCCTTTGTCTCGCGATATTTTACTTGTCCGAGGTTTGATCTTCGGTATCACTCTATACCTTGTTCAACCTCGTCTCCTGACAAGTACTCTTTACTCGTACCGTGGTATGTGGTCTCTTATGAACTCATTCATATGCTTGCAAGACATTAGACGACATTCCACCGAGAGGGCCAGAGTATATCTATCCGTCATCGGGATGGACAAATCCCACTGTTGATCCATATGCCTCAACTCATTCTTTCCGGATACTTAATCCCACCTTTATAGCCACCCATTTACGCAGTGGTGTTTGGTGTAATCAAAGTACCTTTCCGGTATAAGTGATTTACATGATCTCATGGTCATAAGGACTAGGTAACTATGTATCGAAAGCTTATAGCAAATAACTTAATGACGAGATCTTATGCTACGCTTAATTTGGTGTGTCCATTACATCATTCACACAATGACATAACCTTGTTATTAATAACATCCAATGTTCATGATTATGAAACTAATCATCCATTAATCAACAAGCTAGTTTAAGAGGCATACTAGGGACTTCTTGTTTGTCTACATATCACACATGTACTAATGTTTCGGTTAATACAATTATAGCATGATATATAAACATTTATCATAAACATAAAGATATAAATAATAACCACTTTATTATTGCCTCTAGGGCATATCTCCTTCAGTCTCCCACTTGCACTAGAGTCAATAATCTAGTTTACATTTGTATAGATATAACACCTTGGCCTTATGGTGCTTTATCATGTATTGCTCACGAGAGGTTTTTAGTCAACGGATCTGACACGCTCAAACGTATGTATTTTGTAATTCATTTGCGTCTCAACGCATCACTCATTTCCAAATGAGTCGGCATTAAATATGTTTGGTCTTCTGGTGGAACCTTAATTCCGCGGTCTGAAATATGTCACTAATATTGTCACATACAATATAGCTTCAAAGTTCTGACACTATCGGAACTACACCAAGTTCTCAAAGAACCTCTTGACTTAACATCCTTTGTCATTGTCAAAACAATGACATACTCTGCCTTTTGTAGAATCCGTCACAATATTTAGAACTCTTCTAAATCTAGCATAGACAATTTCTAGCTCATTGTGCTACCTTTTAAACAACACTTAGTCTAATTTGAGATTGAAATTATAATTTATATGTGACAAAACCAATATCGGTGTAACACCAACGATTTGTTTGTCATTTCTTCATACAAAAATATATATATATATCCTTAGTTCTTCTAAAGTACTCAAGGATATTCTTACTGTCGTCCATGATCATCATATGAATCATTCTGGTATATGCTCATAACACTTTATAGCACATGATATCTGATTGTGTACATATTATTCATGATCTATAATCACTCATGTGTTTTTACTCATTGAGTGTCAGATACACTCAAGTCTTGTTAAACTTTCACATGACAAGAACATTTTCTTAATATTTCTATATTGAACTACTTCAATATCCATCATATGTACTTTGACTTAAACTTATTTATGTGTTTCAATCTATCTTCATAGATCTTGACACTAAATTTGTTTCAGTCCATATCCTTTCATTGAAGTTAATTCTCAATGAAACCTTTTAATCAAGTATATAATTACATCATTTATAACCAACTATATGTCACCTACATAAAGTATTATAAATGTGTCTTAGCGCTCCCACTTAATTTCTTGCAAATGCAAGCCTCTTCATCGTCTCTGATGAAATCAAAAAAAACTCTTTGACTATTTCATCTGGTGAAGATTCCAACTCCGTGATACTTACTTCATCCAATTGAAGCTTGTATAGCTATCTAGTATTCCACGGACCAGCAAAACTCTTGGTTGTATCTTGTATACATACTTCTGTTAAGTAGTGTATTTTGCCATCCTACTAGCGTATCTCATAAAAGAAATATGTAGTGATTACTAGAATAATCCACATAGACTATAAGCATTGCTACGGAAGATCTAATCTTATCGAATTCAACTCTTTGAACTTTGTCGTAAACAATTTTTCGACAAGTCAAGCTTTCTTCAAGGATATTTCATCCAAGTCTATCAATTTCATAGATCCATTTACTTTCATAAAGTATTCATCTATCTTGGATTTCATGGCGTATAGCCATTTTAACGAAGTCAGGGCCCATCATATCTTCTTTGTTTGTAGTTGGTTTATCATTGTTCAAAATCAATCCTTTGTTCACAAATCATTTATTTGATCACAAAGTAAACCATACCTACAAGGTTCAATATGTACTTCGATCTCCATGGCTAAAACACTTTGTAGTCATGGGAGCCATGATCGTCGTGGCCGAAACAAATTCCGATGCTGCTCTACTCTGATCATTATGCTCAGGTTCATAAACCTTATCAAATTATATTGTCCTCCCACTCAAAAACTTCACTAGAAACAATTTCTCGGAATTTAGAAACATTGACAAACACTTTTGTCTTTGTCTCGTGGGAAGAATTCCCAATTAAATTTCTGGGATAACCAACAAAGATATTCATCCGATTTTGGTTGTAAACTATTAGACCAAAATTTAAAGAAAGACTATTAGGGTTTATACCCATACCATAACTCGTATGGTGTCATTTCAACGGATCATGATGATGCTCTATTCATGTAAAAGCGGTAGTCACTAAAGCATAATCCACAAAATTATAATGGCGTTATAATATTTTATCTCATCATTAATCCAACAAAGTTTGGATACATATCTCGGATACTATATCATCATTATGATACTCCAAGAAATGTGAGTTGTAGAACAATTTCATAACTCTCTTAGATGTTCGCTAAAACTCGTAATTCAAATATTTCTACCATGATCCAATCATAGATATTTGACTTTTCTATTACGATGATTTCCACTTCATGCTGAAATTTATTTGAATCCATTCAAATGTTTCAAACTTCTTCCTTATTGAATATATCCACATATATACTCAATTCATTGTTGAAAGTTTTCATGAAGTAGAAGAATCTCCCGCACACAACTATGCCCAGTGAACCACATACATCATCATGTATTTTTCCACTAATTTAGTTGCCCGTTCAACTCTAGGCCTATGAACGGTATTTTAGTCATTCTTTTTAGAAAATATTTGCAAGCGCCAAACGATTCAAAAATCAAATGACTCCAAAATCCATTTGCATGGAGTTCCTTCATGCGTTCCTTTCTAACATGACCTAAATGGCGGTTCCACAAATAAGTGGAATTCAAATCATTTGCCTTATGGCATTTTAGCGTTGTTATGTATGTGTGTTTCACCATTAATATTTATAATAACTTATCCATCGTACATGGAGTAATGTCATAATTTGAACAACTTATTGTTTTCATTTGACCAGAGCAAAATAACAATTATTAAGTTCTTTATTATAAATTCTAAGGGCTAGATAGAATGCTAACGACGAACATAATAACACTTTATTTTTGTTCCAGACGTGCATTCTTATCATATTCCTTGTTAGTCACATAGGCCATTGTATTCTTGTATTGCGTTGTTTTGTATGACACTTCATACCAACCAATATAGTACTAATACCCAAGAATTTCATAGTGTGAGTTAACTAGGAATACAACCATAACATGTATATCATTTATATATACCTGAGCTAGACTTTCTAGTCTTCTTTTCTTTTGCCAAAATATCTTTTGCTTCTCTTTTAGCTTTCCTCATTATTCAGAAAAACACTTCAACATCATTAACTTCTAGGTTTGTTGGTCAAATACCAATAACCTTGAGGTTCTTACTTTGAAGTTGATCATCATATGACAAGTGTTCCAGATTTCACTATTAGTAACTTTGTAATATGATGAACAATTTCACTCATAATTTTATCCATCATATCATGACGACTTTCCGAGACCATGTCTGTACATGCTAGGCTCGTAAAGTTTTAACCTTGGTATTTGCATGTGCAAATCTAGCTTGCACCCGTTGTATGTACACGTAGAATCTATCACACCCGATCATCACGTGATGCTTCGAAACGACGAGTTTTAGTAACGGTGCATATTAAGGATGGTCACTTCATGGATATGCGAATATCGTTAGTGCCCCAATAGTTGGAGGATTGTGACGCCTTGCGACTTCAACCTTCGTACATTCCCATAAAACTTATGAGTTCATGTAGTCTCACCAAATTATATTCTATCATCTTGCAATAAGGTCTTAGATATCACATATATCTCATACCTTGATTATTTCTGAAAACTAAATTTTCAGCTCCTTACTTTTCAAACAGATTTGAACTTCAAGTTTAACGGAGACAAGATAACTTTAGGTACTTAATTGAAATCATAGCTCTTTGAATCAACAATGTGAGGTTTACTAAAAGTTTGCAATAGGACTTAATCAATTCTTGATTCTTTAACAATACGGTACCAATCCGTAAAGTTTCTTGTCAGATTTTAACAGTATTTCTATCTCAATAACAAGACTAGCGCATAGTAGAATTGGATACCACTGTAGGATAACGTTGCATAGAAAACAAAAATTTTCCTACCCCGAACACGCAATCCAAGCCAAGATGCAATCTAGAAGACGGTAGC
This sequence comes from Lolium multiflorum, assembly GCA_030979885.1. Lineage (NCBI taxonomy): Eukaryota > Viridiplantae > Streptophyta > Magnoliopsida > Poales > Poaceae > Lolium > Lolium multiflorum. The sequence continues at coordinate 323,074,192 of CM061748.1, read as the reverse complement.
AACGAGGGGGTATCGAGTCTCACCCTTGAAGAGATTCCAAAGCCTACAAGAGGAGGCTCTTGTTGCTGCGGTAGACGATCACTTGCCGCTTGCAAAAGCGCGTAGAAGATCTTGATCACGATCGGTTCCGGCGCCACGAACGGGCAGCACCTACTCGGTCACACGTTCGGTTGTTGATGAAGACGACGTCCACCTCCCTGCCCAGCGGGCAGCGGAAGTAGTAGCTCTGAATCCAGCACGACGGCGTGGTGTCGGTGGCGGTGTAGAAGTCCGGCGGAGCTTCGCTACGCGGGCAATATGGAGTGGAGGAGCAAAGCTAGGGTTTGGGAGGTGGCCGCCACTCAAGGGGGCGGCCAGCTTATGGTCTTGGGGTGGCCGGCCCTCCCTTGGCCCCTCATTATATAGGTGGATCCCAAGTGTTGGTGTCCAAGTCTTCGAATAAGACCCGAAACAAAACCTTCCAGGAGGGGGAAACCTAGCCCAACTAGGACTCCCACCCAAAGGTGGGATTTCCACCTCCCATGGGGGTGGCCGGCCCCTATGGTGGAGTCCACTTGGGACTCCACCCCCACTAGGGCTGGCCGGCCATAGAGGTGGAGTCCCTTGTGGACTCCACCTTCCTTGGTGGTTTCTTCCGGACTTTTCTAGAACCTTCTAGAACCTTCCATAGAACCTTCCGCGACATTTTATTTCACATAAAATGACATCCTATATATGAATCTTATTCTCCGGACCATTCCGGAACTCCTCGTGATGTCCGGGATCTCATCCGGGACTCCGAACAAATATTCGAACTCCATTCCATAATTCAAGTACTACCATTTCAACATCCAACTTTAAGTGTGTCACCCTACGGTTCGAGAACTATGTGGACATGGTTGAGTACTCACTCCGACCAATAACCAATAGCGGGATCTGAGATCCATAATGGCTCCCACATATTCAACGATGACTTTAGTGATCGAATGAACCATTCACATACATTACCAATTCCCTTTGTCTCGCGATATTTTACTTGTCCGAGGTTTGATCTTCGGTATCACTCTATACCTTGTTCAACCTCGTCTCCCGACAAGTACTCTTTACTCGTACCGTGGTATGTGGTCTCTTATGAACTCATTCATATGCTTGCAAGACATTAGACGACATTCCACCGAGAGGGCCCAGAGTATATCTATCCGTCATCGGGATGGACAAATCCCACTGTTGATCCATATGCCTCAACTCATTCTTTCCGGATACTTAATCCCACCTTTATAGCCACCCATTTACGCAGTGGTGTTTGGTGTAATCAAAGTACCTTTCCGGTATAAGTGATTTACATGATCTCATGGTCATAAGGACTAGGTAACTATGTATCGAAAGCTTATAGCAAATAACTTAATGACGAGATCTTATGCTACGCTTAATTTGGTGTGTCCATTACATCATTCACACAATGACATAACCTTGTTATTAATAACATCCAATGTTCATGATTATGAAACTAATCATCCATTAATCAACAAGCTAGTTTAAGAGGCATACTAGGGACTTCTTGTTTGTCTACATATCACACATGTACTAATGTTTCGGTTAATACAATTATAGCATGATATATAAACATTTATCATAAACATAAAGATATAAATAATAACCACTTTATTATTGCCTCTAGGGCATATCTCCTTCACGTTTACTATCTCCATGGTGGGGGCGAAGGTGTTATACTATGTTTGTATGTGGATGATATTCTGATCTTTGGAACAAACATGAAAGTAATACACGATGTCAAGTCTTTCTTGTCAAAGAGCTTTGATATGAAGGATCTGGGTGAAGTTGATGTGATTCTGAACATTAAGAACGAGAGTGGGATTACTCTAACGCAATCCCATTATGTTGAGACGATCTTGAGCCGGTTCGGCTATATTGATAGCAAGTCTTCTCCAACACCATATGATTCCAGTGTGACACTACGCAAGAACCGGAGGATTGCCATAGATCAATTGAGATATTCTTAGATCGTTGGCTCACTCATGTACTTAGCGAGCGCGACTAGACCCGACATCTCTTTTGCTGTTAGCAAGTTGAGTAGGTTCATGTCAAACCCGGGTACTGATCATTGGCATGCTCTTGATAGGGTCATGCACTACCTATGTGGTACAATGAGTTATGAGATTCACTATTCAGGGCACCCAGCTGTGCTTGAAGGATATAGTGATTCGAATTGGATCTCAGATGTAGCTGATCTGTACGCCACAAGTGGGTATGTATTTACCTTTTGAGGTGGCGCAGTATCATGGAGATCCTGCAAGCAAACCATATTGACGAGGTCAACTATGGAAGCAGAACTTACTGCTTTGGACACAACCACCGTTGAATCAGAATGGTTGCGTGAGCTCTTGATGGACTTGCCTGTGGTTGAAAAACCGTACCAATAATCCTTTTGAATTGTGACAATCAAGCTGTAATTGTCAAAGTGAACAATTCTAAGGATAACGCGAAGTCATCAAGACACGTCAAGAGACGTTTGAAGTCTGTCAGGAAATTGCAAAACTCCGGAGTAATAACTGTTACATATATTTAAACAGACAAAAACCTGACAGATCCCTTTACAAAGGGACTATCACGTAATGTGATAGAAAGTGCATCGAGGGAGATGGGTTTGAGAACCATTGATGTTACACCATAGTGGTAACCCAACCTTTGTGATCGGAGATCCCGTGAATTAGGACATGGGAAGAACAAACTAGTGGTTTAATTAAGAAGAGTATTATGTAACCCTCTCTATGTGAAGATCCACAACTCTCAATTGCTGTAAGGCAGGTTGGCAACAAGCCTTAATGTGTTTATGTTGGCTATTTTTAGCAAAGATGCTGTCCTGTAGAGCATTCTTGAAATAACACACCTATATGAGTCTGATTGTTAAACGTCGCAATCTATGAGATTTGGGTGATCTCTAGTAAACTCATGAAGAGACCACGAAGTATGACGCATATGCTTCACCCGCGGGGTAGGCTACTAGCAGCCATGTACTGGTTATGACTTTGAGTGAAATCCTGTTCACGCAAAACTTGCAATTCAAGGCTTAGTCCATTGTTCAAGTGTGAATGGATGTAGCTTAAGGTTCTAGGCGGAAGTTCAACTTAACAGTCTCCGCTGAAACACTGGTATATAAACAAGCAGTGAGTATTGGTAAATCTCTAAATGGGGATTTGAGATCTGGTGGGGGATTGTTGAAATATTGGGCCCACTTTAAGTGGCCCATACTAGATTTCAGATTTCCCTATAAATCTCAAAGCCCACATAGTGACAACATTGTGAGTTTGAGCCCAAGTTGGTGGCAGCTCACTAGGGAGTGGCAAGAGGTGGGAAGTTTAGTCCCACATGGAAAGTTGGGAGGAAGTTAGACCACCTTATAAGGTGGGTTGTTCCACCACTAGTAAGTGAGTAAGAATAGGAGTGGTTCACACGCGCTCCTCCTCCTCCTCGCTCGTCTCGACTCGACTCGACACGACACGACACGTCACGATGCGCGCCGCGCTCGTGGTGAGTGGATTGAGCCTCGAGCCGAGACTTTCCTTTCTTTTTGCAGTTCAGGAAAACGAATAGAGTCCTAGATGGGCATCACTGTTAGTCAGTTCGGGTCACTTCCGGACCGTGGGCTATCTGTAACCGACTCGAAACGTGTGTGCGACATGGTCGTGCCCCACGTTGCCTAGGGTTTCCTGAGCCTATATAATCTCCTGCCCGGCTACCGCAGAAACACATCTAATATACGAGTTAGGGTTTCCACCTCTCTCTGCTTGTGCCGCCATCGTAGCCTACTCCATCCCGCGCGCCGACGTGCATCGGCGAACGGGAGAGCAGGTCTCCGAAACCGCTCATCCTTGCGATCCTGTACGGGAGAGGGCGTATTAGGTTTTTGGGAAGCGCTCTACACGACTGCTCAAGCTCTTCATCACGGGTCGCCTTCCGTCCAAGTCGGGCGGTGCTGCCTACCGTCGTCTTCAACGCCGTCTACTTCGACCCGTCGTCCCCATCGTCAACAACGTTGTCATCAACAACGTTACTGCTGCGACATCGTCTGCTACACCTTCACTGCCACCTCCACCAGATCGGTACGTGCGACATATCTCGATCTGTTTAGCGATGGATGTTGTACTGTTTGCTCTGCTACTGTTCATGTTGATCACTGCATCTAGTATGTTCGAGTTTCACATGTTAGTAGTTACTGTCGTCATGCTTAATATTCTGGAATTAATCATGGAAATTGTGCCTAATTATCCAACAAAATCGAGGAAGACAGGAAAGATTGAAGGCAAGATGACGAATCTGATATGTAGGCTCTGGATTTCAATGAGAGAGAGACGGGATGGCTAAGGCCATGTCAGCCATCCTTGTTTGGAAAGGACCTAAAAGTTAAAACAGATCAAAATTTGTTAGTTCGGGGTATTAATTTCAGGGATTAAAAGTTTAAGATTTAATTTAGACAACCTCTACAAACTTAAGGTTTAAAACAGACTTTACTCTAAAATTTTACTAGGAAATATATGCCCGAACATTGCGTCAGATTGTTTTTATACTGAATATTAATTTACGGAAACGAAACTAATATTTGAGAACTTTTTTTTGTTGTCAGATTTCTAACACCATAAATCTCAGTCACCTAGATTGCTTTGTAGCTACTTTTCAGTTTTTTTAGTATCTGTGTGTTGCTACAGCTTCATTTTTATTTTGGCATAACACAGTGAAATGTTGCAATTGCCGTGTAAAATACTTGACCCTAAAAGGGATCTTACTCTTAGGCTCAGTTCACCCTTTCCAAACGAAGTAAACAACCCGTCGCTTCAGTTTTGAAATTGAGATCCATCCAGTGCTTTTTGAGAAAATTAGATAGGTAAGTATTGAAAACAAAACATTGCTTAGTATTATCATTGGACTGGTTAGATCAAGCAAGTTTATCATGCATATAACCTCCCTTAACGAAAAAACCCATAAACACTTAAACTCTACAAATACTGAGACGTGTTCCCACAGGTTGATTTACTCCTTCAGTATCAGAATGAAGCAATATTAGTCGTGCAAATAAATATTGTACTTAAACTTTAGAACATTATTACTTTCATACACCATACAATACAACGAAAAACATAAATTCATATAGCACCTTGGAATCTTATCCCTTCTTGATAATATGACAAGTATACAATACTATGTGTAAGTATGTGGAGTAACTTGATTTAATTCTAAACATGTTGTCTAACCCTATTCAGTAGTAGGATAATACTTGGCCAATATGCTCACACAAACTAACTGTTGATAATTCAGAAATAGACCTTCACAAATATTAATCTAGTTGCTAACCTTTTATCTCTAAATAGAAACCTCCATTAACTCAGTTGGTTGCACATGCAAGCACTCCAACTCATATCAAGCCTCCACGTCAACAATTTTTCCACCTCACCCCATCCCATTTGGAGTTAGTTTTAGTGGGTTTGCACTAGCAATAAATATGCAGCGCCATCGGGACTCGGGAGGTGGCGTTTTGGCTCAGAGGTGCATATGCACCTATTACACAAAATAATTTAAAAATATATTATAAAAATCGGAAATAAAATTTCTGGTGTACATCCCGACATTCTATGTGCATAAATAAGTTTTCTCGGGAAAACATTTTATGTGGCATGTACAAAAAAAAAGAAAAATATATATGTCATGTACGTAGTCTAGTTGGAGCATCGAAATTTATTGTTTTTACACAAGACACAAAAAATTATTTTTTTCCGAAAACTTGTGTGTAAACATGGAATGTCTAGATATATATACATGCAGAAATAAAAGTTATAATTTTTTAACAATTTAAAATATATTTTTACACAACAAGTTCATATGCACCCGTGAGCCTCCGGTTCGTAGGCACTTCCTCTATGTTGAAACTGCATGCATGTGCAAGATTCGCTACAGTTGCTGCATGCATTTCATTTTTTTAACAATAGAAAATGGTAGAAGTAAATCGTCTCTTGATTAGAGCTCTTTTACTGTACCCAACGTTGATTATAGACCCTCCAATCGATGAATTGAACCGTGAAGATCAAACCGTGCTGCTAGATTTTTTTTTTATCAGGGGCCAGCCCAGAAGGACCGAGAGATTCTCATTGATCATAAGCGGTGGAAGTACATCTTGCAAAAATAGGAAATAACAGGTAGACCCTTCACTACTAGGAAAAGGCTTATAGCCGCACTCCTTACCGCCGACGAGTACGATTTAAAGATACCGGCGGTAAAGCCTTTTAGACCCTCCTCTTGTTACCACCGGCAAGTTAAAATGGGATTGTCAGGGGTAGTGCCGTTACCGCCGGCGAATTGAAGTTGGAAATGCCGGCGGTAAGGTGGGCCGAGAGCACCCGGATAGACCTTACTTTACCGCCGGCGAGTTTGATCCGGAAGAGCCGGGGGTAAAATTACTACCACCGGCGAAATAGATTGGATGACGCCAGGGTTAAAATGAGTTGGAATGGCCAACCAGGCCAAATTTATCGCCGGCCTCCCTGAATCCTTTTCGCCAGCGATAGAGAAAATAGCCCCGCCGCCGCCAGCAAATTCGCCAGCGTTATTTGGCCCTATACCAACCCCACACGACCAAGCACGCACCCAGCCCTATCCTCTCACGCACCTCTCCCATCTTCCCTTGTCCCCATCCCCATCGCCGCCGACTCTCCATCTCTCTCGCGCCGGCCACCCCCTTCCGCCCACCACACCGGCGCATCCTAGCACCACCACTCGCCGACGCTGCTCCTCCACCGTACCCTGGTCAATTCCCTACCGCCGCCCCCATCTCGCGCCTCCAATCGCGATCTCGCCCACCGCCTACTGCCGCGCGACCCGCTGCAGCGGGCTTGCACAGCCCTCGACGACCACGGTGATGAGAGCGCCCTCCCCACCTCCTGGGACTCGCTGCCGTCCATCGCCGTCGTCGGAGGCCAGGTGCGTCAGATCTGGTGCTGGTGCCTCAACAGCGCGGTGTGGAGGTATCCTGAATTCAGCAAATGAACTGTCTAGTGTCTAGCGCTAATTCAGCAAATGGAGGTATCCTGAACTCTATATTATTGTTGGTACTTGTTTATAGCTAAATAGGGGGACTGCACTCGTCTTTTCATTAGTATATACAGTATAGGATCAGTTCCGAACTATTATGAATTAGTTAGCTATGTTCCTCGATTTAAACAAATCAACATAGGGTCTCAGTTTACGTTGCTGCCATCACTTCTTAGTTTTTGCACACTGTTATTCTCAATTCCATTGAAGCACTCTGCAAGCCTACTTCTTAGGTATGATGTGGTTAACTAACTCTATGCCAATCTCATTACGCAGCTACCACAACTGAAAAAGTTTGTATTAAGACTGTTACGGAAGACTGTTTCTCGATTTATGCTTTTTATAACTGAAACACAAACATTTTGCATCCACATAAACTGCCTGCTTCTCAATTTTCTGGTATGCACATGGCGCCATTGGTCTTTATTCTGTTTTCATACTCACCGTTGTTAGCTATAGTATGATTCTAGTACCACACACACCTTTACATTATGTAATTTTAGTGGCCAACCGGTACTTGAAGTGTATCAGTTGAAAACTTAGCATGTCATAAACTCACGATTCATGAACTGCATGAATTAGTTACCTCTGTTGCCTATTCTAGGCCTTCAAAGTAAGAATTAGCAACTAGCAACTATATATCTCTCCCTGGGGATACAATGATCCAACTGGCACTGGCTGTTGTGATGTAGTAGAATTTGCATTGTTATCTGAAAAATTAGAGTTTACCTCTAGGTAATTATTTTCTTGTATCTGGGGTGTATGATCTTTTTCTTTTCTTCTAATTATGATCTCGAGCATGTTGAATGCAATGTGATTATTTTCTTCCATCTTTATGGGTTGAAGCAATTTTAAAATTGGACCATCTTCTCCTGGGCAGTCTGCCATGTATAATATGTTTGAGATGTTTGAAGGATACTTGCATACCTGAAGATGCTCTGTTGAAAGATCCAAGGAGGCTCTATGCACCAGGTCGGCTTCGGAGTCCGAGCACGCAGGAGGAGGAGCTGGCCGGCGGCGTTTCAGCGAGTAGGCTCGCTGGCAGCCAGTGGAGGAGCGAGAAGCCTGGTGGGCAGCTAGAAGCTAGCTAGCCGCTGGACGGAGATTTTGTAATCACATGTGCAAGCCACCCTAATAAGCTGAGATTGCCGGAAAACGGGGAGAACTTTTATCTATTTGTGTAATATTTGCTAGTTGGAGACTTTCTATATCTGTTGTGTTATTGATGCATGCACGTTATGAACATTTGGATACTTTCTATACCTGTTGTGTTATTGATGTGTATCTTGTTGTCATTCTGGTATTTCCCTCTATATTATGTGTATATACTATGTATTCTGGTGTATATACAGTGTAATTTGAGATTTTTTTTGGCTCCTGTTATTATTACCTCTAGCGAATTTTTAGTTTTACCAAGGCAAGAACGTAAGTGCCGGTGATACACCGTTACCCCCCCGGCGAATAGGCTAGGTGCCGGCGGTAACAAATACCGCTGGCGAATTGGAGAAGGTGCCGGCGGTAAGTTGGAGTTACCCCCGGCGAATCCGAGGACGCCAGTGGTAAGCGCTTACCACCGGCGAGGTGATCGCCGGCGAATACGAAAGTGCCGGCGGTAAGACTTTTCAGGTCGCCAGCGGTAAAGTCTTTTTCTAGTAGTGCTTGCACTTTACACTAGTGACCCTTGAAGAAAAACTGAAAAAGCAACTCACGAGCAGTATAGGCATGTCCTGCTGCCTCACGAGCCACCAGTGTACCCTTAAGAGGGCATTTTAGGAAGATCGAAAAATTTAGCCAGTCATAGTCCACTACCCGATGGCCTGCTAGTTTACCCACCAAAACAAAAATCCCCTCCGACCTAGGGTTCCGGCCGCCGCCGACGCGAACCTCGTAGTCCCTCCTCTTTGTTCGCCTTGACCAGCGATGTAGATGATTGAAATCACGCCTCCAAGCTAGGCTTCTGGCCGCCGCCGATGCGCCCCCTTAGGCACTCCTCTTCGGACGATTTGAATGGCCCCTATGAAGTAGGGTTCCGGTAGCCGCCGACGCGCAACACCGTGTGGCCCAGCTGGTCGAGCGGCGGGAAGCATGAGGCGGTAAATCAGGCGCTCGCTGCCACGCGCCGCCATGATGGTTTTTAGATGGCCACGCTGCCCGGTCGATCAAGCACTGGGCGGGGCAGAGGCGGTGGGCCGGTGGTAAATGTCGGTAGCCCCGGAACGCGGCGACGAAGCTGCAGGCGACGCCATATCCTTGAGGAGGAAGAGGGCAGTTTGCTCGCCGAACCTCCATGGTCGACAGTCAACTGCGAGTGCTACGTAGCCTAGTATGTTCGTTAGCTTATTTGGTTCCCATTATGTGTCCTTACAAAGACCTAGCAAATTCACATTGATCAATCATCTCAAGCCACCGTACACAGTGTTCAGTATTTGCAGTGGTGATTTTTGTTACTATTGAATCCTGGATTTCTTGTTTCAGCTAGAATCATCGTTGGTGTTGATCCATCATATAATTTATGATACATGTCAATTAGCCTCTGGTCGATTACCAGGGGCATGCCAGCAAATTTATCTCAAAAGATCTAGAGAATATTGTTTCATAGCAAGTAAATAACACTGGCTAACTGGTATACTTCATAATTTATTTGTGTTATCTATTTCAGTTAATATAGATGTAAAATCCATGTATTTCCTTCTAACATCGTTTTGATGCTGAGAGTGTTGACAAAAAGGTTCTTGATGATGTTCCTGAATTGTTCTTTTTTTTAGATATGAGAGCATCGTCTCAGGCTCTGCATCAATAGATGCACACGGCTATCTTTATTTACCAAACGTATGAAATCAGTTTACAAAAAATTCAAGATTACACTCATGGGAAAGTTAAGATCGACACATGAATCAACCAAAGAAAAATGCAACACAAGGACAGCCAATCCATTTGCTAATCTATTAATGTGTCGTCATCCAGTAGCCCGAAAAAGAAGTCCTAAGCAACCACTAGAATCCGGTTGCATCCAGTAACCATACCCTCCCGTTGTTCCAGCGGGAGAAGGAAAGCCCATTATTAAATCCAATGAGCAGCGCGTCGGATAACCTACAAAAAATTAGTTCCATTTTGTTTATTAAAAATGATATCCTCCCTACTCCAAATGGACCAGCAAAGAGCAGATACACCCACACGAATTTTGTGTTTATCCTCCTTACGTACACAATTAAGCCATTTACCAAACATATTAGTAACATTAGCTGGTGGAGGAATATTGTAAGTAAGATAAACCATATGCCAAATAATTTTTGCAAAGGGGCAAGCAATAAACAAATGGTTAACAATTTTAGTGGAATCACAAAAACAACATTTTTGACATCCATTCCACTCCCTTTTAGCTAGATTATCCTTAGTATGAAGCACTTTGTTACTAAGGAACCACATAAAGATTTTAATTTCAGGGGATCTGTAATTTCCACAAATATTTATGAAGGAAAATAGCATGTCAGTGAGCTTAACTGAAAACAGACCAGCTGTGAGCTTCCAAAAAAACACATCAGGTTCATTATTTAAAGTAATTTACATTAGCCGTTGACATAAATTCAGCCATTGTAACCATTTGTTATCATTTAAACCTCTTCTAAAGGAGATATTCAAAGGTGTTTTTGCCAAAACCGTTGAAACAAGGACATTTTTATATTGAACAATGTTATATAATGCTGGGTATTGTTGACACAATGGGGCATCCCCCATCCAAACATCTTCCCAGAACCTAACAGTCATTCCATTACCCACTTTAAAAAACTCCCGGCTAAAAAAATATTTCTTTATATGCGTAAATCCTTTCCAAAATTGTGAATCATTAGGCTTTGCTTCAACGTGTGAAAGAGTTTTATTCTTGAGATACTTATTATACAACAGTTGCTGCCACATACCCTCTTCCGAGAGGAATTTAAACAGCCACTTACTGAGTAAGCATTTATTCTTTATCTCAAGTATCTCGATCCCAAATCCCCCTTGATCCTTAGGTCTACACAAAATATTCCACCTAGAAAGTCGATATTTCTTTTTATTCTCATCTGATTGCCAAAATAAATTTGATCTATAGTAATCTAACCTTTTCCTCGTGCGAGCTGGGATTTCCAGGAAAGATAACATAAACATAGGTAGACTTGTTAGAACCGAATTAATTCGAACAAGTCCATCACCATAGGAAAGCATTTTCCCACGCCAACAGCTTAGCTTAGATGCAAAACTATTCTCCACAGGGTTCCACTCTGCATTTCGGAGTGCCCTATGGTGTGTAGGAATACCCAAATATCTGAAAGGTAAGGATCCAACTTCGCACCCAAAAATATTTCTATATTGATGCTCCAAATCTTTAGCCTTACCAAAGTAGAAAATTTCATTATAAAAATTTATTTTAAGGCCTGATAGTTGTTCAAAGATAGAAAGAATAAGCGGCATATTAATGGTTTTAGCTATATCGTGTTCCATAAATAAAATTGTATCATCCGCATATCGCAATATAGAGATCCCCCATCAATCAGATGTGGTAATAAGCTTCCAACATTCCCATCTTCCTTAGCCCGAGAAATAATAATAGCCAACATATCAGCAATAATATTGAATAGTATCGGGGACAAAGGATCACCTTGGCGCAAACCTTTCCTAGTTTGGAAATAATGTCCATATCATCATTTACTCGAATACCTACACTCCCCCTTGCACATAGTGTTTAATCCTCCCACACCAAATAGGATCAAAACCCTTCATGCGAAGAACTTGTTGCAAAAAAGGCCATTTTATCTTATCATATGCCTTCTCAAAATCAATTTTGAAAAGAACCCCATCAAGATTTTTCCTATGTAATTCATGTATCGTCTCATGAAGACTCATTCTAAAATATTTCTTCCTGGTATGAATGTTGTCTGTGTTGGTTTAATTACTTTCTGAGCTACTTCCGATATTCGATTCGTTGCTACTTTAGTGAAAATTTTGAAACTAACATTCAACAAACAAATGGGTCTATATTGTTGAATTTGGGTAGCATTTTCCTTTTTTGGTAGCAGAGTAATAACTCCAAAGTTGAGTTTATACAAAGCCAAATCTCCTTTCAGAAAGCACTCAAAAAGTGCCATCAGGTCTGTTTTAATGACTTCCCAAAAAATGCTGATAAAATTCAGCCGGAAATCCATCTGGTCCAGGAGATTTATTATGATCCATTTGAAAGATAGCTTTATGAATTTCCTCCATTGAGTAGTTCATGGTTAATAAATTATTTTCATTTGCCGACAGTTGTGGAATGTCGTCAATTCTACTTTCATCCAAAATGACATAACTTGGTTCTGGGTTGCCAAACAATTTTTTGTAGTATTAAGTTATGTAGACCTTAAGATTATCATCACCCACAATAGTACCCTAGTATTGCTCTAGATGAAATATTTTATTTTTCTGATGTCTCCCATTTGCTATTAGATGGAAATATTTAGTATTAACCCCTTTTTCCTGAATAAATTTCACCTTAGCCCTTTGTGCCCATTTAATTTCTTCATCACGCCTAAGTTTGTTTAATTTTTCATTGGCCGTTTTCAGATCATTCCGCTCATTCGGAGATAAAGGTGAAGATTCATCCTTAATATCCAAAGCATCAATAATAGCTAACAGAATTCCTTTTCTATTTTATATTTTCCACTAAAATCCCTATTTGTGTGTGGAAGGCATATCATGGGACAATGTTGTGGCACTTGACCTTTCTGATAGGTCCATGCACAATCTAGCAGAGGTATCGTACCTAATGTCTACAAGTTCTCTGTAATTCAATAACAGTATTTTACAAAAGACAACCTGTATCATTTAGCTAATTCAAAGCCATCGTTTTGAATGAAATTCTTATTACGAAGCAGCACCTCTCACGTCATACTGAAACTGAAAAAAGAAATCCTCAAATTGCATTACAGTAGCCACAGAGGAACACGTCCATGTTAAGTTTCTTTTAAACTTGTTTTGCTCCAAGCCTGACCTGAATTCATATCATAACCAAGTTTTCCATGAGCCAGTAATACTGGAAGGTTGTACACCGCAGAAGAATTGCTCTCATTGCGTTGATGCTGACAAATGTGTAGTTAAATGCTTAATGGTTGAACTATGTGAGGGAGAATCTTTTCCGTTGTGCTTGATGATTCTTGGGATCATTAGCCTATTCTTGGGAAGCACTGTAGGCCGGTTGATCTCAGATAACACTGGCACACTTTAACGAGTTGGAGACCTATATTTGTAGTGTCAAATTTGAAATTGTTGAATATGGTGGAGCCATGCGAATTAGGTCGTAGTTAAGCCCACTGCCAATGCAGAGTAGCCCAATGTCCATAGCCCTTGTCTCAGAGTTGCTGCTGCTGCATTAAGTCATTTGATTGTAAGCATGATATGTTTTACTGTAAGACAGATTAGTTGAGGTCTTCTTATAGAGGTCTTTTCATAATTTTACATAATATGATTGCACCACTAAAAATCTAAACATTTGCACTACTTTTTTTTAATGAAACAAGGACCTTTTGAGGCAAGCGCGAGTTTTGATGCTGCAATACCACACTTCACAAACAATATTTTTCACGGGGATTCTTCGAACATGCTTGGCACATTCATCCAAGGATGATATATAGAACTTGTACTCCAAATTGATAAAACTTCAGAGCCTCCTCCTCGAAATAGGCTTTCGCCCCGCAAAACAGCAATAGAACTAGCATCTCCCCTCCTAACAAGCAACTGCCAACCATAAGTCTTTTAGCGCTCTGGACTCTGGATAGGGAAATCGGCAGCAATCCTGGGGTGCACTAAGCTCCAAAGTTGATGGCCAAATTTGCAGTGGACAAAACAGATGTGTACAACATCCAGGAGGTGCATTACAGAGGGCAAAGCTGCAGTTACATGTCTGAACTTTTAACTCTGAAACGGGCAAAAGAAAGTAACGAAATTCAGGATATGTAAATAATGGATTCTTTAAACATGAATCGCCAGGATATGTAAATAATGGATTTTTTAAATATGCATTGATCATACCGTACCTTGGATGAAACAATTTCGATCAGTGCATTGGCTACTAAAAAGAGTAGAAGAAAGGTGCTTCAACGCTTGCTGTCTATGGGCATATAGACTAAGTTTCAAGTGCTTGAACAAGCATGTGGGCAAAAAGAAAAGAAGAAAACAATTCACAGGGTTCAGTGTTGCCACCTGCTGTCTAACTCATGATGGATCTGCACATCGATTCAATCAACCAGTAATTCAGTTTATAAATCTGCTAACAACATCTATGCAACACGAAAAGAAACAAAAACTATTACAGAGGTTTACAACAGGTGAAGCTAGCAACTGAATCTACATAGGGGATTGCTGCGAGCGGGCGACTTGTCTGTGGCGGCGCCCTGGGTTGAACACGGCGGCGACGCTGCGGCAAGGTCGACAAGCGGGCAAACTGGCTAGCGGCGGCGGCAAGATGGACACAGTGATGACGTGAAAGAACTGAGCTACAGCTTGGGAGTGGACGCACGGGTTGTCCTCCTCCAAGGGCGACTCGGGCGAACCCTAGCCGCCGCCGCAACCTTCCCCTCCCCCTCCCCTCCCCTCCTCGTCGTCCCTGGAGGCCGCCGCCGACGAAGCCTGGCACGGCCGGTGATGGGGGCGGCGGGATCCTCGCGTGGTCCCCTGGTGCGGCGGTAGGAGGCACGCCTCCGCGCCGGGGGGATGGTCCCGGTCCTGGTTGATGGCGGCGCGGGCGGTGTTGGGGGCGGCGGCGCGGCCCTGGCCATGGCGGCGCAGCCCACTCCGCCATTCCTCGCCGTGGCCTCGCCGAGAGGGCGGTGATGGGGGCGGCGGCGCGGCCCCGGACCCTCTCCTCCTTCCTCGCCTTGGCATGGCCGAGCGGGTGGGGATGGGGGTGGATCGCGTGTTGCTCCTCCTCAAGAGCTGGGATCACGGCACCAAGGGCAGCGGTCCTGGATGGCGATGGTGGTGGCGGTGCCGACCTGGTGGCAGGTGGCGGGCGTCAGGTGCCGCTGACCGTGGCACCTTGGTGGGGGTCTTCTCTCTCGCCGGAGGAGATCGGCTAGTTGTGTGGCTAGCCGTGGCGGATCTTGCGATCCGTCGTCTAGCTCCCGATGGTGAGGCGCAGCTGCCGGTGAAAGCCGGCCCGGACTTCGGTCATGGCGGATGATGGCGGCGCCTTTTGTCGTTACCTTGTTGAAGGCATTGTCTCTGCAGTCTGTGTTTCTTTGTCTGGGCTGCTCCAGGGGAAACCCTAGACCCGGGTATCCCGGATCGGACGATAGCGGCGCGCAACGCCGTTCTCCCTGTTGGGGGTATCGTTTTCGGAGCAGACAACAGATGGTGGTGGTGCTGAGGTGGAGCGGTGTGCTTTTCCTGTGTCCGCGTCGTCGAGTCGCCGCGGCATGGTGCAGTGGTATCTCTGGACGGATGAGTGTGATGGACATGCGCAGCATGGAGGAGTCGTCTGACGCCTTGGCGGTATCGATGCCAGGCCTAGCATGGTCAATGCGATGATCTCTCTTGAAGATGGAGTCGAGGAAGACGGTGGTAGCAACTTCTATGGCGTGTGCGATGCTGAGTCGCTGACTGGATGTGCTTCTCATCTGCTATTGGGCGGCCTGGGAAGGTATTTGGTTCTTTGGATGATATGAGTTGGTGAATTGTCACCCCCTTCATCTCTCTGTAGGTTTAGCGAGGTGGTTTTGAGTTTGTTCTTTTGAATTACTCTTGTAAGATGTGAATAATCTAATAAAAAACCGTGTGCATCCTTTGACTGAGAGGATATTTCCCCCATTTCGAAAAAAAGTGATGACGTGAAAGGCAAATGAAAGATGGCGTGGGGAGAGACGGGCTGACGAGCGACCGCGTGAGGAGACACGACCTGATATCTTGGCTCATCGGCAACTTGCTTTACTTTTTTTTTCCTCACTAACTAGGAAAGGATGAATTGTCTATCATACTCTCAGCAAATCAACGGGAAGATATTCTATGGACAGCTACCTGCAGTATAGGCAGTATAGGGTACCATAAAAACCCTCTTGTGATACACGTGGCACTAGTCGCGGATGTAGTCGTGTCGTGGTCACATTCTCAACATGTCCCAAAGGTAAATAGTTTTGGCTCTTTGCATCGATGCTTTTCCCTGCACCTACGGCCAAGTAACAATCCAATTATTGGCAGTGCTTATACGTATATGTATGTTTAGAAATTTAGCTTTTTCTTGTGGCAAATGATCAGAGGAAGGCTGCCTTCTAGTGAATATTGCAAAGAGACACGGCATGCCGTCGTCCAGTAAACATCACAGCGTGCCGTCATCAGGCTACGTCACATATCCTAGTCCTGATCGGCTGCTCGGGGGCACCAAAGCGTGTGCCCCAAAACAAATCTTTGGCCCCACACAGCCCAACCATGAACTTCATCTGGCTGCTCCTCATCGTTGGATCTCATGTTGGGTCCCTATTAATTTTATACATCACCGGCTACGGCGGAAAATTTACTGGCACCCTAAAACTAACGTTTTGGTGTCCTAGTTTTTTTTTTATCGGTTTTGCTAATTCTCAGTAAACTGAGATTTACCTTACAGCTATGTGGCCGTTGAATTGCACCAAGATTCATGTGGTCGTCTTCTACCTTACACACGCCGAGCGGGAGAAGGGATGTGGGAGGGGCGGGGGAACGTCCCCGGAGCCGGAGCCGGTGACGGTGCGGATGGCCGCGTCGGAGACAACACTGGCGATGGCGAGGATGGACCTTAGGGTTTCGGGTGCGGGGTGCCGACATCGGTGCGGCTGGCCATGTCGGAGACAACGATGATGAGGTTGGACCTTAGGGTTTGGGGTGCGGGGTGCCTGCGTCGGCCTGGCTGGCCACGTCGGAGACAACGATGGCGAGGATGGACCTTAGGGTTTGGGGTGTGGGTGCGGGGTGCCAGCGCCAGCGCGGCTGGCCGCGTCGGAGACGGCGATGGCGAGGATGGACCTTAGGGTTTGGGATGCCGGCGCCGACGCCGGCGTGGCTAGCCACGTCGGAGACAACGATGGCGAGGATGGACCTTAGGGTTTGGGGTATGGGTGCGGGGTGCCGGCACTGGAGAAGAAGGGTCGGGCCTTAGAGGGATGGCCGGGCGGTGGACGGGTAGACGAGGAGCTGTAAAGGGCCAGATGGCGAGGTGTTTTCCAACAGACGCACTAAAATATAGCGCGCGTGAAAAAAAGATTATAGCCCGTGGCAAAAAGCGGTACCGCGAGCGCTAAATTTACAGCGCCGACTGTAGGTAACATTTTACAGTCCGTGGAAAAAAGTGGCATCGCGGACGCTAAATTTGCAGCGCCGGCTCCAGCGTGCCATAAAAGCGGCAGCGCAAAAGTTAGCACGCCCGGTAAACTTCAATACGTCTTCGCGCGCCAAAATTGTAAAGCACGCGCGATATATATAGCTAGCTAGATTCAACAAATCGCTGGCCATTTTTATATACTAGCTCGACGTATGCTATTTGGCTTGCAAAGACCGCCATGCATTGCTTAGTAAGTGGCAGTTCGGTAGTGTACATGACAATACACAAAGAAATCGAGGCGCACTTCGGCGCAGGCCACGGCTATTCTAGCATAGCATTGAGTAGCAGTTCGGTACTGGTCAAGATGGAAATAGTGCAAAAATGGGGTAGAGGGATGCAAGAGCAAGGTGAACAAGTGGAGGAAATTAATATTGGGATACTGAAGGTGCCGTTATTTCCAATAGGTAATGTTTCTTTTGTTTCAAATTCGATTCAAAAAAACAATGTTCACAAGCCTATATTGCATGCTCAATTGTTGTCACTAAACAACGGAAAATATGTTGATCCCCATGTAGATCCGGTGTCAGCCAAATCAACCTCGGGATTGCTGAGGCGCGTGCAGAGAGCTAGTGGCCATGGCTGGCGAGCCATCAGCGGACAGCCAGCACTGCCGCGTTGCCATTGGGCAGCAGGGAGCAGGCGGTCGGCTGACGCTGCATGCAGCCAACCACAGCCCGGGCGCGTTGGCTGGCCGACAACAGCAGCAGCACCTGGCAGTGGGAAGTGAGGCTCCTGCGTCGGCACACGCGTTGGAGCATGCAGGCGGCAGATGCACAGGTGCTGACGGCCACATTGCGTCGGTCATGTGTGGCCACGCTGCATGGGAGGGGGATCTTCTGCGGCGAGGAGAGGAGTGCTGCCAGCAGTGGATGATCCCAGTTCGCCACAGCGGATCCCAACAACAGCGGTTGTTGGTTCAGACCTGGACAAAGCTATCCCCGTCAATCATTGGACAATGATGGGTGCGGTTGATGCTGTTTTAACCAATTTTGTCTCTAATGGATCTGTGTGCACGATTTTGCTGCAGCCAATGGTATGTCTACAAGTGCACAGTTTCAGAATTTTGATAATATGAATAAAGTGGACGATTTTATGTCTGTTTCAAATTTCAGACATGTACATGATGAGTATGTTTGTTGTGATACAGAGTATGCTTTGAAGCCTACTTCGGCTTGTTCGATGGAATGAGCTAAGGAGGCTATTTCGACGGAGGAGTCTATTACGCAAGTCTTCAAGAGTCGATGGGGATTGCCTCACCTCTTAGGGCTAATGGTAAGACTTCACCTTTAAATACGGTTTCACAGAATTGTGTAAGGTCACCATTTTCTCTATCACTAATGGATTGCCCTTTTGAATAAACAACAGCTAGACCTACTATTGAGGAGGTTATTGCTTTTGGAGGAATTCCTAAATTTCTTTGGATGTGAGGACCAGCAGCAGGTTGGGTAGCCAGCCTGGAGTCGACATGACTCAAATGGAGAAGGCAATGATGAATGCACAGATGAGAGATGGTTCATCTAATGCAGGTAAGTCTCCAAATCCAAAATAATCTATTGTTAATATACCGGATTCGGAAATTATTAGTAAGGCGGATCGTTTGGGAATATCTCTAGGGCAATCCAAAGGGGAGGCAATAAAATCTATTAAAAGAATTAAGTTGTTAGAGGAGGGACGAATTTTAACGATGTTACAAAAAGATATGGATGAGAATGTGAATAAGGAAGATGACAAATCGACTCTTGTGATGTCAAAAGTATCTACCTTGTGTGAAGATTTAATTCAGGACGAGAGTATCCCACTAGACTTAGATGATCATTTGGAACATCTAAAGCCAGTACTCAAAGAAAAAAAGGCTAGGGCTAGAAAAGTGTATGATACTAATAATATTTGAAAGAGTACTAGGAGGAGAATTAAAAAAAAAATCGCGATGCAGAATATTAAGGCATAAATTGGAATCCTGGTGGCTTTGGTGATACTGCTAAGCATTTGTTTGTCAAATAGGCAATTAGGGAGCATAAGTTAGATTTTGTAGCCTTGTTGGAGACTGGGAGGTCTAATTTCTCTATATCTTTTTTGAACCAACTTGCTGCGGGGTACAATTTCTCCTGGTTTTGTTTACCTCCTCATGGTAGGTATGGAGGTATTTTAGTTAGAATAAATTCAGATACTCTTGATGTGTTAAAAGTAAGTACAAGATTTTTGTGTAAAGTTGCATATTAAATGTAAAAGAGATGGGTTCGAATGGATTTTAGTGCCGGTCTATGGGGCTGGCCAAGACGCGCACAAAGATGAATTTTTGGTGGAGACACGACTTGATATCTTGGCTCATCGGCAACTTGCTTTACTTTTTTTTCCTCACTAACTAGGTAAGGATGAATTGTCTATATATCATACTCTCAGCAAATCAACGGGAAGATATTCTATGGACTGCTACCTGCAGTATAGGCAGTATAGGGTACCATAAAAACCCTCTTGTGATATACGTGGCACTAGTCGCGGATGTAGTCGTGTCGTGGTCACATTCTCAACATGTCCCAAAGGTAAATAGTTTTGGCTCTTTGCATCGATGCTTTTCCCTGCACCTACGGCCAAGTAACAATCCAATTATTGGCAGTGCTTATACGTATATGTATGTTTAGAAATTTAGCTTTTTCTTGTAGCAAATGATCAGAGGAAGGCTACCTTGTAGTGAATATTGCAAAGAGACACGGCATGCCGTCGTCCAGTAAACATCACAGCGTGCCGTCATCAGGCTACATCACATATTCTAGTCCTGATCGGCTGCTCGGGGGCACCAAAGCGTGTGCCCCAAAACAAATCTTTGGCCCCACACAGCCCAACCATTAACTTCATCTGGCTGCTCCTCATCGTTGGATCTCATGTTGGGTCCCTATTAATTTTATACATCACCGGCTACGGCGGAAAATTTACTGGCACCCTAAAACTAACGGTTTGGTGTCCTAGTTTTTTTTTATCGGTTTTGCTAATTCTCAGTAAACTGAGATTTACCTTACAGCTATGTGGCCGTTGAATTGCACCAAGATTCATGTGGTCGTCTTCTACCTTACACACGCCGAGCGGGAGAAGGGATGTGGGAGGGGCGGGGGAACGTCCCCGGAGCCGGAGCCGGTGACGGTGCGGATGGCCGCGTCGGAGACAACACTGGCGATGGCGAGGATGGACCTTAGGGTTTCGGGTGCGGGGTGCCGACATCGGTGCGGCTGGCCATGTCGGAGACAACGATGATGAGGTTGAACCTTAGGGTTTGGGGTGCGGGGTGCCTGCGTCGGTCTGACTGGCCACGTCGGAGACAACGATGGCGAGGATGGACCTTAGGGTTTGGGGTGTGGGTGCGGGGTGCCAGCGCCAGCGCGGCTGGCCGCGTCGGAGACGGCGATGGCGAGGATGGACCTTAGGGTTTGGGATGCCGGCGCCGACGCCGGCGTGGCTAGCCACGTCAGAGACAACGATGGTGAGGATGGACCTTAGGGTTTGGGGTATGGGTGCGGGGTGCCGGCACTGGAGAAGAAGGGTCGGGCCTTAGAGGGATGGCCGGGCGGTGGACGGGTAGACGAGGAGCTGTAAAGGGCCAGATGGCGAGGTGTTTTCTAACAGACGCACTAAAATATAGCGCGCGTGAAAAAAAGATTATAGCCCGTGGCAAAAAGCGGCACCGCGAGCGCTAAATTTACAGCGCCGACTCTAGGTAACATTTTACAGCCCGTGGAAAAAAGTGGCATCGCGGGCGCTAAATTTGCAGCGCCGGCTCCAGCGTGCCATAAAAGCGGCAGCGCAAAAGTTAGCACGCCCGGTAAACTTCAATACGTCTTCGCGCGCCAAAATTGTAAAGCACGCGTGATATATATAGCTAGCTAGCTAGATTCAACAAATCGCTGGCCATTTTTATATACTAGCTCGACGTATGCTATTTGGCTTGCAAAGACGGCCATGCATTGCTTAGTAAGTGGCAGTTCGGTAGTGTACATGACAATACACAAAGAAATCGAGGCGCACTTCGGCGCAGGCCACGGCTATTCTAGCATATATAGCATTGAGTAGCAGTTCGGTACTGGTCAAGATGGAAATAGTGCAAAAAATGGGGTAGAGGGGATGCAAGAGCAAGGTGAACAAGTGGAGGAAATTAATATTGGGATACTGAAGGTGCCGTTATTTCCAATAGGTAATGTTTCTTTTGTTTCAAATTCGGTTCAAAAAAACAATGTTCACATGCCTATATTGCATGCTCAATTGTTGACACTAAACAACGGAAAATATGCTGATCCCCATGTAGATCCGGTGTCAGCCAAATCAACCTCGGGATTGCTGAGGGGCGCGCAGAGAGCTAGTGGCCTTGGCTGGCGAGCCATCAGCGGACAGCCAGCACTGCCGCGTTGCCATTGGGCAGCAGGGAGCAGGCGGTCGGCTGACGCTGCATGCAGCCAACCACAGCCCGGGCGCGTTGGCTGGCCGACAACAGCAGCAGCACCTGGCAGTGGGAAGTGAGGCTCCTGCGTCTGCACACGCGTTGGAGCATGCAGGCGGCAGATGCACAGGTGCTGACGGCCACATTGCGTCTGCCATGTACTGTGGCCACGCCGCATGGGAGGGGGATCTTCTGCGGCGAGGAGAGGAGTACTGCCAGCAGTGGATGATCCCAGTTCGCCACAGCGGATCCCAACAACAGCGGCTGTTGGTTCAGACCTGGACAAAGCTATCCCCGTCAATCATTGGACAATGATGGGTGCGGTTGATGCTGTTTTAACCGATTTTGTCTCTAATGGATCTGTGTGCACGATTTTGCTGCAGCCAATGGTATGTCTACAAGTGCACAGTTTCAGAATTTTGATAATATGAATAAAGTGGACGATTTTATGTCTGTTTCAAATTTCAGACATGTACATGATGAGTATGTTTGTTGTGATGCAGAGTATGCTTTGAAGCCTACTTCGGCTTGTTCGATGGAATGAGCTAAGGAGGCTATTTCGACGGAGGAGTCTATTAACACAAGTCTTCAAGAGTCGATGGGGATTGCCTCACCTCTTAGGGCTAATGGTAAGACTTCACCTTTAAATACGGTTTCGCAGAATTGTGTAAGGTCACCATTTTCTCTATCACTAATGGATTGCCCTTTTGAATAAAAAACAACTAGACCTACTATTGAGGAGCTTATTGCTTTTGGAGGAATTCCTAATTTTCTTTGGATGTGTGGACCAGCAGCAGGTTGGGTAGCCAGCCTGGAGTTGACATGACTCAAATGGAGAAGGCAATGATGAATGCACAGATGAGAGATGGTTCATCTAATGCAGGTAAGTCTCCAAATCCAAAATATTCTATTGTTAATATACCGGATTCCGAAATTATTAGTAAGGCGGATCGTTTGGGAATATCTCTAGGGCAATCCAAAGGGGAGGCAATAAAATCTATTAAAGGAATTAAGTTGTTAGAGGAGGGACGAATTTTAACGATGTTACAAAAAAATATGGATGAGAATGTGAATAAGGAAGATGACAAATCGACTCTTGTGATGTCAAAAGTATCTACCTTGTGTGAAGATTTAATTCAGGACGAGAGTATCCCACTAGACTTAGATGATCATTTGGAACATCTAAAGCCAGTACTCAAAGAAAAAAAGGCTAGGGCTAGAAAAGTGTATGATACTAATAATATTCGAAAGAGTACTAGGAGGAGAATTTAAAAAAAAATCGTGATGCAGAATATTAAGGCATAAATTGGAATCCTGGTGGCTTTGGTGATACTGCTAAGCATTTGTTTGTCAAATAGGCAATTAGGGAGCATAAGTTAGATTTTGTAGCCTTGTTGGAGACTGGGAGGTCTAATTTCTCTATATCTTTTTTGAACCAACTTGCAGCTGGGTACAATTTCTCCTGGTTTTGTTTATCACCTCATGGTAGATATGGAGGTATTTTAGTTAGAATAAATTCAGATACTCTTGAGGTGTTAAAAGTAAGTACAAGATTTTTAGTGCATATTAAATGTAAAAGAGATGGGTTCGAATGGATTTTAGTGCCGGTCTATGGGGCTGCCCAAGACGCGCACAAAGATGAATTTTTGGTGGAATCACAACTTCATGCTCCAAACAGCCGCCTCTGGTGTCATGCTCCAAACAATAGTTCTCATCGGTTTGTCTCCCGGCCGCAACAAATTTAACTCAAAGTTCATGTTATATATGAAAATTTAGAGATAGAATATCCATCGGTTCAAAGGTAAGCTGAGTACCTAATTCAGAGGAACACTTGACAAACACTTGACAGAAGATTACCTCAGAGGTTGAACATTTGGTAATAATCACGTGCGCTATGCCTGTCACTAGTAACCTTATAGCAGTGACTACTCATTAGTGACAGGCGCTATGCCTGTCACTAATGGGCCTTTTGAGCCTGTCACTGATAGCCTATTCTGCAGTACTGCTTGATGCCGCTTTTTAATCAGTTTACTAATGGGGATATGTCTCTTTATAAACTTAATTTTGGCGTCATCACTTTATTACCTAAAAAAGAGGATGCGGTACAAATACAACAATGTAGACCTATTTGTTTACTCAATGTGTGTTTCAAAATGTTCACTAAATTGGGTACAAATCGTATAACGGGCATTGCCCCAAGAGTTATAAAACCAACACACTCAGCTTTTATGCCCGGGAGAAATATTCTAGAAGGGGTGGTCATTCTTCATGAAACCATTCATGAGTTGCAAACTAATAAGATGGATGGGGTTTTATTTAAAATTGACTTTGAAAAGGCATATGATAAAGTGAAATGGATTTTTTACAACAAACTTTAAGAATGAAGGGCTTTGCTCTAGAATGGTGTCGAGTAGTTAATCAATTTGTGCAAGGAG
Organism: Lolium multiflorum; assembly: GCA_030979885.1. Lineage (NCBI taxonomy): Eukaryota > Viridiplantae > Streptophyta > Magnoliopsida > Poales > Poaceae > Lolium > Lolium multiflorum. Next base: position 323,049,900 of record CM061748.1, on the reverse strand, counting down.
GTAGTGTCGGTGTAAAAGTAAATGATGACATTGGTCATTATTTTCAAACAAAAATTTTTTTGAGACAAGGTGATCCTTTGTCTCCTATGCTTTTTAATATTGTGGTTGATATGCTAGCTATCATAATTGACCGTGCAAAAGAGGATGGTCAAGTTGGGGGGCTTATTCCTCATCTTGTTGAGGGTGGCATCTCCATTTTACAATATGTCGATGACACAATACTATTTCTGGAGCATGACCTACTCAAAGCTGTTAATATGAAGTTAATTTTGTGTCTGATCGAAGAACTCTCAGGACTAAAAATTAATATCCATAAAAGAGAGATTTTCTGTTTTGGTAAGGCAAAGGATGAGGTTGATCAGTATAAACAGATCGTTGGATGTGACATTGGTTCCTTGCCCTCTAGATACTTAGGTATTCCTATCCATTAAAGAAAACTCAGGAATACTGATTGGTATCCAGTGGAGACCTTGTTTGGGAGCAAATTGGGATGCTGGAAAGGCAAGCTATTATCCTATGGGGATAGACTTGTCCTTATCAATTCAGTTCTAACAAGTTTACCTATATTTTATGTTGTTTTTTCTAGAAATACCTGTTGGGGTAAGGAAAAGATTGGATTTCTATAGGTATAGATTTTTTTTGGTAGTCCGATGAAAATAAGAGGAAATACATACTTACAAGGTGGAATATTATCCGCCGACCCAAGGATCAAGGGGGCTTAGGTATTGAGGTTCTCGAACTCAAAAATAGATGTCTATTGAGTAAGTGGCTTTATAAACTTCTTAATGAGGACGGGGTGTGGCAAGAATTGCTACAAAATAAATATCTAAGACATAAGACCTTGTCTGAGGTGAAAGCTAAGCCCACGGATTCTCCCTTTTGGAAGGGACTGATGGGGGTTAAGGATGAATTCTTCGCTAGAGGCTTTTTTCAAATTGGTAATGGAGAGACTACTCGACTTCGGGAGGATACTTGGCTGGGAAGTAGACCGTTATCTCACCAAAACCCTTCGTTATATAATATTGTGCATCACAAGAATGTAAAGGTAGCTCATGTGTTAGCCCAAACACCTCTGAATATTAGTTTTAGAAGGCTGTTAGTGGGTAACAAATGGACTTTGTGGTTGCACTTGTGTCAAAAACTTATGATGGTTAATTTAAATGGAGGTAAAGATCGATTTATATGGAAGTTGACAAACAATGGTTTGTTTACGGTGAAATATATGTATGAAGATCTCATGAATGATCACACACCTTTCTTGAAGAAATATTTATGGAAAGTAAAAGTCCCTCTTAAGATTAAAATTTTCATGTGGTTTCTTAGTAATAAAGTTTTTCTTACAAAGGATAACTTAGTTAAAAGACGATGGAATGGGTGTACGAAATGTGTTTTTAGTGATGAATAGGAGACTATTGAACACCTCTTCATAAATTGCCCTTTAGCTAAAATTATTTGGCGCATGGTTAATTTTACATGTAACCTCCGACCTCCAACTAACATTACAAATATGTTTTGTAATTGATTAAATGGAGTTGATAGACAATCTAAGGCTTTTTGATAAGGGGTGTCCCTATCTTATCAGTAAGCAACGGGGGTGATGATGATCACGGGGTGATTTGCAGCGGAGGTAACTTGATGAAGTGGAAGATAACTTGTATGACGCAACGAGATCTCTCGATTGGTCCCTGTCGCCAATGCAACAGCTCTCAACCCTGCAAGATATTCGCAACTCCACACACTTGCGCACGTAGCCGCCGACCACGAAGCGGTAATTTGCGACCGTCTAATTCCCAATGGAACAACAGATCACACAAGACTTCCAGTTCTACACAATATCAAGCAATATGGTGTATGGAATTCAATAGTTTTGCAGTGCAAACAACTAAGAACTAGGGTTTATCTTAAACGTGGTCTAAAGCAACTTTGGGGGCGTCCTATGGACTTATATAGGTGTCCAGGATGACCTCAGGTCGAAAAAGTACGAAAATAACCGACCCAGAATAGATCTGGTCGAGACAGACTCGAACACGGCCGGTGTGGAATCCGGTTGACCGGGCCTGGGACCGGACGATCCGGTTTAGACTGAGTCTGGTGCCGGGCGATAACCAGGTGGACCTCCCGGGCTTACTGGATAGTGCCCGGTTGGCACAAGCGTAGAATCCGGTTGAAACCGGATGGATCCGCGGGGGCCGCTTGGACCGGCCATGGGTGGCCCGGCGGTGCGGCCGGTTGACCGGTCCTGGTCGGCTGGAACATCTCCTCCTCTCGCGCATGCCTCCCGCTCCTCCCTCGCGCGTCCATGGGTTGTCTTCACGTCCAGCTCCATGTCCAGCTTCATGTTCATCTTCTGGTCCAGCTGCTCCTCTCCTCCTCGTGCTATGCTTGCTCCCTCCTCATACCTGATCATACATAAATAATAGGACTTAGGCAGTATAAAGCTCTCATCGATCAATGTATCATTTAAGAACAAATTCACTTGTTGTTTAAGTAGCTTCGCACGAGTTCGTGTCATTGGTCCAATCCTAACTTCATTGGACTTGAGGTTCACAGCAGGATCATCTTCAGTTGTTAATGACGGAGGTAGTAGTGAGGTAGGGATGTCTTCATCATCTCCCCCCTTCAAAAGGCGTCGACCTCGATGCTCGAAGGTCTTCTCCATCATATAGTGTCGAATCAGCCACATTGAAAGAATTACTGACACCAAACTCATCAAGTGGAAGATCTATCGAGTATGCATTATCGTTGATCTTGGCAAGCACTTTGTAAGGACCAGCACCACGAGGAAGCAACTTGGACTTCCGCAGCTTCGGAAACCTATCCTTGCGAAAATGTACCCAGACCATATAGCCAGGCTTGAACAATATCTCTTTGTGCTTCTTGTTCATCCTTGCAGCATTGCTCTTGCCTTTCTTCTCTATCAACTCTTTAGTCTTCACATGTATCTTCCGTACAAAATCTGCCCTCTTGGATGCCTCCATATTGACTCTCTCATGTATGGCTAGAGGCAACAAATCCAGCGGAGTAATGGGTTTGAAACCATACACCACCTCAAAGGGACATAGCTGTGGTAGAATGTACCGCCCTGTTGTAAGCAAACTCCACATGCGGCAAACATCTTTTTCTTCTTCTTGATCATGGATCTCAACAGTGTGACAATGTTCTATTCACCACTTCAGTTTGACCATCAGTTTGGGGATGACAAGTTGTGCAAGTAGCTTTGTCCCCACTTTCTCCAAGTGTCTTCCAAAAGTAGCTCATAAACTTCAACGATCAATGTAGTCTTCGGGACTCCTCCCTCCAAGTTAGCAATATGCGACGCATCGTCGCTTTTGTGGCAGGCAATAAAGTTTGACATTTTAGAAAATCTGTCCACTACCACAAATATCGAAGCATGTCCTCTTTTAGTACGCGGAAAACCCAACACAAAATCCATACTTATATCCTCCAGAGGTGTAGTAGGTGCCGGTAATGGAGTATACAAACCGTGAGGCTTCAGCTTGGACTTGGACTTGTTGCAAGTAATGCACCTCTTCACATACCTATCCACGTCCTGCCTCATCTTTGGCCAATAAAAGTGGTCAGCTAGCATGAGTAGCGTCTTCTCACGCCCAAAGTGACCCATCAAACCTCCAACATGTGATTCCTGCACTAAGAGCAAACGCACAGACGATTCTGGAACACATAGTTTGTTAGCTCTAAACAAAAACCCATCATGTATGTGATATTTTTCCCATGCTTTACCAAGAGCACATAAGCGATATGGTTCAGCAAAATCATGATCAGTAGCATATAAATCACATAACACCTCTAATCCAGGAATTTTAACATCAAGTTGAGTTAATAGCATATTCTTCCTAGATAGAGCATCGGCAACAATATTATATTTTCCCTTCTTATGCTTAATAATGTATGGAAAAGACTCAATGAACTAAACCCACTGAGCAAGACGCTTATGCAAAGTAGACTGAGCTTTCAGGTATTTTAAATCTTCATGATCAGAATGTATGATAAATTCTTTTGGCCACAAGTAATGTTGCCAAACCTCAAGAACTCTAATTAAAGCATACAATTCTTTATCATATATAGGATAGTTCAACTTAGCACCAGAAAGTTTCTCAAAAATATGCAATTGGGCGACCCTCTTGCATCAACACACCACCAATTCCAATACCACTAGCATCACATTCAATCTCAAATTGCTTATTGAAATCAGGAAGTGCGAGCAACGGTGCAGAATTTAACAATCTCTTCAGTTCATCAAAAACATGATCTTGGGCTGCGCCCCACTCAAAGGCAACACACTTTTTAGTCAAATCATTCAAAGGTGCAGCAATAGTACTAAAACTGGGCACAAATCTTCTATAAAACCCAGCTAGACCATGAAAACTTCTTACTTGACTCACATTCATGTGAGTAGGCCAATTTTGAATAGCTTCAATTTTAGACACATCTACTTCTACTCCATGTTTAGAGACAACATAACCTAGAAATATGACCTTATCTTTGCAAAATGTGCACTTCTCAAGATTACCATAGAGTTTATTATCACGCAACACTTGCAAAACATGTCGAATATGTATAGTATGATCAGATTCATTGCGGCTGTAGATTAATATGTCATCAAAGTACACAACCACAAACTTGCCAATTAATTCATGCAAAACACGGTTCATCAGTCTCATGAAAGTGCTAGGTGCATTAGTTAACCCAAAAGGCATTACTAACCACTCATATAAACCAAATTTTGTTTTAAAGGCTGGTTTCCACTCATCCCCTTCTTTCATCCTAATTTGATGATAACCACTACGCAAATCATTTTAGAAAACATAGCAGCACCACTCAATTCATCTAGCATATCCTCTAAACGGGGAATAGGATGACGATATCGAATAGTAATGTTGTTTATAGCTCTACAATCTACACACATACGTCATGTACCATCTTTCTTAGGAACAAGAATAACAGGAACAACACAAGGACTAAGGCTTATGCGGATATAACCTTTGTCGAGTATCGCTTGTACTTGCTTCTGTATCTCCTTCGTCTCTTCGAGGTTCGTTCTATATGGTGCCCGATTGGGTAGCGAAGCTCCGGGAATCAAGTCGATTTGATGCTCAATACCTCGCAATGGTGGAAGTCCTACGGGTACCTCTTCCGGAAACACATCACCAAATTCCTGTAAAACATTAGAAACACCAAAAGGAAGAGGAGTCATGTCATCAGAAACCAAAACCGTAAACCTGTACAAGAGCACAAGAGGCATGGCCGAAGGATCCTCACTAAATTGTCTCATGTCTTCTTTGGTGGCTAATGATACTAAGGAATTCACTCTCGCACTTTTCATTATATCACTGACGACATTACAATTCTCTCGCCTATCTAAAGAAGCATCCTCCAAGTTCACTTCAACTTTCTGACGATATTCATTGACAATTTGCTGTGGTGACATAGGCTGTAAGTTAATTTTCTTGCCCTTGAACTCCAAGTGATATGTATTGGCACGGCCATTATGTTGCACAGAACGGTCATAGAGCCAAGGCCGACCCAATAGTAAGTGACACACTGTCATAGGAACCACATCAAAATCAATGAATCCTTATACGGTCCAATAGCAAATTCAACACGCACCATGTGGTTTACCTTCATCTCACCATTGTCGCTCAGCCACTGAATATAGTATGGATGCGGGTGCGGTAGATACTTCAACTTCAACTTGGTACACAACTCCTTGCTTGCTAAATTGCGGCAACTCCCGCCATCAATAATGACCTTGCAAGCCTTGTCAGGACCAACTAAAGCCTTTATTTGGAAAAAATTGCAGCGCTGAGTAGATGCACTAGGCAACACATTAAGAGAATGCTGCGACACAACAATGGTGCGAGCATCAGACGGATATGCATCTTTACCATCAGTTTCATAGTCATCATCTTCTGGAGCATTAGGATCAACATCATCTCTAGTCTCATACTCATTGTCCTCATTGATAATCATGACTTTACGGTTAGGACAATATCTCTTGAAGTGACCTTTGCCACCACATGTATGACAAGCCATATCACGATTGCGCGCAGTAGACATGTTAGAGCCACTCGTACTTGCAGCAGATTCGGACTTCTTTGTGTTAGACACATTGGAGACCGGCTTGCTAGGCGTAGTAGAGTACGGGACGGAGCGCGTCGATGGTGCCGGCACCGTAGTAGGGGGCGCGCGAGGCGTGTAGCGCCCTGCTCCCGAAGCTCGTCCTTTAATCTTTGCTTCGTCAGCCAACTGTGATTCAGCTTATCTTGCATGATGTAGCAACTCATTCATAGTGGTGTAACTATAATGACGAACAATGCCTTTGATGTCATACTTCAAACCATTGAGAAAACGAGTCATTGTCATCTCAAGGGATTCTTTGACACGGCCACGCTGCATGAGCATCGCCATCTCCATGTAGTATTCATCAACAGTCTTCACACCTTGTCTCAATAGGGTCAACTTATCAAATATATTGCGTAAGTAATTTGTGGGCACAAAACGCTCAGTCATTGCCGCCTTCATAGCACGCCATGTGAGAATAGGCGGTTCACCATCTTCTTCGCGAGCACGAACAAATCGATCCCACCAACGCAAAGCATAACCATCAAATTCGGAAGAAGAAAGCTTTATCTTCCTATCTTCAGTGTAATGTGGATGTAAACCCCATAACTTCTCAATCTTGAGTTCCCAAGTGAGGTATTCTTCAACATCAGCTCCTCCTTCAAACTTGGGTATAGAAAACTTCGGCTTACCCAATCCATCTTCCTCATCTTGTCCAAGACCATTGCGGCCAAGTGGATCCCAACCTCGAGGACGATTACCACGTGGCGTACCACGAGCATTGCGTGCGTCATCTTGAAGTTTAGGATCATCGTCATCTTCTTGTTGTTGTTGGGTCAAATTCTCAACAGCTAGGCGCATATCTGCAAGATTGCGCTGTATATCCGTCATTTGATCTTTCATTGTAGTGACAGTCTCACATATAGTATCCAACTTCTGGGAGAGCCCTTGGACTGTTCCCTTAAGCTCATCAATTGGAGTGCGGAATTCACGTCGCATCTCATTACGAAGAGCTTCATACTCCCTCCATGTGATGATATCTGCAGAATTCTTGTTTTCCTGGTTAACAATTTTATGATCACTAGCAGACATTATTAGTAGATTAGTGCACTAAATCAAAATATATATGGTGGTACTCTCACAACTCACTCAAAACTGATAAGAAAAGGAAATCTTACCGTTCCAAAGTAAATTAATGTTGCTTACCACTTGTAGTAATAACTAGTGCACGGATGTAGCGAAACGAATATCATGGGTATAAGAACAATCACACGGCAAAGCAGAGTATATATGTGGGGCTGTAGGTAGGCTACCTATTTGAACCAATAACAAGCTCTAGCGCTGATCGTAGACAACCAATGATACTCACACAAGGCGATAAATGGGGCAATGCAACTATATGGAGGAAAGGTTGCAATGCACTTGAGAGATACTAGCAAAGCTCAACGAAAAAGGCACAAGATTGCTCAACTACGGGTGCAGTAAAGAAAACTTAGGCCTTCACTTGATTCTACTAGCACTTCACTTTTCTTTTGTATTTTCTTTTGTAACGCAGCTATGTAGCTCTTTTTGCTTCTTTTCAATTTTCTCTTTTTTTTGATTTTATGACTCAACACCTTGATAACACGGCCAACAAGATATGCAAAGCACCAAAACTCTAACGAGCAGCCTGTCGAGCGGTAAAACTAGTCTCTTCTGGGGAAGTTCCTAGTCACGTATATCGATAAGCTGTGTCTATGGCTGGGCACAAGCACACTGTACGCTATGTGGACTCGGAGTAACACAAACTGAAACTAGATGATAGAAGAGACTCAAACCCTAACAATACTAGAAGCAAAGATAAAGATACGCAAAAACAACTACGAAAAGCAACTAAAAGTCGAAATTAGTGCAATCTAAGGCTATGGCAAACCCTAACCCTAACTTTTTATGGCTTTTTCTGGATAGGAAACACTCACAACTCAACTATGGGGTGGATTGTGGATGGCTTACCGAGGGAACCCGAGAATCTGATACCAAGATGATAAGGGGTGGCCCGATCTTCTCAGTAAGCAACGGGGGTGATGATGATCACGAGGTGATTTGCAGCGGAGGTAACTTGATGAAGTGGAAGATAACTTGTATGACGCAACGAGATCTCTCGATTGGTCCCTATCGCCAATGCAACAGCTCTCAACCCTGCAAGATATTCGCAACTCCACACACTTGGGCACGTAGCCGCCGACCACGAAGCGGTAAGTTGCACCGTCTAATTCCCAATGGAACAGCAGATCACACAAGACTTTCAGTTCTACACAATATCAAGCAATATGGTGTAGGGAATTCAATAGTTTTGCAGAGCAAACAACTAAGAACTAGGGTTTATCTTAAACGTGGTCTAAAGCAACTTTGGGGCATCCTATGGACTTATATAGGTGTCCAGGACGACCTCAGGTCGAAAGCACGAAATAACCGATCCGAATAGATCTGGTCGAGACACGGACACGGCCGGTCTGGAATCCGGTTGACGGGCTGGGACCGGCCGGTCCGGTTTGGACGGGTCTGCGCCGGGCGACGACCGTGGACTCTCCGGGCTTACTGGATAGTACCCGGTTGGCACAAGCGTAGAATCCGGTTGAAATCGGATGGATCCGGCGTGGGGGCCGGTTGGACCGGCCCTGGGACCGGGCGGCCCGGCGGTGCGGCCGGTTGACCGGTCCTGGCGCCGGCTGGAACATCTCCTCCTCTCTCCCATGCCTCCTGCTCCTCCCTCGCGCGTCCATGGGTTGTCTTCACATCCAGCTCCATGTCCAGCTTCATGTTCATCTTCTGGTCCAGCTGCTCCTCTCCTCCTCGTGCTATGCTTGTTCCCTCCTCATAACTGATCATACATAAATAATAGGACTTAGGCAGTATAAAGTTCTCATCGATCAAAGTATCATTTAAGAACAAGTTCACCTGTTGTTTAAGTAGCTTCGCACGAGCTCGTGTCATTGGTCCAATCCTAACTTCATTGGACTTGAGCTTCACATCAGGATCATCTTCAGATGTTAATGACGGAGGTAGTAGTGAGGTAGGGATGTCCTCATCACTTTTATCCGTATTGGGGTTTCTGACTTATGTTGGTCTATATGGAGGTTGAGAAATGATGTTATCTTTAACAAAAAAACAATCTTTTCACTTTTTACAGGTTATCCATATGGTGTCACATTGGGTTCAGCTGTGGGCTCTACTATCACCGGAGGAGCAGCGGGATGCTATGGCTTCTGGATGCAAACGGCTCCAGACGGTCGCTCAGGATATCTTGTGCTAGGCTGGCTGGCGGCACATAGGCGGCTACGTTGATGTGTAGTCATCTCTTTTCGTTTGTTTATCGCTGGTTGATTTTTGTATCAATTCTGGGCGATGCGTGAGTTTTGTTGAACTTTGTACTTGAAACTTATTAATAAAAGGCCATGTGCAGAAGCCGGGGTCCAAATCCCCATTTCGAAAAAAAAACTGTAACAACATCTCCACTGACCAAGAAATTTCATTCAAATTTAGATTCATTTATAAGAAGTTTGATTTTTTTGCAGGTAGGTTTAAATGAATTTTGAAATAAATTGAACCCTAGTCTACTTATCCGTCGGTTGGAGCGCATGACGGGCCTGCATTGTAGTCGTTTTTCCTCTTTGTTGTCGCATACTCCCATGCCCGCCTCTGCGTCTGTCAACACCCGAATTTTTAAGTCCAGATGCCTGTTATGCCATACATCGCAATCCCAGGAATATTGTTGTTGCGAGACATAATAGTTGAATATCATAAGTCATCATTCAGTACATACCATAGTCGTCTTACAGATAGGGATCATATGATCCAATATTACACAAATAGTTGATCTATTGACCAACGGACACAAAGTTCATAGTTTCATAGCGGAAGCGTAAGTAGAAGGGACTCTTGAGTCCACAGGCCAACGTCTGACGTCAGAAGATCTCCTAGTTGTCGTAGACATCTTGGTTGCCGTCATCTTGATAGTTCTGTTCCTCTTCATAGTCTGGCCATTTGAATAGCCAGGGACACAACCGTGAGTACTTTAAAGTACTCGCAAACTAATACTAATGTAAGGGCTAACAATTCTAGTAAGGGTTACTAAGCTCTAGTTTATTTTGCATGAAGCCAATTTTTGTTCACAAGTATTTGAGAAAAGCTTATTCAAGTGCTAACTAACTCAAGTGGGAACATTAGTGTCATTCCTACCATTCAAGTGGTGATTTCAATTCAATTCACCACAAGTCATTTCAATTCAATTTACCACAAGTCATTTCACCATCCTCTTTCAACATCATTTTCAAAGATATGACATTGGAAACTGTATGGCCTTTCCAACCGTCCGTATCCGTGGACGCGGCTATTCGAATAGGTTTACACTGTGCAGAGGTTGCACACTTGTGCCACAACATTTGATTTCATCCGTCGGGATTACCCCGAATCATCGTAACACAGTACGCGGATCATCTACCATAACCTTTCACTTATAAATCCTAGTATGAGCACCTCTCCCTATGAGCTTGGCCTCCCAGTGAAGACCAACTGTCAACCTGGGAACTGCACAGGGCTTGGCCGTACAATTCACCTCAATTTCACATCATTTCTCAACAACGGAGGCAGCCTCAAGCGTAACCCCTATGACGTGTGTTCAGAGGGAACCCATACTAAGACGCATAAACTTCCAGTTAAGCCCTACCCATAATCAGGTATTGTGGGGGTACTTACTAATTGGAAAGGTATCGCATTCAAACCAACATCATGTTTATCAAAAATCACCATCTTCTCTTTGTCATATTCACCTTCAAAAATCATTCAATGGAATGCATCATCATTCCAAGGTTTCAAATTCATTTCAATTCACATTGTTCCCATCTAGAGTAGTCAAGTTTTATTCATTAGCACTAGCTCTAAATCATGAGGGGTGCTATCTTGCTTTGCTTGATGGAGACTAACTTTACTACTCGAGTAAACTTCTTTACTTTGACCAAAGTTAACTACAAAAGCAACTTATTGAGAAACAAGTAGAAAACTTGAAATGTAAAAACTTGGGATAGGCTTATGTAAGAAAAGGTAAGATTCATGGTGCCTTGCCCCAAGGGGCTTTGCACTTTGCAAGAATATTAGCTTGCATTGGTGTTAGCTTGCCTTGGTTGTTGAGGTGGTCAAAGTGCTCTTCTTCTTCTGGGTAGAATCCTTCCTCTTCCTGGTATTCTCCGGCACTAGCGTCTATATACGAATACGAGGATACAATCACCACACAATACTTAAGTATCCTTAATTAGCCTTAATGGCTCACTCCAATTGATCTAGCATCATTACTTAACATTGCTACTTAAAATTAATCTAGGGTTTCCTACTTAGTGTTAGAGAATGACTTCTCTCCTTATATATGTAAATGATAGTTTCCATATAGTTTTTGAAAAATAATTTCCTCTCATTGAATCTTCTTAAGATTTAATTTCCTCAAACAATTATACATGAAATCATGTTGACATAAGTTAACCATTCATCATCATTATTTGAGGAATTGATTTAAATGAGGTAGAATACCTCATACCATTTAATAATGCCTATTATGATTTAAATTCACCAAGCATTTCATTTGAGAGTATTTGACCAGGGGTCCATACTTCATATGGAAGTATTGGGGACAAGATATAAATGAAGTGAAGCACTTCATATAGTTTGCATAATAGTTTTGGACAATATCAATTACATAAACTACTCATATGGTCCATTAATTAAACTAAGGCATGATCATGCAAAGTGACCACACCATTTTCTTGCATAAACAATTAGTGTAAGTAAAATGTGAGCTATTGGAGTTGGAATTAACTTAATGTCTATTTTGGTTGAGTTTTAAGAATTATTTGAATGTGCAAAAGTCCCTGACTTGTTCTTTTTTTCAGATTAATTCTACAAATAATTTTGAGATGGGACCAGTGGCATATTGTAGATCTTTTTCATAGCTTTCTATCAATATAAAATTTGTTAAATTTTGCCAAGCCAAACAGATTCTATTGAATTTCAAAGTGGGGTTCAGTATTGAAAATTGTTTGAATTAAATCAAAATTTGACTAGACGGGCTGGCGGGAAAGAAACTGGGCCGAATCAGTTTGAAACGCGGCAAAGCAGAAATGGGCCGGCCCAGCTAACGTTGCGGGCCAGCTGACAATGGGGCCCGCGCGTCAGCGACTCTATCTTACCGAAACGGTATGGAGGATCGTGGGACGTAGGATCAGAAGAAGATCGTGCGGCTGTGCGTCTTCGTCGTCGTCGGGGAGAAGGGGCTGCTGCTCCGGCGAGGTAGGGGGTCGGCGGCGCGACGGAGGTTCCCGCGGGGCTCTGCTGGGTGCGAGGCGACGTTGTCGACGGTGTAGAGGCTCCTGGTAGCAGTGGCGAGGCTCGGGGCGGCGTGGATCGGCGACGATGATCTGCGGGCTCCGGCGGAGGTGATCTTGCGATTCCGGCGGTGGAGGCAGTAATCGGACGAGCTACGGTGGTGAGGAGGATCAGTGAGGAGAGGGGAGTCGAATGGTGTGAAGGGAGCGTGCTGGGAGTGGCTCTATTTATAGTGTCGAGGTGTGCCGTGGGGTGCTGTGAAGGGTTGACAATGGCGCGGTGCCTCCGGCGATGGAGAGGGGTTGTCGAGGGCAGGGCTGCATAGGCGGCGGCAAGGCGAAGCTAGCGCGCTTGCTGGCGAGGTGGGGGACGGCCAGGTGAGTGCGGGCGACGTCGAGCTCTGGCGGCACGGGCGCGGGAAAATGGCGAGCTGGTCGACGGCGACAGGCGGCGCGAGGACACGGGTCCGTGTCTGGCGGGTTCCTGGCGAGGTGGCGGAGCTCAACTTGTAGCCAGGGGGTCCGGGGGAGGCGTCGAGTGCTGGGGCGGCGTGTGCTCTGCGCGCGTCCACGGGCGCGTGCACGACGTCCTCGGCATGGCCCTGGGCGCTCTGGGCACGACGCGTGCCAGCCCTAGGGTCTTCCTCTCCGGCAATGGTGAGGCTAGGCAGCTGCAGGGATGCAAGGGGAAGCTCAGAGACATGGGGGCCAGGGTTGAGGGGAAGGAGAAGAGAGGAGGGTGCACCATGTGTGCCATGGCCGGCATGGCATGGCTATGCCATGCTTGGCTAGCTCCTCTAGGGTTGTTGTGCTTTGGTTGGGTGTAGAGGGGACCAGGGAGCAAGGTGGAGAGATTTAGGGCAAGCTAGGGTAGTGTAGGTCACTATTTGACATAGTGTCAAATAGTGCCATAATTGGAATTTGCAAAATTTTCCAAATTTAAATGAGTTCAAATGGTTGACTAAATTGAAATGTGTGTGTTTAGTTAAGTTACAAATGACCAGAGAAGATGAGGTGTGGTGGTGGAAATTCTAAATTCAAAGTATTGCAAAATTTGCTAAGTGTGAGATTGTTGAGTATGATAAATTTGCTAAATTTACCAACTTTGGATGAGCATAGCATTTGATCAAAAAGGAATTTGGCATGGTGTTGTTTACAAAAAGTGTTCACCTTGATGTTGTCTTGGATGAGGTGCAAATAGTTGAGAGAGTTTAGTTTGAAAATTTTGAAATAGAGAGGCTCAAAGTAGTGATCAGGCTATTAGTGGCAGATTTGACCGTATGTGAGCCAATTTTGAGTTTGAATTTGATTTGAATTGTGTTTCTTTGATTTCAAAAGTTGTAATAAGTGTTTAGTAACATTATTCAACTAATGGTGAAGATCAAAATGGTCTAGGGTCAAAATTTATAAAAAAATGGCATAAACCATATGTGAGGGTTTTGTGAATTTCTAACTTTTATTCTTTTATTTTATTTGCTTCATTTTGACAAGAGTGGGGTTTATTTGGTGTTAGATTGAGTTAGGTGAAAGGTTCCACCCATTTTGAGGCAATGGAAGTGGCTATGTCAAGATTTGATAATTTGGCTAAGTGCCACATATGCCTCTATGCATATGTTTGATTTTATTTTGTTTCTTACTTGCATTGGTTGGTAAGTGCTTTGTTGAGTGTGTTGAGGTATTTCAATTCATCTACTCAAGGTAGACAAGGCAAAGCTCATCATTTTCAAAAAGTATCCATAGGCTTGCATATGCCTTTTTCTTAAATAAGATCTTTTCTTTTTATTTTATCTTTCAAAGATTTATGACAAGATGGATGAGGTTTAGGGTTTAGTAATTTTTGCCATGGTTCACCACCATTTAGCAAAGTAAGAAAGGTAGAGTTCAAAATCTCCATATTAGGGCTATATGCCCACATATGTCTTTTTCTTTATTTTGGGTTTTCTCAAAATAGATCCAAAGTATTTTTGAGAAGGTTAGGGTTTAGGGTTTCTCTTATTTGATTTCTTTCTCTTTTAATTTTATTTGGTTTGTGATCTTCACTTGATCACTTTAGGGTTTTAACTTTTATCACATAAGCATAATAACACTCATTATGGTAAAAACACAAGTAATAGGTATGAGCACTAAGCATAGCACTCTATTTAAGAAAAGTTTTTGTTGGTTCTCATTTTTGAAAAAAGGAAATTCATTTTCTCTTTGTTTTGAAATTTGGGGTGTTACAACGTCCTTGCTTCACACACCTAGCGGTGCAGCAGCGCCACAGGCTTCGTCGAAGCTTGTCGGCGACGCTGGGCCTTCAACCCCGTCCCCCACTGGCGGGATTCCTCGATCTCAGCTGCCTCATCCTGGCGCTAAGCATTGAGCTCAAGCAGCCTCTTCCACTCGGCCGCCACGAGGAGGCGACCAGCCTCCTTCCACGGCGCCCACTCGCGCAAGATCTCGACGGCGCGCTGAAAGATCTCGGAGTCCTCGGCGCCCCACTCCACCTGCTCCTCCGTGACATCGGCATCCATGTCCACTATGAATGCCTCGTTCCACTCATCGAACTCGGAGTCGTCGGAGAAGTCGTCCAAGTGGAAGTCTAGCAGCTCGACCTCGTCATCGGGTAGCAGCGGGGCCATGGGCTCGGGTTGCGGCGCCTCTGGTTGCGGTGGTGGCTGCGGCGCCGACATGCGGCTATTCTAGCCTAGCATTAAGTAGGTGGTTAAGACCCGGCGCATCATTTGTTGAGAGTGTGCAAGATAGTGCCGCAGTGGCTGCGGCCCTGTGCCGGTGTGCGGCTGTTCCATCCTAGCATCGAGTAGGTGGTGGCGATACAACGTGGAATTGTTGAGAGTGTGGAAGAGTGAGTTGCTGGTTGTGGTTCATGCGTGCGGCTGTTCCGGTCTAGCATCGAGTAGGTGGTGACGAACTGGCACGACATTGTTGAGAGTGTGGAAGAGAGTGTGGCGGTGGCCGTAGCGCCGACACGCGAATGTTTCGGCCCAGCATCGATTAGGTGGTGGTGAGCCGGCACCGCATTTTTGAGAGTATGGAAGAGAGTACGGCGGTGGTGTGGAGGCAACTACGGCAAATAGGTGGACATGGCCAGTGTAGGCATTTACGGCGATGGTACTCGAGGAGTCTCTGCATGGGGACTCACCCCCGAGTATCCAAGGCGCCGAATTAAAGAAGCCGACAGTCTAAGTCACTGCCATGCCGGTCCCACCACTGAAAATCCTACGTGAGGTGCCGGTGAGATCCACGGCGACGTGAAAGAAAAACAAAAGAACAAAATGCGCACTTTGATTGATTCATTGATCCGTTGTCAACCAAAGGAGCGAACGCGTATCCCGTATGCAATCCTAGCCGGGCCTCTTCTCCAAGAAACCAGCCGCGACCTCCACCTTAAGTCGATTCTCCCTCCTTCGGTCGGCTTTGCTGCTGTCACGAGAAGTGAGGGACCCGATCTATGAGTGGATTTTCAAATAAAGGTAGAGCTTTCAATAGATTAGCTTAAGGTTTTATTAGCTGTTTTTTTTTGCTTCCATATCAACGAAGATTGTATCGTCTCTGTAATAAGTGATCTGCAACACTTTGTTTGACAACGAGATTTCTTCGCAATGTCAATGGTGGTGTTGGAAGGTTAATTTTCTCCTGGTATGGTGCTTCATATCTCATTTCGCTAGATTGATCTTGGACTTTTTCTCATGTTTGTCGTGAGGAGTATTATCCTCGCAATATTTATCCTGGATGCTATGTCCTCCACAATGGTGATTCGTATTCTCGGCTCCCAACGATGTTGACCATGTTATTAATCCGCTTTTACCTAAAATACTGGTGTTGGTACTCTTACCGATGTTGGTTGATTACTTTAATGATTGCACGTGTGCATGTAGCCTCGGCATTGCGGCTCAAATTAAAATTGTGGGAAAACCCCTGTTGGTACCTACTGGGTTTTGGTTCGATATCTATGCTATTTTTCTACGGCCGTCTTTAGATAAGTATAAGACCGTGTCCTCGAAGAACAAAGAGTTCGAAGACCTTAAATATTTGCTCGTTTATTTTAGGATTTATTTTGTAATCGCTGAATTTAGCTCATGTATCTCTATCATTTAATATTTGTTACGGTATTGATCGTCAAAGAAAGAACAAAAAGAAAAGAGCGGAACGTGACTTTTTTTTCCAACCGGGCTTCCACCCCTTTTCCATTGCAATAACGGAAAAAACAGAGTTCAGAGTTTTTACAAACAAGAGGAGAGGGGGTAGGGAACAACAGGGAAGCGAGTTGGGGCAGTATCAGGAAACCCACTGCGAACATTCGCCGTCGAATGCCCGCTATGGGGCAAAAACCTGATACCACAGACCAAGTTCCATAACACTACAACCAAAGGGGATAGTCTAGATAAGAGAGCCTGCCACAAAGGAGGGAGCACAAAAAAAAAACTGGACAGACAACCCAAAAGCAAGCAGCATTTCATCCTCAGCACGGATCGAAACTTCTGCTTCCATCTTTTTCGCCTCATCCTTCAGTAATCATCAGTCTTGGCCTGACGGAGACATGAGCGAAGACAGCCGCAGCCTTGTGCATCATCTTGGTAGCTCCTCCAGCTAGGCAATCCTTGTCAGTCCCCTTCTGAAGCCCTGACCAATACAACAACAAAGAAATCGACGCGAAAATAATTTCGTTAGGCGATCTCAGAATATGTTTCTCAAAAGTCACTTTACTCCTTATGTTCCAAATGGCCCAACAGTTTGCAGCAATAAGGATTACAAAGAATCTTTCCATGTTTGGAATATAAGAGTGCAGCCACGCCATGGCTTGCCAAAACGAATTAGGGACACAGGAAGCACCCATCGCCACTCCCAGGATGCCCCAAACAATTCTTGAAGTGCTACAGGTAAAGAACAAGTGATTATTTGTTTCAACCTGATTGCAAAAGGAACAAAGCGGAGAACCAAGCCATTTCCTTTTCCTCAAATCCTACCTAGTAAGAATAGCGTCTTGACAGAGCTGCCACATAAAGATCTTAATTTTAAGAGGCATTTTTGCTTTCCAGATCCAACCATTGTGGGAACCAGACAAGTCTTTTTCAAGCCATCTATAAACAGAGGCAGTGGAAAAGATCGAGTTATGGTTCAGAGACCAAGAAATTCTGTCACCTTCATCGGAAAGGGGTAGAGAGCGAATCGTCGCCACGATAGAATTCCATTGACCAAGTAACTCACCATGTAGCCGTCTACGAAAGGGGATAATGGGATAACCATCATAGCAGTTCTTGACAGTACAGTCTTGCTTTTGACAGAGATCAAAAAGCATTGGGAATTGCTCGCAAAAGGGAGGGTTTCCATTAACAGGATCTTTCCAAAGTCTGGTAATATTTCCATTATTTAAAATAACTTTTCTACCATTAAAGTAAATGCCTTTGATTTTCAAGAGAGCCTTCCAGCAAGGGGAATCATTGAATCTGGTTTTAACAGTAGCAACAGTTTTGTTCCTCATATACTTTGCGTTGATGATATCCTGCCAAAGACCTTTCTGGGTTTCGAGCTTCCACCACCACTTACAAAGGAGGCTTATATTTTGTTTTCCCAAGTCTTTTACACCCAAACCACCTTTCTTTTTGGAACGGCAAACTCTACACCATTTTACCATGTAATAACCTCTTTTCAGCTTCTTACCATGCCAAAAAAACCTTCTTCTATGTTTGTTCAAACGTTCCAGGAAAGTTTTATTAAGGAGGAACATGGACATGATGTGGGTAGGTAAATTAGAAAGGCAGGCATCTACCAAAGTCAATCTCCCACCGGATGAGGCGGCACCACCCTTCCAGGCGTCTAACTTTCTAACGAATTTTCCATCAATGAAGTCAAGGTCCGAATTTCTTAGGGAACGGTAGGACACAGGCATACCCAAGTATTTCATAGGTAAAGATCCTACTTGGCAGCCGAACATGGAGGAATATTGATCCGCAATGATATTATCGCCACCAATAAGGAAGAGCTCACTCTTTTGAAAATTAATTTTTAGACCCGACATAAGCTCGAAAAGGTATAAGAGAAGCTTTATATTCAAGGCTTTCTCAAGATCATGAGAAAAGCATAAGACCGTATCATCGGCATATTGCATAATGGGGACCCCTTTATCAATAAGATCAGGGCAAAGTCCAACAACCAAATCATTTGATTGAGCCTCAAGAACCATTTTGGTTAAACATTGCACGACGGAGTTAAAAAGAAAAGGGGAAAGAGGGTCACCTTGCCGAACCCCTTTAGCGCTCTGAAAATATGGACCCAAGGTATTATTAATCTTGACCGAAACCGTACCATTATGAAGTATTTGTTTTACCCTTTCACACCAAAAATCACCAAACCCCATAGCTTTCTGACAACAAATAAGGAAATCCCAATTAACCTTGTCAAAGGCTTTCTCGAAGTCCAATTTCAGGACAACACCAATGTGTTTCTTAACATGGGTATGGTGCATAAGCTCATGCAAAGACATAATGCCATCAACAATGTTCCTTTTTTTCATAAAAGCGTTTTGATGAACACTAATGATTTTATCAAGGAAAGGTTCCACTCTAATCATTAAGACTTTTGTGAGAAGCTTGTAAATACAACGAAGGAGACATATGGGACGGTATTGACTAATTTTATCCGCATCTGAAATCTTGGGCAGCAAAGTAATAATGCCATAATTAAGCCTTTGGACATCAAGTGTACCAGCATGGAAAGCGGTAAACAAATTCATGATGTCAGTTTTGACAATCTCCCAACAATGTTGATAAAACTCAATGGGAATGTTGTCAGGCCCAGGGGCCTTATTTTTAGCCATAGAAAAAAGAGCATCTTTAACTTCCTCTAAAGAAAAGGGTCGGCTTAGGATTTCATTATCCGCAGCGTCAAGTTTCTCATGAGGCCTCCACATGTTATGATCAAAATGGAAAAGATTACCAGGAGCCGGGCCAAAGAGGCTTTTATAAAAGGAAGTGGCGTGCTCAATAATTTTGTCAGTACCCTCAATGTTAATCCCATCATTTTTCAAGGAGAAAATAGTGTTTTTCCTCTTGCGGCCATTAGCAACCCGATGAAAATAACTAGTGTTTAAGTCTCCTTCTAGGAGCCATTTTTCATGTGCTTTTTGGTACCAAAGACGCTCTTCATCTGCATAGATTTCCATCAACCGAACACAAATGGAAGTCTTTCTAATACTTAGACCAGGGGGAAGCTCCTGATCTTCCTCAAGGGATTCAAGCGAGGCCAATTCTTCCTTGAGTTCAAGCTTTAGTTTTTTAGTGTGACCATATAAATTCGAACCCCATCCTTTGAGGAATTTCTTAAGCCTTTTCAACTTGATATTCAAGATATCAATAGGATCTGTACTAAAAACGAATTTATTCCAGATTTTTTCAACTGAGGGAAGGAACTCCTCATTATTGAACCATGAAACATCAAATCTGAACTCTTTAGATTTAGCTGTTATCGCTTGTATGTTGCCAGAATCAAGAAGCAAAGCATTATGATCAGATAATTCTCTAACCAGTTTTCTAACAGTAACCAGAGGGAAAAGATCCTCCCAATCAGGAGACATAAGGATTCTATCAAGTTTTTCGAGGGTGGGAGAGGCATGTTTATTAGACCAGGTGTATTTACCTCCATGCATGTAAATCTCTCTCAAACCAAGGGTGTGAATTATCGAATTAAAGAGATCAGAGGAATGAGAGTTAACAAAAGCAGTATTTTTGTCCCCACAATGCCTCAAGATATTAAAGTCACCTCCAACAATGTAAGGCATAAAGTTATCATGACAAAAGGAGGCAAGTTCAGTGAGAAACTCAGTTTTGTGTTCCTCGTGGGCAGCCCCATAAACCACAATCAAAGCCCAATTGCATTTCTTCACTTTATCCCACAAAACAAATTTCAACATGAATTTACCAGCTTTAAAAAGCATTTACATCCAGGGAGTCAGTTTTGACCCCACACAAAATGCCACCAGACTTACCAACCGAAGGAGTCCATTTCCAGAAATAGCTATTAGCAGGATCCAAATTTCTGAAAAAACTCGTTTTATAATCTTTTTTCATAGTTTCCTGAATGCCAATGAAATCTAACGAATAATCGTGCATCATATCTTTAATACAGGAAACCACACCCTTCTTCCCCACACTCCTACAATTCCAGAAACAACCTTTCATTTAAAACGGCTAGGTTTTGATTTTTTCCTGACAACTCTACCAGGAGCATGGGTAGATTTGTTATCAAGAATATCATCGGAACATTTTTGACTCCTAGTCTTCGGCCTAGAAATCACCACCACAGGTTTCTTCCTAGCAGACTTGCTCTTTCTACTTTCAACTACCGTATAGGAATCATCAACATCAGAGCAAGAAGCCCATTCCATAGAAAGCGGAGTGGTATCGCCCGTATTATTTTCAATAAACAAGATAGAAGAAGGTTGTAATTCCATATTGTTTTTACTAGACAGATCACTTCTAGCAGTTTCAAGATCTCTGATCATATTAATGGTAGTGAAATCATTATCAGGAATGTTAACACCCATTTTAAAAGCCTTACGCATCAAAGCATTATCCGAAAGAGCAGCGAAAGAATTATTGGAAACAGGGTTTTGGGAGGAGTCAGAAGTACCTTCAAGATTCCTTTTCTTGGAGACATTTGCCACTTTGTCCATGATATTCACATTGATCTGGGGCTGGAGCCTCGAGCTACATCTTGTTGGTGAAGCATCAGGGATAGTGCAATCGGAGTCATGGATCTCTTCAGTAGAAGCATCAGGCGATTGGACAACATAAGCTGGTGACCCAATCAGAGGAGAGTTTGAATCATCAGTAACTTCAGTAATGGAAGGCAGTGGAGGCCATGCATCATGTGAGAGGGTATAAGAGTGAGGCAGCAGCATGGATTGCACAACATCAGCATGCTCATGGACCGGTTCATGCATTTTCTGAATAATGGAACAGGGGACAAGCCAGCTATTAGCCGGAGCAACTGTACCAGAGAGTTCAGCAGCTTCATGCTCTTTTGCCATGGATTCGATCAGCAGCTCATTCCCACCCGCACTGTCCTCTTCCTCAGATTCATCTTCCATATCATTTTCCTGAATAGCATCCGAGCCATCATAGTTCCTGCCATGTCTAGCAGTATCAGTCTGACTGCTGTATGCTTGATTCTCGGAGGATTCTTCAACAGTTGTAGACCTCTGCTCCACTCTGGCTCTTTTGGGCGAGGGAGCACCAGGGTTGCCAACAGTGGTTGTAGCATCTTTTTTAGGCGGCCCCCCCACTATAACTTTGTCAATCTCATAGAAGAAGTCATAGAAGTTATCTCCCAGGCAACCTTCAGCAGAATCCGGGATAAGATCCACATCTCTACAACCCACCAGGACTCTGACATATTCCGGCTTATGAAGAGTAGATGAATCCAAATCCAGAGAAACCCCCACCAGAGATCCAGCATAGAAGACGTTCTCCTCAACCCGTTTGTCCAAAGGAATATTACTTATCCTGACCCAGGCTTTCTGTAAGGGAGCCTTGGCGCCAATGGAGGCTGTCCAAGCAGTTAACCTGACAGTTGCATCAACCGTCTTGAAGGCCCAATGTTTCTGGCTGTGCACCTCCAGCTTTCACCAAAAATGACGTTGAATTCATGCTCAATTTCCCTGGAGGTTGCATTCCCTTCCGTGATGGTAATCACCACACTACTGGCCCTTTCCTTAGTGTTTTTTGCAGTGCTATGATCAGGCATGTAAAAGAAACCTCTACCAGGGGCTTGGAAACCACACATAGCAGGGATACATTCCCAAGGAAGCACCACCTGACAGATCTGTGAGATATGACCCAGACGCTTGCAACGCTCACAGCGAATGGTAGGACACCAAGCAGTGTAATGACCTCTTATATTGCAGTTCAGACAAGGAGGATCATCAGATGTTACCGGAGCAGTA
Organism: Lolium multiflorum; assembly: GCA_030979885.1. Lineage (NCBI taxonomy): Eukaryota > Viridiplantae > Streptophyta > Magnoliopsida > Poales > Poaceae > Lolium > Lolium multiflorum. Next base: position 323,027,526 of record CM061748.1, on the reverse strand, counting down.
TGGCCAGAGCCTTGAGCAGGAAGCATGCTCCTAGCAGGGGAAATCACCTCTTGGCGGCGCTGCTCAGCACCACGCGCCGCCGCCTCCCAGCGGTCGCCGGAGTGATGGGATCCAGACCCCCGCCCCATATTGTTGGATGAGGTTTGGGCCACCACCTCGTCCCGTTGCCAAACGTTCCTCCCCCGCCCCCTGTTGCCAGTAGGGGCGCGGTTTCCTCTCCCCGAGTACCGGCCACCACCATCGCCCATCGGAGCCCGAGGAGGAGAAGCAGCAACCTCGGCAAAGGAACGAGGATCACCAGCAACTTTACCTCGCCACCAGCCAAACGAATCAGAGGAGGAAGTGGATCTAGGGGGTGAAACCCTAGACGAGGACCAGAAATGATCCAGGAGGAGGTCGAGATCTGACCAGGGGGCGGCGGTCTGGGAAGGTATAGGGAGAGGATTAGGGTTACCTGACCCTACCTGCCAGCGACCTCCATTAGGATCCATCGGCGGGGAAACGGAGCTCGGACACGTGTGGAGATCCTGCGCCATGGCGACTGTAGCATGTGGGCTGAGGCCCAGAGTCGACGAGGACTCCTGGGCGCCCAACACTGAGGCAGGCGATGCGAGGATCCCTGGTTCCGTCGTCCGTGGCGGTGCGGTCCACCTCGCCCACCTCCCCGGATCGATGTAGTGCCCGCCACGCGGGCGATCTCCATCAGGAGGACGCGGGGATGGCGACGGCGAGCACTGCGTCAGAACCCGAGGAGCCAGGCGCACGTTCGCCGGCGGGAAAAGCTCGTCGATCGTCAACGGGAACGGCGGCGCGGGAGTCGCCACCGCCGTCGCAGGAGAAGACGAGACAGGCCCCATCAGGCGCGAGCCCACGCGCATTTCATCTTGTCTGATCTTCACGACTGAAATATATGACTTGATTCGATGCGCTTCTTTTCTTTCATTTGCTGCGCGCGTGCGAGAGAAAGAAGGGTATTGTGTACCCGTGCATCCATGTGACATTGACCATCTGATCTAAATCACAGGCATGCTATCAGTATCGTGACTAATTTGCAGTAAACACCAAGGTCCCTAAAATCCTTACAATAATCTCCAAGAATTTCTATCTCCTACCAGATGTAATGATTCGTCCCATACCGGCCAGATCCAGACCATATATGGCGAAGACGCACGCTGGACGATAAGAACGGAATCCGGTGGCCGGCGGCGAGCACGTAATAGGCTAGAACACCGAATCGACTGATCGTACGCACATATGCTAGGCCTGCGTGTGCTCAGCTTTGGGTAACACGTGAAGTTGCATGCATGTTTCAAGACCTTGCGCCATTGATAGTCTCCACCGGCCGCATGAATCGTGCTCACCTTCGGTTCCGACAGCCGCGTCGCCGCCGCTGCAAGCTGCCTCCCGCCACAGCCTTGTGGCATCTTCGGCTCTCCGCCGCTACTGAGCCAAGCCGCACGTAGTCGCCGCCAGCCGCCCGCGTTGTCTAATCGATCTAAGAATGAACGCAAGGGAGCTTTATGTAAAGATAGGCTGGCTTAGTGTTCAGGCGGTCGTGTACGTTGGTGTAAAATAGCCACGGCTATGGTGGTATGCATGGGATTTGGATCGAAGGGCTGGGGAGGGACTGGATGCACATTAGCCTAGGGTGCATAGGATATGTTGCCGAGAAAGAATCAAAGCCTCCGGAGGAAAGCAAGCAAGCGAGACCGACGTTCTCCACCTCCACCTTTGAATGTAGAGAGTTGAAGTAACTGAAAACAAAACTCTTTGAGTGTGCACGCACGAGTACCACCAAGAAATGATAAACGTCAAGGCAGTGCCACAGCTGCGAGCCGTTGCAACATAAATTTAACTGCTTTCTTGCCAAAAGCTTCCTGAAGTTCGACTGGCATCTAACATTTCTACTCCTGCACGAGTACTATTTTTTTATAGGGAAATGCAAAGAAGTCCCTGCTTGGCCCGATGCTGCTGCTGCTATAATTTGGTCAGAGATGTGGTTGTCTGGCTTACTGACTAAGTGGTCTGCTCTAACCCATTGAGAGTGACCCAACTACCATCACTGAAATTATGGAACCATGATTTACATAGCTTCTTGCTTGAATCCTCATGTATATAACTACAGATCTAACCATGAGTCAACTAAACCACAATCACTAAACGATCGAGGACAATTACCTGAAGGCTGAAGCAACGGTGCTTCTCTGCTCCAGCCGCGCATGGATCCATGTTCCCTGCAGCAGCCACGGAACTCATCAAAGAGAATCAACCTCATCTTTGAAAAGAAGCACTTGCGAGAGCAGGGCCAGGCCTCATACGGTCATACCCCTATTCCGCGCCGTCCTCCTCCTCGTGCCCTGTACCGAGGGAGAGGGAGCCATTGCAGTTGCAACAGTGACAGCCTGTGACGTCAAGGGGCGGCAACCACGGCGCGGCCGTCGGTGACGTTAGTGATGAGCAATATCTTGGAGAGGCCCAAGAAGAGGGAGTCTTGCGGGGCACCGATGCGGGAACAGCGCGCCTCCCCGTCCTTATCCATATTCCCTCCAAGAGGAATCCTCTGCGTGCCGACCGTTCCTCTGCCTCGTGGTTGCCGGAAAGCTCCTGGCGTGCCGTGCTTCTCCCTGCTCGCCACCCTGCCTCCATGCCAATGGTGGCCCCCTGGCCCCCCTGCCACCCAACTCCCACCTGAGATCGCGTAACAGCACGATGCCATGGCCAACCTCGAGAACTCGGCAATCGGCGTGATGCCGCTCCTCCCCATGCTCCCGTTTCTGCTATTTAGCCGGCGAGATCAAGCATGGAGCACAGTGGTAAGTGTTCTGGAGGGATGGAGGGAGGCCCATCGGGGAGGAGATGGGCTGTAGCAGTGGGCAGGGAGGGAGAGGAGGGCGCCGGCCTCCCGGGGAGAATGTAGGCAGCGATGGGAGGAAGAGGAAGAGAGCAATCTGTTTTTTTCCTGTGGTTTTACCATGAATCCAAGCAGTCTAATGGGTTTGTTCGGTCGTGGAGGCATCCATACTGCTTTGATCGCTTTGGCAACTGGTCGACATGAAGTTAGAAGAAGAATGTAGGCTTGTCTAGGTGGCAATTGGCAAGGAGATAAAAGGGAGTACGCCCGATCATGCACCACCGGGAAACCGCCAATTCAGGGAGGAAAAAATAAACAAACAAGACTGGGAAGCTGCAGCGACCAGATAGAACACCTGAAGGCGACCAGGAGGTGCCGGTAATCAAGCAATACACACTTAAAGGAAAAAGGAAAGAAAAATTGGATCTAGAGCCTTCTACAGTGCAAAAGGATGTCAGCAACAGGAGCGATTTCTGGTCATGCAGTAGGGAACCAACTTCAAAAGGTAGGTACCAGCAGACTTATGGTGCGACCACAAAGAGGACAATCGGATGGCCGTATAACAGATTCATGCAGCCAGAAACACACGATGCAGTGGCCTGAACACAACAGAAACAATAGTATCATGTGGCTTGTTAAAACCAATGGCATGGCCAAGTTATGTCAGCACTCAGGATTGGATAATTTAGTTCTGTTCATGAAGAGTCCAGGAGCAACACAAAAACACAATGGCAAGTCCAACATCAAACCTAATTAATTAAAGCTAAAATTTGAGAATTCTGAAGGATGAGAGCAGCATGCAGCTAACAGGATCGATGCCTTCAAACATTGCAGATTGTACGAATGCACTAACGCGGGGGACTGAACCAGCCAGCATGGAGGAATTATACGCCGTTCCACAAATCACAAGCACATAAGCAAGCACCAACCAAATCACACTTTACCAAATAAAACTAAACAAAGCAATGCATCTCAAATCGACACGTTACAAGCTATGGGAGATTGTGTCGAGCAGAACAACCACAAACCGGAGCCTGCAATCCAACGAAAGCCAGCACAAATTTATTTTTTCAACCAAAACCACCTCCAGCGCGATGAAGCACATACACGAGATTGCGAAATCGAGGAACCATATCACGCGCGCATGCACAGCGACGTGGCATCCCAGGCAAGGATGCAAGCATCACACTGCCTAGCTTCATGCTAATCTAGGTACCATTTTCAGCAGAAACATTTACTTGAAGCCTCATTTGAACAATTGCATCATTAGATGACATTCCAGAGATAGTTTACCATGACAGCACGAAAGAATGCTTTCATGGTCCAGTTCAGCATGACAGCACGCTGCTCATGGTGACAGCACACTCATGTGCGGGACAGAGCGTGCTCAAACACACAAACACAAAATCCATCCTAATTAGCAGTTCTAGTGCCCTCTAGAGCTAGTGCCACATGTTCATAAGTATAGAACTGATCTCTCTGCAACAACCCAAGCTAATTACCCATCATCGGCTGCTTATGAATACGAACTAATTACGACTGATGTTGTGGAGAGTTATGTTGACATTCTATCGAACAGGTTGTAAGCGCCCCGAGTCGTACCTTTACAAGCCTTCACGTGGACCTCCGAAATCCTCGAAATGAGCAGAGTGAACTCCTGGGCGGCATGCGCTGGACTCCGGTGGTGGAATCAGGCCATCCGCGGGTGGCGTGCGAAGCACACGAGGACGGCCACGTGGTTGAGAACTGCAGGCTGCGGATGAACGCGGGGAGGGCCGAGGGCGGCGCTTAGCCCTGGGATTCGGTAAGCTGGTGGCAGAGGTGTTGGCCGATGGCGGTGACCTAGAGTTGACCGGCCGCGGGGGCGGGGCTGGAGGCGCGGCGGGTGTCTCGGCCAGCAGATTGCGTCAGATTGTTTTTGTGCTAGGAAATATATGCCCGAACGTTGCGTCAGATTGTTTTTGTGCTCAATATTAATTTACGGAAACGAAACTAATATTTGAGAACTTTTTTTAGATATAGTTGTCAGATTTCTAACACCATAAATATCAGTCACCTGAAATGCTTTATAGCCAGTTTTCAGTTTTTCATATTCTATATCCGTGTGTTGCTACAGCTCCATTTTTATTTTGGCATAACACGGTGAAATGTAGCAGTTGCCGTGTAAAATACTCGACCCTAAAAGGGATCCCGTATTACTCTTAGGCTCAGTTCGCCCTTTCCAATCCAAGTAAACAACCCGTCGCTTCAGTTTCGAAACTGAGATCCGTTATAGGTAGCAGCCATCCAGTGCTTTTTGAGAAAATTAGATATGTACTTCCTCCGATTTAAATTAACTGACTTTATTTTGTTTAAAACATTAAATGCGTATCTATCTATAGACATATTTGCTTAATAGATACATCTATATCTAGATAGATACAGTTGAGTCAATCAATATGAATATGAGGAAGTAGGTACTCCGTAAGTATTGAAAAGAAATAACTGCAGGCTGAGGTCGCCACTTCAGGCGATGTTGCTCTATCGCGTGTGGTGGCTGCTGTTACGACGAGCCACTGCCTGGAGAAGTCTTCAGCGCAAGGTCGCAGCCAATTTTATCAGGGGGTTGCTGCGTCAGAGCTCACGGGAACCTCTGCTGGTCCAGCGCAAAACGGTCGTCTGTACACTTCTCCTGGCAGCTGCAAGACCTTACGCTGTCGGCCATGGACCACCTGAATTCCCTGTTGGAACCTTCTAATACCCGAATCATACCAGCAATAACCTGACTTTATACATCTAGTGGTCCTTCAGCTGCACGAATCTTGGATTGCTGACAGCCCCCCCCCCCCCCCCTCATTTTGCTGCACATGGAAGCACTCCAACTCATCAAGCCTCCACGTCAACCATTTTTCCACCTCATCCCATCCCATTTGGAGCTAGTTTTAGTGGGTTTGCACTAGTAATAAATATGCAGCGTCGTCGGGAGGTGGCGTTTTAGCTCATAGGTGTATATGCACATATTATACAAAATAACTAAAAACAAATTTTAAAATATCAAAAAATTCTGAAATAAAATTTATGGTGTACATCGTGCCGGTGTCTCTATGTTGTAACTGCAGGCACGAAAAAGATTTGCTACGGTGCCTACATGCATTTAATTTTTTAATGGAAAATGGTAGAAGTAAATCGTCTCGATCTTTTTATTTTTGAGCAACCGATAGGAGCACTGCCTTTTTCATATAAGCAAGGGGGAAAAGAACCATTGTACAAAGATAGCATGTTTAGTTTGAGGTGTAAAACATGCCAGAAACCACCAAGCTAAGAAAAAACAAAAGCTGCCTAGTCAGGATCTGGATAGGTTACTCTAGAAGGCGCCAAAGCGCGATCTCTTTGCGCAATGTCCTCCTTTACGATTGATGCCACCTCGATGTAGGTAAGACGATGGCATGTGAAGATGCGTCTGTTCCTTTCTTTTCAGGCGTTCCAAAGCACATAGAGAAGGCGTCCACTGAGTCGGTGTCTGTCACAGAGCGACTTGCCTTCAATGATGGCATCCCACCAAGCGTTCATGGACGCAAAAGTCTGACTGTGCATGGCAGGATTATCGGTGTCATCCAGATGAACGGTGGTCCAGATGGCAGCAGTAAAAGGGCAATCTTTGCACAGATGGGCAGCCATCTCATGGGCAGACAAGCAGAGGAGGCGGACTGGGTCATGGGGCCACCCCTCTGATAGCCAGCATGTCAGCAGCGAGGAGCTTAGCGGGAAGGGCAAGCCATGCAAATATCTTGCATTTGTGCTCCGCGTGGGCAAGCCATATCTTGGCGGCGTCAAACTTGGGGAAACTGTCGATGAACTGAACGTGGTATGCGGATCCAACAAAGTATCCCCTGCGAGCTCGTAGTCCATGCGATGGTGTCCGACGTACCAAGGTCCAGCTGAGTGGCCGCCACAACATTCTAGACTTCCAGGAATCGCGCTAGCTGAAGCAGTGTGTTGAGTGTAGCGATGGAGTGGATCCAGTTGCCGTCCAGGAACTCTTTGGCAACCGTTCTCGTTTTCCTGGTGGCCACCTTGAAAAGGTCAGAAGCCCACAATCCAAGAAGCCCCCGATCAGTCCAGGAGTCGAACTAGAAGGAAGTATATTTCCCATTACCAATGGTGATATTTGTTGCGGCCCTGAAGAGGTCCATGTCAGCATCGTCACAAGGGAGCTTGGAGCCTACCCAGGATCGCTGAGGGTTAGTCCACCGGAGCCAGGGCCAACACAGTAGTAGGGCACAGTCGGTACATTCGAGATCAGGCATTCCGAGCCCTCCCAACTCTTTTGGCCTTCACACCGTTTTCCAGTTTACCAGCGCAAGCCCACTAGAGGCATGCTCGGCGTCGTCCCCCGCCGAGATGAAGTTTCTTGCAATTTTGTTGATCTTGTCTCGGGCCCATTTAGACAGAGGTAAAATAGTGGCGTGGTAGACAACCGTGGCCATGAGCACCGGTTTTGCAAGCGTGATCCTTCCAGGGCGCGCCAGGTTTTTGCCGAACCAGCCAGACAGCTTTCCGGCGATCTTATCGATAAGCGGTTCGATATCCACATTGCGAAGACACCGGAAGTGTAGAGGGAGCCCCAAATACTTCCCCGGGAAGGCCATGATCTTCGCGGGGAAGCCGGCAAGGATGTCGCTGAGGTCAATATCGCCGCAACGCACCGCGAAGACCTTGGACTTGGCCAGATTTGTGACCAGGCTGGTTTTCTTGCCAAAGCAGTCGAGGATTGCCGAAATGGCGTGAATCTCATCCTTTATAGGGTTTACAAAACTGCCTACATCTTCGGCGTAGAGAGAGATTCTGCATTTTGTCGTGCGCGACCTTATGGGGCTGAGAATGCCACGGGTGGTAGCCAACTGGAGAATGCTTTGCAGCGGGTCGATGGCGAGGAAGAACGACATAGGGGATAGGGGATCCCCCTGACGAAGGCCCCTGGCGTGCGGGAAAGGCCTGCCCGGCTACCCATTAAGGAGGACACGCGAAGTGGCCGAAGCCAAAGACATGCAGACCCAATCCCTCCAGATTTGGCCAAAGCCAAGTGCACGCATAACCTCTAGGAGGTAAGCCCAACCGACGGAGTCTAAGGCCTTGGAGATGTCGAGCTTGAGGAACAGACACGCGATCTTGGAGGAGTGCAATTCCTTGATGAGGTTCAGAACCTGTAGGAAGTTGTCGTGGATGCTCCTCTTTTTAACGAATGCACTTTGGCATTTGGAGACGAAATCGTCTCGATCTTAATCAACATGCAAGTACTATAGGAATGGGGCTATATGCCGAGGGCCGAGAACCCTCGGCGTAGCCTGCTTTGGCCGTCGGCATAGGCTACGCCGAGGGCCACCCTCAGCATAGCTCCTCGGCGTCTAACTCCCTCGGCAAAGCCACTATCCCCGTCGGCGTAGCCCGGCCCTCGGCGTAGCATGCTACGTCGACGGCAAAACCCTCGACATAGAATTTTTAAAAATTCAAATTTCCCTTTTCCAAAAAAATTCAAAAAAAATTCCACACGTCCTCCACTTTTTCTGACACGTTACGCAAGTGGGGCCACACGTCCTCCACTTTTTCTGGCACGCGCACTGTGGCGCCTGTCCAATTCCATCCTCTTAAAAATATGTTTTTACTCTTGTTAGCCATGTGTAGAACATCTAGTCCATTATTGGTGCATCCAATGGTGCGTCGATTCGTAAACTTTCTATATAGTATCATCTTCCTCCTCTGTTCTCCCCTTCGCTGCGCTGCATCTCTGCTCTCTCTCTCAAAATTCTCCATTGCAAACAAAACCTCCTGAGCTCAACCATACTCCCATTCTCGCGTCCGGCATTGTTGATGCCACCGCGGTCGAGGCTCACCAAGCACACCTCTCCCATGGCGACCGAAGATCTGCAGCTTTCCGAGTGGGAGAGATCTAGGATCTCCAATCAAGACGTGAACCTGCTCAAGAAGCTCGGATTTATGAAGCAGGAAGATCTTCCCCGGTGAGGAGAGCTACCCCACGCCGCGCATTGGATATCGGGTAACCTTTGTCGACCATCTCATCCGCGGCCTCGCAACGCCAATCCACGAATTTCTTCGTGGGTTGCTCTTTGTTTATGGCCTGCAACTCCATCATCTCACACCCAATTCCATTCTTCACATCTCGATCTTTATCACCCTCTGCTAATGCTTTCTCGGGACCCATCCCAACTGGGGCCTGTGGAAACGCACATTCCTTGTTCGCCGCAACAGCTCCCACACCACCGCCTATAATGTAGGTGGTGTAGTTATATGCGTTCGCCCAGATGTCGAATACTTCGATGTCAAGTTCCCTGACTCTGTTCAAGGGTGGCGCAAAAGATGGCTTTATATCCATGAGGAGCATAGTGACGCGCAGGAATACAATGTCGCTCCTTTTGATGGTGGCGAAAAAATCTTTCGTCATCATTCTTGGGACGCTGAAGCTTCTGATGAAGAGAAAAAGGCGATAGATGCGCTAATGAAGCGCATCCACGAACTCCAGAATACCCGAGGCAAGGAATTGTCGGGTGTTCAAATTACCGCATACTTTCTTAGAATTAGGGTGCAGCCTCTTCAGGCTCGCAAGAATTCTCTCTGGATGTATGCTGGTGCCAAAGACGTGGACCGCTTCTCCAAAGATCTCTCAGTAAAGATTTGGAGAAGCTCGTTTGCAAGATTTCATCGCTTAGCAAGAAGGATGCCGTTCCATCCTCTTGTCACGTGGAACCATACAGTGCCACCAACACTCTCCCCAAGGTAAACTATCTTTGATCTCACAAGTTTAATATTTTGTCGGCTACTATATTTTCGAATTTCACCTTTGTAATTTTCCATCGACATATCTTTTTGCCTTATAGGAACACCAAGTTTTATCTTCTCTTCACCCCTCCCTGAAGGTGGGGAAGTCGAAGAACGTACTATCGTTACTGACGACACCCAGGGTACCTCTCGCCCTGAGAGCAAAATTGCGGGTTCTCGCAAATCCGCGGTTTCCTCTGAAAAAGAAGCTGATTTTGAAGCTACCGAGTCGGCGCACTCTCTCGCTTCCGCTGATTCTCCATCCAACAAGAGAAAAAGGGACGAAGTCGCAGACTCCGGCACCTCCAAAGCAGGGAAATCGCCTGTTGAGGAAATTTCACCCGAAGAAGAGGGGATTGCCTTCAACCCTTACGACGACGCACTCGTTAGCTCGTAAGTCTTTCACTTTTTCTTTTTCACTCGATATTTTTTCCTGTTTCGCTTCTTATATTTTTTCTTGGTGATCAGCGGCGACGAGGAGGAAAACCCTCCTGTTGACATGACTGCTCAAACGAGCACGTCTCGTACTTTGGTTATCTCCGAGACTTGCCCTGAAGCGGACGAAACCTCGCCTCCCCCAAAGAATACAGGACATCCGACTCCTGCCGCGAGCCCCCGTGCCCCGTCACCGAAGAGAGCAAGGCTCGAGCTAGGCAAAGAGTCGAGTATTTTAGCTGGTAGTTCTGCAACTCCTTCGATGGACGATGTAAGAACTTTTCCTTATGTTGATTTACTGTCAAACTTCTTTCCTATGTCGAGTTTCTCATCCATGCTACTTTGCAGCCTTTGATGAAGGAGTTTATTCGTCTTGGTACCCAATTTATCGGGTACCGTGATTATGCCGACAAAGTAAAAGGTATTCCTTTCTTGCGTTTTTCTCATTTGATGGATTCGTTCATGCTGTTTTTTGCCGTAACCTTGCTATCTTTATTTGCTAGAATCTCTTTCCGAAGCCACTAAACGTGCTGACGACCTTGCCGCGAAGCTTAAGCTAAGCGAAAAAGCTCGCCAGAAAGCTGAATCCGATGCCTCCGCTGTCGAGGGTCTTCGAAAAAGGCTCCATGACGCGAAAAGTGCCCTGAGCGAGAACATAACCCGACAAACTGCTCTTGAAGAATAAATCAGCGCTCGCTTGGAGTCGCAAAATCGGCGTTTTGTTAATAAGTTCTTCAATCCTCTGGATCCTTCGTGAACCCTTGCCTTGCTTGTGCATTTGTTGACAACCCGAATTTTGTTTCAGCAGGAAAAATGCACCAAGATTTTGATCTTGAAAATCCTGAAGATGATCGCCTTCTTGACGCGCTTTCTCTTCTTGAAATCCAGGGAGACGTAGTGCGCCAAAGCATTGCTGATGCCAAGTCAGCATTTTCTCGGCTGTTCCCCTACTTCTTCGCGAAGAAAGAACATCCCGACACCTTTGCTGCACTCGCCAAGAACTTCATCCCTGAAGAAGATCTTGGGCTAGGTCTCCGGCAAGAGAGCTTGAAGATTTGCGTGGAAGGCACCATTGCTTTGGTTTCCGAAAGCCAACAAAATGTCGACTGGACGAAGATTGGCGACGTCAAGAAGATGGAGACGAAGAAATGGCAATCTTTGAGTAAAGCTGCCAAGCCGAACTCGAAGAAGATCCTCTCCTTCCTTGGGTGCAAACCAACTCCTTCTCCTAGCTCGACAAAGCCGGATGTCAAGTAGACCGTCTTGTCCTTGCCTTTTGTTTTGTTCTTTTTATTTTGCCACTGTCGCCGTAGTAGCTTTGTCGACAGCTGACCATAGGTTCACTAGGAACCCTTTTTTGTACTACCCATGTAAATATCTGAATGAATCAATGAAAAGCTATCTTGCCAACACTACTAGGAAATAGCTATTCAGTGGCGCACCACTATTCCCCATCAGTGGCGCACTGCTGGTGCGCCACTACTATCACGCCACTGCTAAGTTTTAGTAGTGGCGCAGCTCTGGTGCGCCACAACTATCCTATGTAATAGTGGCGCACTACCTTGTGCGCCATTGACAGGTACACTGGTGCGCCACTATTACTCCAAAGGGGTGCGCCACTGTTGTTCAGCAGCAGTGCGCCACTACTGTCTGCTGTCTGCTGTCAGTGCGCCACTGCTGCCTCCTTGGGTGCGCCACTGTTACGGCTAGCTGGTGCGCCATTGCTGCCTGTTTAGGTGCGCCACTGTTGCATCTCAGACGTGTGCCACTGCTGGCAGCTTTGGTGCGCCACTGGCAGTTTCGAAGGTGATTAGAAGGTTGTGTGCCACTGGGTCCAGGCTGGTGCGCCACTGTTACTTGGTGGTCGTGCGCCACTCATGGTCCAGTAGTGTGCCACTGCTAGTAGTTTGTTTTCATTTTTTGTATTTCTGGCATGTATTTGTACAAGTTGTATAGCACAGTATAACATCACAGATACAGAATATATAACACATATATACAATAGCACAGTATACCAATACATAGTCCTTCACATTAGCCTCCATGATTCACAAGATTTCAAATATTAGACAAGTGTTAGAGGGTTACAAGTCACAAATGAGCTAGTGGTTACACAAGGTCGATCATCTAAACTAGCATCACATAGAAGAGAGCTAGAGTCACTACTAGCACCGTCCCGATGAAAGTGGTCTTCATCCGATTCCTCCTCCGCTTCGTCCTCTCTCCCGCCAGATAGCGTGCGTATCTTTCTTCGGCCTCCACTCTAGTGGTGTACCCTTTGTAGCTGTTACCGCTAAAATGGTGAACCTGTCTCCGACACTCCTCCCAGTCGTTGTAGACTCCGGGAACCTTGCCCTTGTACACGACATACCACGTCATATCTGCACATATGCACAAGCCAAAGAAACATTAGTGCACACTCATAGATGTTTGCAACGAATAAGAGCAAACTCAAAAATGATCCAAGTAGTATGAACTAAAAGGCATGCCTCATACATTGTTGGTCGGAAAAAATATTAACATTTAGGGAAGGCGTTAGTGAGGCCAAGTGGGATGCACAAGAGATTGATATTTGTGCCATCGCACCAGGCTCACTAGCGCCTCCCCCAAGTGTAGTGACCACAAAATTTAATCATCGGCACTAAAAATGGAAGAAAGGCCAATGCAATTAAGAAGTGCAAACTCAAAGATGTTTGCAACGAATAAGAGCAAACTCAAAAACGATCCAAGTAGTATGAACTAAAAGGCATGCCTCATGCATTGTTGGTCGAAACAAATATGAACATTCCGGGATGGCATCAGCGAGGCCAGGTAGGATGCACAAGAGATTGATATTTGTGCCATCACACCAGGCTCACTGGCGTCACCCCGGAGTGTACAGTTGACCGAACATTCTAATCATCGGCACTAAAATGGAAGAAAGGCCAATGCAATTAAGAAGTGCCAACTCAAATAAGAGACAAGTAGCTATTATGAACTAAATGGAATGCCTCATATTTTGTTGGTCGGAACAAATATTAACATTTAGAGAAGGGGTAAGCGAAACCAAGTAGGATGCACAAGAGATTGATATTTGTGTTATCGCACCAGGTTCACTGGCCCCTCCTCCAAATGTATAGGTGACCAAACATTCTAATCATCGGCATTCTGAAAAACCAAAGAAAATGGAATGTCGAGAGCCTCATACATTGTTGGTCGAAACAAATATGAACATTCCGGGATGGCGTCAGTGAGGCCAGGTAGGATGCACAAGAGATTGATGATTGTGCCATCACACCAGGCTCACTGGCGTCACCCCGGAGTGTACAGTTGACCGAACATTCTAATCATCGGCACTAAAATCGAAGAAAGAGCCAAGTGGTATCAACTAAATGGCATATGCAAACAAAATGAAACAAACATAGCCGAACTAGTAATTAATAGCATCGATTACATATAAGTTCAACAACCGTCGAAACTAATTAAACAGACATGCAAGTAAAGTGTTGGATAAAGTTTATTACAACACAAGCTCGTCTTTAGTTCACACCTACATAACTAGGCTCGCACATCAAGACTCGGCTAAACGGACGACGGAGCGTGGATAAAACCGCCGCCTTTCTTCCCAGCACATCCATGGGCGGTAGTCGTCACCCTGCATTTGGAGCATTGTGTCTATGTCACTGTTTGACGGCTGATAGCCGGCATAGAACTCCCCCGCGCTTCAAATGACATCTTGAAAGATGATTTCACAAAACTCTACTTGGATGCGAAAGAACTCTTGCTTGATGCCGTCGTCCCGGATCCGCGACAAGCCGTTGCCCCATTCTCTGAGATGCTCAGGAAGCGTAAGCTGCTGCTGGTCCCGTATGAACACCTCCATGTGGTGGAGGGCGTAGTAGGCATCCTTCTTACTAGAAGGCGGCTCCTTGACGCAGGGGAAATTTGTTTCGTGCTTGAACACGTGCTTCCCATACCTACGATTTGGCCTCTCCATGATGCCTTTAGCTTTGACGTAGCCATTGAGAGCATCATCAAGTACAGCCTTGACATTCGTGTAGTCCGTGCTTGACTTACTCTCCGCATCAAAGTATGTGGCCATGGAATATTTCGGGGTTATGGAGATGAGTGTGCAGGTATTGTCTCTGCGTATAGAACACATAATGTTTAAGAACAGGACGATAGAAATCTAAAAAAATCACGTGTTAAGACCGGTGAGGGGATGACTTACTCGGGAAATACAGGCAGGAGGAGGTTGTACTTCTTCTAGTTCGCTAGAAAGAAGCCTTTGAGGTAATCAGACGCCACTTTCCGGTCACCGGCGCTGGCCAAGTGGACGGCACGCATGTAGAAGGGGTCGGCTATCGCGATGCCCGGGGTCTTGTCTCTAATGATCCGCATCGCCTTACTGATCGAGTATAGGCGAACAAAGGTGTAGTGCAGCGGATAACTGTTCAACATGGCGAAGATGTCATCATACCGCAAGAAGATCTTCTGGGCGAAGCCGCTATCGACAAAGCCATGGCCCGAGGGCACCTTGGGCACATACACCGGGTATCCATTATCTTTCTCCTTGAGACGCCGCTCCTCCATATGCCAAACACCGTCCACCAGAGATCGCATAGGACCGGGTGCAGCATCGTACAATCTTTTAATTAGCATCGGCTCACCCAACACATGCACCCTCGACTCCATATCCTTGGGCACTGGTGGCCCGTCCTGAGCACGGATCGGTGCCGGCTGGCTGGCAAACTTGTCGTCCTTCTTCTTTCTTTTCCGTCCCTTCGGCTTCGTATGTATTGGGACTGCATTCTCCTCTTCGCAAGCCTTCTTCAGTGTGATAGGACTTATAACACTTCTCACCTCGGCTATCAGCTGAGTCTCGGTGAAATCAGCAGCTGGAGGCATCTCCTGTGAACAGAATAGGCACCTCTTGTTGCAATAGGTTTTCCCCTCGGCGGCAGCTTGAGAGGGTTGGCCAAGGAGATCATGGTCCATCACAAAATTGAAGTTGCAGTCAAGGTTGGCAAACGTACTGTCCTCGTCCGGACCATCGTGAGGATCCTGTGCCATATGCATGTGCTCGTCGGCTGATGGCGGCACCGTTGTGGTGGTCTTGCCATGGCTTGGCGCCCACACGGCTTGGGGCGCTGTCTGTGGGGTGGTGTCCCTCGCCCCCAAACGAATCTGGCTCTTTGGCCAAACCATGGACCAATTGAAGCATTGGTGGAGGGTAAGGACCTCATCTTCGTCGGCACCATGGGGTTGAAAGGGAGGTACCACGTCGTCGTAGCCACTAAGCACCCGAACCAGTTGAATCCTATACACGTCGGGTGCCATGGGTACACCGTGTAACTGGCGGTTGCTCGGTTGAACGATTTTGTCCTTGGCAACATCGATCAACTCGCCGTTCACAAAATGCAGGAGAGTGCATGGGATGTTGGCGGCGGCACCCTGCGGAAAACATGTAGGGCGTTAGGGATGGCTAGCTAGTCAAAGGCAAGGATATGGAAGTCATCGGAGACGAGGGTTGGTTACCGTGATGGCGTCCAGCTCGGCTAAGGTGGAGGCACCGCCGGCGGCGGGCGTGCCACTGATGGAGTGGCCGCTTGTTGGCGTGGTGCCGGGCGGCGTATTATCTGCAGCAACGGGTGCATTGAGCTGAAGTAATGGCGCCGCGGGAGACGCCAAGGTTGGCGCCACGGGAGCCACCAATGTTGGCGCCACGGGAGCCACCAATGTTGGCGCCGCCAGAGCCACCAAGGTTTGCGCCGCCGGAGACACCATTGTTGCCGCCTGCGGACTCACCGATGGCTCCACGTTGTGTGAGTTGCTGCTCGTGAAACTGGGAATCGGGGGAGGCCCTTTTTTTCCTCCCCTATACCACGCGTCCAGACCGGCAACCAAGGTAGGGATGATATAGCTAAGCGTGTTGCCCACTTGGTCCTCCACTTGCTGTCGTTGCATCCTCTGTTGGGTCTCCACGATATGTTGCACTTGTTGTCGCACTTGCTCCTCGACCAATGTCGGGATATGCGCAACTTGTGCCTTGAGATGTGCGACCTCCTTGTCATCGATGGTGGCCTTTTTCTCCTTTTTCCGCGACTTGTAGTAATCCGACCATTTCATAGAGCATCCTTCACCGACCACACGACCAGCCGACGTCGGCTTACTCAATGGATCCCTCTTCTTGTGGGCATTCAACGCCCTATTTAAAGGGTTGTCCCAAGGGGCACACTGCGAGGAGCTTGTGGACCCCGCACCGCTACTGATTTCAGCTTCCTCCTTATCCTACAGAAGGAACATGCATGAACCACTTAGTAATTTGGATTCATCAATTCGAATGCAACCATAAAGGAGCTAATGAAATGGGTGCACTCCTTACCAGAAGAGCCTCAAACTCCTGCACCTCCGGATTGGTGGTGAGCTCCTTTGTTTTCGGGTCAACATGGTACCGGGCCAGGAGGAACTGCCTGGTTTGCTTGTTTTTGTATTGTGAGAAGATTGGTTGGAGGCCGCTCTTCACATGCTCCTTATCCTGGGTGTCCCATTTCGGTTGCGCCGCCCTAAACCCGCCAGGACCAAGTTTGTGGGTGCCTAAGTTCAGACTCCGCATGTCCTTCCCCCACTGACTAGAATCCGACGTTGACTCGCTCTCGCACTTGATCTTGAAATCAGTGTAGTCTTTCTCGGTGATAGAAGGATTTGACTCCTTGATCTTCTCGTAACTCTCGCCCTTCTGAATCATTTTCTTCACTCGGTTCCGCCAACTAGCGAGGGCGGTGCTCATCTTCGTGAGGGCGGCATTGTGCACTTTGTTCCGCATGAGACGTTTTTTCTGAGCAGTCCATCGGGAAATCGTATCGTTCGTGCAGCTTCGTGAAGAGGAGGGAGCGCAAATTCGGTCGGATGCCTGAGGTTCTCGGTGTTGATCGAGACCGTGCTCCGGAGGATGCACCCGAGTTGGGCCGAGTACCCTTTGACTAGTTCAGGGGGCGTTGGATGCCCACTGGCGTCCACTTCGGTGAATGCCTGCTTCACGGTGCTGAGCACATTCGGGCGACGCTCCCTCCGTTGCTTCCTCGGCTCGCCGCCGTCCGTGTGTTCACCGCCGTCCATGTGTTCACCGACATCCGCGGTGTGATGACCCACAAGTATAGGGGATCGCAATAGTCTTCGAGGGTAGTATAACCCAAATTTATTGATTCGACACAAGGGGAGGTAAAGAATACTGATAAGCCTTAACAACTGAGTTGTCAATTCAGCTGCACCTGGAAAAGCACTAGCAACAGGGTGATGTGAAAGTAGCAGTAATATGAGAGCAATAGTAACAGTAACACAGCAGCAGTAATAGCAATATGAGAGCAATGGCACCGGAAAATAGTTGATACTACTTCCAATGACATGTAGAACAAGTATATAATGATGAGAGATGGACCGGGATTCCCAGCGATCTACACTAGTGGTAACTCTCCAATAAGTGACAAGTGTTGGGTGAACAAATTACAGTTGGGCAATTGATAGGAATCAAAGCATTAAGAAAGAACATCAGGCTTATTAATTATGTAGGCATGTTTTCCGTATATAGTCGTACGTGCTCGCAATGAGAAACTTGCACAACATCTTTTGTCCTACCAGCCGGTGGCAGCCGGGCCTCAAGGGAAACTACTGGTGACGTGGGCATTACCCTTCGGGTAACCAGTATTGCCCTATCTGATATTGACAAGTTGGAGGCCCATGAAGCTACCAGAAGGCGAGATGGGCCACTAGGCCGGTGCGTCAGAAGATTCCTTGGCGGACAAGATCAGGAAACGGACAAACAAGGAAAGATTAGATTTAATCTACTCTAGTCGTCCTCGGGTAGGACCCTTGAGACCTGGCCTCCTATATAAAGGCCAGGAGAGGGCCTGCCGAGGGACACGAACAATCTTAGCAACTTTAGCCAGGAAAAGCCTAGAGCTAGGTAACCCTAGCAACACCAATCTCGACTAGATCTCAGCCGAAGTATTCGGCACCCCATTGTAACCTGTTTTCATCATAATCAAAGAACAGACAGGCAGGACGTAAGGGTTTTACCTCATCGAGGGCCCCGAACCTGGGTAAATCGCTCTCCCCGCTTGTCTATGTACCGATGTCTCGTGTTAGCTTGCAGGATTCCATCAACCCTAAGCCCCTATCGGAGGGCATTGCCGAGGAGCACCCTCGACAATTGGCACCGTCTGTGGGAAACGCGATGGCTGGATTTTGTAATCCGGGCGAGATCCGTCGTCATCAACAACAAGAGATCAGATCTTCATATTCGGCTACCAATCGCCAGGAGCACAACGGCGAGAAGCGCCGCCAACGGAGATACGCATCAAGTCCAGATGAAAAACAGAATCGTTCATAACCAAAAGTGATCTACGTCAATCAATTTATGGAGACTACCACGAGAATTTGTCTAAGCTGATCGGCTGAGTCATAGAAATAAAATACTCAGTACCACGTCCGCGTCCTGCTGCCGAAGCTCCATGTCTTGCTGCCGAAGCTCCACGTCCAGTTGCAGCATCACACGTCCGTGCCCAGCTGCGGCTCCACGTCCAGTCTCGTCAAAGACCACAGGGCCATGGCTGCGTCGGCCTGCCGACGATCAGAGGGCCATGGCCGCGTCGCCAAAACTAAATTCACCTTGGCCGATGCCCTCCGCGTTCCATGGTGCGGCAGATCAAAGGCGTGCTGTAAGATGGAGAGAGTAAGAAGAGAAGTGCTACTACACGTGAAAAGGAAGGAAGCATGATCAATCAATAGTACTTGCTAGCTCGGCGTAGGCATATGTGCAATCTCCGAAGAAGACCAAGATAACAAGGCAGTGTATTTTATGCAAATTTGCACCATCAGCTTTGGAGGCGACGGCATAGTTCATCGGATTCATCAAATGCTTCGTCGGCTTCTTCCAACCAAACGTTCGTCTGCGTCGCACTTCGTCGCGAACTCATCATTCGACATAAAAAATTACCAGATCGGAACAAGCTTCGACTGCTTCGCCGCGCATAGTCGCCACGCTCGGGGCTCGCTCGTTGCAGCACGAACTTGATATATTCGGGAGCTCGCCCGTCGACTGCCCTGCTCGGCTGACCGCGCACGCCATCGCGCACTCTTCTTACTTGGGGGCTCGCCTGCCGCGGACCCGACATTACGGACCCGATATATTCGGATGCTCGCCCGCAGCGGATCGGCTATGTCAACTGCGTCCTCTTCATCGGCCACGTCAGCCAGGCTATTTTGGATGGCGTAGTTACTTCAGCTGTGCCCGCCGCACCGACTATTTTGGATGGCATAGTTACTTCAGCTGCGCCCGCCGCACCGACTATCTTGGATGGTGCAATTACTTGAGCTACGCCCGTCGCATGGACTATCTATGGCCCATCGGGAGCGCCGGTTCGCTGGAACCCGAGAAGATATGAAGACTCAAGTTTTGAAGAATTGCAGTAATTCTGGACACCCGAACTGCATCGTCAGGAACCTTGTTCGTATATTACAACGAACCTCGGGGCTCACAGTCCCTTGAAGATTCGACTGAAGGAAACAAAGAAGCTGACATTCACGAGAGGCGTTGCCTGAATGGAAACCCGACGTACTGGTCGGATGCAGATTAATCAAGCTAGCGCACACTTTGGAAAGAAATCAGCAAAAAACGTGATATCTAGACTGCCGGCGAAGCTAAGGGAAAAAAAAGTTCGGCTGAAAGCTACGCGCATGCATCCGCGAGACGCGCCGGCGAGACCCCAATACGACTCGCTCGAATACAGCTTCACTATTTCTTCATGATGGAGATAGCAGGTTGATAAGGACGCATCGATCCTGCATATACAGCATAGTCTCACGGTCAACCAAATCTTTCGGCTGCTTGGTCGGTGTATCTTCGTTGGCCTCCAGGATCATCAGACACGCGACAGCGACACAATGGAATACTCGATAGCGACTTGGCGACCGCAATGCAGCTGAATAAAATCCGACCCGATCGCCGACCAAGTGCCTCTCATCGTCCGACGCAAAGATTATCAGATGGAAAATCTTCGACTACTCTGCTCGGACGACCGCGCCCGTCATCGCACATTCTTCTTGCTCGGGGGCTCGCCTGCCGTGGACCCGACATTACGAACCCGATATATTCGGATGCTCACCCGCCGCGGATCGGCCATGTCAACCGCATCCTTTTCATCGGCTGAGTCAGCCAGGTGCCGCGTGGATTATCTTCGAACTATTGCGGTTACTCCCATCGGGAGCGCTAGTTCGCTGGAACCCGAGAAGACGTGAAGACTATTACTCCCATCGGGAGCGCCGGTTCGCTGGAACCCGAGAAGACGTGAAGACTATTACTCCCATCGGGAGCGCCGGTTCGCTGGAACCCGAGAAGACGTGAAGACTATTACTCCCATCGGGAGCGCCGGTTCGCTGGAACCCGAGAAGACATGAAGACTATTACTCCCATCGGGAGCGCCGGTTCGCTGGAACCCGAGAAGACGTGAAGACTATTACTCCCTTCGGGAGCGCCAGTTCGCTGGAACCCGAGAAAACATGAAGACTATTACTCCCATCGGGAGCGTCGGTTCGCCGGTCCTTTGAAGATTCGACTGGGCTAACGGTCTCTTGAAGATTCGACTGTGCTCACGGTCCCTTGAAGATTCGACTGGGCTAACGGTCCCTTGAAGATTTGACTGTGCTCACAGTCCCTTGAAGATTCGACTGTGCTCACAGTCTCCTGAAGGTTCGACTGGGCTCACGGTCCCCTGAAGATTATTTCGGGGACCTTGCTCTTTTCCTTTGCTATAGATGCCTCAAAGAGTGCCGCAAATAGCAAAGGATCATGAAGCAACGAAGACCTTGCTCTTTTCCTTTGTTGTAGATGCCTCAAAGAGTGTCGCAAATAGCAAAGGATCATGAAGCAACGAAGACCTTGCTCTTTTCCTTTGCTATAGATGCCTCAAAGAGTGCCACAGATAGCAAGGATCATGAGAAAAACAAGGACATTAATCCTTCCCTCTGCTTCAGATGACTCTACGAGTGCCGTACAAAGCAAGAGTTTGGAAAATATAAACACAACCCACGTTCGATATTTTACTTGTGGAAATATCAAAGAACAACAGGCTCATCGGCAGAATCATTGCACCTGAAATATTCGGGAGTGACTGTCGAAACTTACAATCGGTTGAAAGCAAAGTTGCGCATACAACAGGTTTAGCAAAACCTGCAACACGAGCTGATCACTCATAATGATTTGCTGACCAACTAGTATACATACATCTAACGGGCAATTAAGATTTGCTCCTTCAAAATTTGCCAACGGTATTGACACGGTAAAAGTGCATATATATGTACCTACCGAAAAACTTACAAACAATGGTATCAACGATGCTCAAAGGTGCATTGAGGATTGCCCCTTGAAATATACAACAATGTGTCAACGACACCTGAAGAAAACTGTAAACATCGGGTTGCTCGACTTGAGTCTACTCACGGTTGCGAGCATCAGTGCCCAAACTCGGGGGCTACTTCCATCGGGAGCGCTGGATGCGCACCCGATAAAATCATCGGCTCCTCAGGGTCATCATCTCAATCATCGTCTCCTCTGGGCCATCATCCCAATCATCGGCTCGTCCGGGCTATCATCTAAATCATCGGCTCGTCCGGGCTATCATCTAAATCATCGGCTCCTCAGGGCCATCATCTAAATCATCGGCTCGTCCGGGCTATCATCTAAATCATCGGCTCCTCAGGGCCATCATCTAAATCATCAGCTCCTCAGGGCCATCATCCGAATCATCGGCTCCTCTGGGCCATCATCTCAATCATCGTCTCCTCTGGGCCATCATCTCAATCATCGGCTCCTCTAGGATATCATCTGAATCATCAACTCCTCTATCTATGGCATCACCAGAGTCATTGGCATCAAGTTCTCAGAACTTGAAAAAGTCTACGGTGTTTGACTTAGCATTTTTTATACCCTATACATAACTATTTCATATTTATCTACAGGCTCGGGGGCTACTCCCATCGGGAGCGCTAGTCGCGCACCCGATAAAAAATATGGCAACCTCGCCAACAAAGAAGAATAAAGTTGAAGACATCAGCAATCAAGATCTTCGAGTAGTACAACTTGAGTCTATGCGTGGCAAGCACGCCCATAGACTCGGGGGCTACTCCCATCGGGAGCGCTTCGCGCACCCGACGGAAAGCAACTTCGACTCAACGCCAAGCACAAGATTCAAAAGATGATCAAGACATTCGGCGAAGACAACTTTAGTCCCTGCCCGAAGCTTTACCGACACTCACTACGACGTGGGCATAACCCTTCGGTACTCGACATTTCCATACCCGGTGCAAACTATGAAGCTGGACCAGCACAAGGACTCGACGAGCTGGACCTGCACGCGTCTCAACTTGGACTACAAGGAAAGAAGACTCCAACATGAATCCTACTAGGACTCTTGTAAACCCTAGCTTGGCTGATATATAAATCCAGGCAGGGGCACCCCTTAGGACACACACAATCAGAAGCATAATCATAGAGGTGACACGCCTAGACACCGCAACCCGCGGATTAGAACTAGACTAGATCCAACAACTCCGCCTATGGCGGCCCCCTGTATACATATATTCATATAGTGGATTGCTAGCAGGACGTAGCGACCCTCCACCGCGGGGGCGTGAACCTGGGTACGTCGTGTACCGCCTCGCTCCCGGAACTTCCGTCGTCGCCTTCTCTAAAACCCAAGCCCCTCATGGTGGGCATTGCCGAGGAACCGCCTCGACAACTGGATATTAAGGTACTCCTTTTAATAGAGTACCGGAGCAAAGCATTAACACACCGTGAAAACATGTGATCCTCACATCACCGCCATCCCCTCCGGTTGTCCCGATTCTTGTCACTTCGGGGCCTTTGGTTCCGGACAGCGACATGTGCATACAACTTGTAGATACAATCTAAACAATAATATAGAGCTTAAATCTAAGATCATGCCACTCGGGCCCTAGTGACAAGCATTAAGCATAACAAGATTGCAGCAACAATAACTTCACAAACTTTATAGATAGACTAATCATAATGTATCATCCATCGGATCCCAACAAACACAACACCGATTACATCAGATGAATATCAATCATGTAAGGCAGCTCATGAGACCATTGTATTGAAGTACATGGGGAGAGTATACCGACATAGCTACTGCTAGAACCCGTAGTCCATGGGGGAACTACTCACGGAGCATGATGGAGGCGGTGTTGATGGAGATGGCTTCCGGGGCACTTCCCCGTCCCGGTCAGAGTTCTGTCCCGAATTGGAGTTTCGGGATGGGGCGGCACACCTTTTTCTGGAGTTTCGTCAATTGGTACTGCGTTTTTAGGTCGAAAGGGATTTTATAGGCGAAGAGGCGGCGCAGGGGGGCACCTGGGGGCGCCACACCCTATAGAAAACAATAGGCTCGAACTAGAGCAAATCCTGGGTGTCATCTCGGCGCCTGTGTTTCTGGCTTCCGTCGATCCAGGTGATATACACAATCATATACTTCATCTGAGGAATGCAATCCACATTCTTGAAAACAGTAAGAGGGCGCTGCTGGAAGAACAGCAAGAGCTCATCGTGGCGGCGGCTGCCCAACCGTAGAAACGAAAATAGAAAAAGGCAGCTTGTATCTCGATAGGACTGAATGTAGCCAGGAGTTGTCTTAGGTTAGTCTAATGTGCCAAAACGTTAGTCAAACCACCTAGGTTGTGTTTGTTCTGGAGAGTTCAGCTAGTCCGAGTGATCTGGGTTATCCTACGTTTTATCCCTGTTTCGATCTTTTTTTCGACTATAGGGGTTTTGTAGCAGCCCAGCAGCATCCGTGTGACAGAGAGTCATATTAAGGACAGGGCTAATGCTTTCCCCTTGAACCCCTTGCAGAAAAAGTAGGAAAATGGACTGGCCGGCGCGGCCAGGGTCTGGCCCGCGCCGCCATGTGGTGTGGTGGCCCCCTGGCCCCTCTCCGACTCTTCTTCGGTGTTCTGGAGCCTTCCGGGAAAAATAGGAGGTTTGGCGTTGATTTCCCAATTCCGAGAATATTGCCCGAACAGCCTTTCGGAACCAAAACAGCAGGTTCAGAATGGCACTGTGGCATCTCGTTAATATGTTAGTTCCGGAAAATGCATGAAAACATCATAAAGTGCAAGCAAAACATTTAAGTATTGTCATAAAACAAGCATGGAACAACAGAAATTATGGATACGTCGGGGACGTATCAGCATCCCCAAGCTTAGTTCCTGCTCGTAAGCAGTAAACGAAAAAGAATAATTTCTGTAGTGACATGCTACTTACATAACCTTGATCATACTATTACAAAGCATATAAATTAATGAAGTGACTCAAGGCAATGATCTATAGTTGCTAACAAGTAGATAACATATAGCAAAACTTTTCATGAAGAGTACTTTCAAGACAAGCATCAAAAGTCTTGCACAAGAGTTAACTCATAAAGCAATAGATTCAAAGTAAAAGCATTGAAGCAACACAAAGGAAGATTTAAGTTTCAGCGGTTGCTTTCAACTTTCAACATGCATATCTCATGGATAATTGTCAACATAAAGTAATATGATGAATGCAAATATGCAAGTATGTAAGAATCAATGCACAGTTGACACAAGTGTTTGCTTCTAAGGTGGGAGGAAGTAGGTAAACTGACTCAACATAAAGTAAAAGAAAGGCCCTTCGCAGAGGGAAGCAGGATTAAATCATGTGCTAGAGCTTTTTAAGTTTTTGAAATCATATAGAGAGCATAAAAGTAAAGTTTTGAGAGGTGTTTGTTGTTGTCAACGAATGGTAGTGGGCACTCTAACCCCCTTTCTAAACAGACTTTCAAAGAGCGGCTCCCATGAAGGACGTTATCTCTACCAGCAAGGTAGATCATCCCTCTTCTCTTTTGTTTATACATGTACTTTAGTTTTTATTTATGGTTGACACTCCTCCCAACCTTTGCTTACACAAGCCATGGCTAACCGAATCCTCGGGTGCCTTCCAAGAATCTCATACCATGGAGGAGTTTCTATTTGCAAAATTAAGTTGCTTACTGATGAATCAGAGCAAAACATGTGAAGAGAATTATTAATGAAGTTAATCAATTGGGGGCTGGTAACCCCGCGCCAGCTCTTTTTGCAAAATTATTGGATAAGCGGATGAAGCCACTAGTCCATTGGTGAAAGCTGCCCAACAAGATTGAAAGATAAAACACCACATACTTCCTCATGAGCTATAAAACATTGACACAAATAAGAGATAGTAAATTTTGAATTGTTTAAAGGTAGCACATGAAGTATTTACTTGGAATCGCAGGAAATACCACATAGTAGGTAGGTATGGTGGACACACATGGCATAGTTTTGGCTCAAGGTTTTGGATGCACGAGAAGTATTCCCTCTCAATACAAGGCTTTGGCTAGCAAGGTTGTTTGAAGCAAACACAAGTATGAACCAGTACAGCAAAACTTACATAAGAACATATTGCAAGCATTATAATACTCTACACTGTCTTCCTTGTTGCTCAAACACTTTTACCAGAAAATATCTAGACCTTAAGAGAGACCAATCATGCAAACCAATTTCAACAAGCTCTACGGTAGTTCTCCACTAATGGGTTTAAACTACATGCAAAAACTTATGATCTACTTGAGAGCTCAAAACAATTGCCAAGTGTCAAATTATCCAAGACATATGAGGCATTTTCTTTTTCCAACCAAATAATAATAAGTATTGTAGCTTCCAACTTTTATCATTGAACATTAAAAATAAAATGAAGAACAAGTGTTCATATGAAAAAGCGGAGCGTGTCTCTCTCCCAAACAAGGATTGCTAGGATCCGATCTTATTCAAACAAAAACAAAATAAAAGCACACAGACGCTCCAAGTAAAGCACATATGATGCGACCGAATAATAAATATAGTTTCAGGGGAGGAACCTGATAAGTTGATGAAGAAAGGGATGCCTTGGGCATCCCCAAGCTTAGACGCTTGAGTCTTCTTGAAATATGCAGGGATGAACCACGGGGCATCCCCAAGCTTAGACTTTTCACTCTTCTTGATCATATATCATCCTCCTCTCTTGACCCTTGAAAACTTCCTTCACACCAAACTTCTCATAAACTTCATTAGAGGGGTTAGTACATAATCAAAAACTCACATGTTCAGAGGTGACACAATCATTCTTAACACTTCTGGACATTTCTCAAAGCTACTGGAAGGTAATGGAACAAAGAAATCCACCCAACACAGCGAAAGAAGCAATGCGAAATAAAAGGCAGAATCTGTCAAAACAGAACAGTCCGTAAAGACGAATTTTTAATAATTACTTCCGTTGCTCAAATCAGAAAACTCAAAACTAATGAAAGTTGCGTACATATCTGAGGAACACGCACGTAAATTGGCATGTTTTTCGGAGTTACCTACAGAGAAAACAGCCCAGATTCGTGACAGATAGAAATCTGTTTCTGCGCAGAAATCCAAATCTAGTATCAACCTTCGATTAGAGGCTTCACTTGGCACAACAAAACACAAAACTAAGATAAGGAGAGGTTGCTACAGTAGTAAACAACTTCCAAGACAAAAATATAAAACAAAGTACTGTAGCAAAATAACACATGGGTTATCTCCCAAGAAGTTGCTTTCTTTATAGCCATTAAGATGGGCTCAGCAGTTTTAATGATGCACTCGCAAGAAATAGTAGTTGAAGCAAAAGAGAGCATCCAGAGGCAAATTCAAAACACATTTAAGTCTCACATGCTTCCTATGGAAAGGATTCTTGTACACAAATAAATTCATGAAGAACAAAGTGACAAGCATAAGAAGATAAAACAGGTGTAGCTTCAAAATTTTAAGCATATAGAGAGGTGTTTTAGTACCATGCAAATTTCTACAACCATATTTTCCTCTCTCATAATAATTTTCAGTAGCTTCATGAACAAACTCAACAATATAACTATCACATGCAGCATACTTTTCATGATCCATAGACACATAATTTTTATCAATCTCAAGAATAGTGGAATTAAAACTTTCGAACACACTTTTATCAATAATATAACAAGATGAATGATCAATCTCAAGAGATATGGGACACATAGATAATGTCAAGAACTCTCCAATCCCATTTTCATTAGTAGTACAATTAATATTATCAAGTAACATAGGACCATCATCTAGAGCTTTATCATAAACATTTGCCAAGCAAAATTCTTTAGTACCATGCATTTCGACATCAAGCACAAACAAAGCATTATCATAAGATTTATCAAAGTAGCATGGATTATCATATATAACAGTAGCATAATTATTCTCACAAGTTTTACTCATAGGTAATATTTCAAGAGAATCCACAAGAACATAACATTTAACCTCTTTCGGTAAGCATGGAGGACAATCAAATAGTGTAAGAGATAAATAGTTACTCTCATTAGAAGGTTGGCATGGGTAGCTACTCCATTCTCCCTCCTTTTGTTCGTCGCTCTCCTCTTCTTTTTCATCCAATGAGCATTCAGGTTCATCAATTTCCTCCTCTTTTTCATCCAATGAGCTTTCAGGTTCATCAATTTCTTCTTCCACCGGTTCCTGCAAATTGTGAGTGCATTCTTGTGCATTAATGTGTCTCTCTTTATAATCAAGGATATAAGGATTCCTACTGTAGCATTCTATGCAAGAATTAAGGATAGTAGAGACATAATCTTTAAGGTCCTTACAAATAGCACAAATTTCATAATTCTCAACCATGAAGGATTCTATCTCGGAGGCTCCCATAAATAAGACAAATTGTTCTACCTCTTCGAACCCATAATGAATATAGAAATTCCGATTATAGTTTTTAATTAAAAATTCCTCACTAAAACCACATTGAAATTTAAGATGTTTAGTGTCCTCTTTAGAGCAACAGTTTATATCATGGCGTCTAAGCAAGATTCTAGCCATTGTATTCAATTTTTCTATCATAGCACTCATTATTTTACCAGTTCTTGATTCTCTATAACTATTATAACATTCTATAAGCTCCAAGTAGGTTGTAGGTTCTCCCATAACAGCAGTTTTTTAATTTTTAGATTTTTCAAAATTTTATGGATTTTTGGGTATAAAATAAAACAAGACAAAAAGAAACTAAGCAAAAGTAAACTAAGCAAAATAATACTAGACAGAAATAAACTAAGCACAAATAAACTAGACAAAGGTAAACTAAGCAAAACAAAATAAAATAAAACAGAGAGAGATAGAGTGTACTCCCCAGGTGAACTTATGAGTAGAGTTATGCCTCCCCGGCAACGGCGCCAGAAAATAGTCTTGATGACCCACAAGTATAGGGGATCGCAACAATATTCGAGGGTAGTATAACCCAAATTTATTGATTCGACACAAGGGGAGGTAAAGAATACGATAAGCCTTAACAACGAGTTGTCAATTCAGCTGCACCTGGAAAAGCACTAGCAACAGGGGTGAGTAGCAGTAATATGAGAGCAATAGTAACAGTAACACCAGCAGGAATAGCAATATGAGAGCAATGGCACCGGAAAATAGTTGATACTACTTCCAATGACATGTAGAACAAGTATATAATGATGAGAGATGGACCGGGGTTCCCAGCGATCTACACTAGTGGTAACTCTCCAATAAGTGACAAGTGTTGGGTGAACAAATTACAGTTGGGCAATTGATAGGAATCAAAGCATTAAGAAAGAACATCAGGCTTATTAATTATGTAGGCATGTTTTCCGTATATAGTCGTACGTGCTCGCAATGAGAAACTTGCACAACATCGTTTGTCCTACCAGCCGGTGGCAGCCGGGCCTCAAGGGAAACTACTGGATATTAAGGTACTCCTTTTAATAGAGTACCGGAGCAAAGCATTAACACACCGTGAAAACATGTGATCCTCACATCGCCGCCATCCCCTCCGGTTGTCCCGATTCTTGTCACTGGGCCTTTGGTTCCGGACACGACATGTGCATACAACTTGTAGATACAATCTAAACAATAATATAGAGCTTAAATCTAAGATCATGCCACTCGGCCCTAGTGACAAGCATTAAGCATAACAAGATTGCAGCAACAATAACTTCACAAACTTTATAGATAGACTAATCATAATGTATCATCCATCGGATCCCAACAAACACAACACCGATTACATCAGATGAATCTCAATCATGTAAGGCAGCTCATGAGACCATTGTATTGAAGTACATGGGGAGAGTATACCGACATAGCTACTGCTAGAACCCGTAGTCCATGGGGGAACTACTCACGGAGCATGATGGAGGCGGTGGCGTTGATGGAGATGGCTTCGGGGGCACTTCCCCATCCCGACAGGTGCCGGACAGAGTTCTGTCCCCGTGGAGTTTCGATGGCGGCGGCGCCACAGTAACTTTCTGGAGTTTCGTCAATTGGTATTGCGTTTTTCGAAAGGGATTTTATAGGCGAAGAGGCGGCGGGGGGCACTGGGGGCGCCACACCTAGGCCGGCGCGCCAGGGTCGGCCCGCGCCGCCATGTGGTGTGGTGGCCCCTGGCCCCTCTCCGACTCTTCTTCGGTGTTCGGAGCCTTCCGGGAAAAATAGGAGGTTTGGCGTTGATTTCGTCCAATTCCGAGAATATTGCCCGAACAGCCTTTCGGAACCAAAAAAAGCAGAAAACAGGAACTGGCACTGTGGCATCTCGTTAATAGGTTAGTTCCGGAAAATGCATGAAAACATCATAAAGTGCAAGCAAAACATGTAAGTATTGTCATAAAACAAGCATGGAACAACAGAAATTATGGATACGTCGGGGACGTATCACGGTGTCATCCTCGGCGGCACCATCTTCAGTGGAGACATCCTCTGCGGCATCATCCGCTCGGTAGTCTGGATCGGTGCCATCATCCTCGCCGTCGTCGCGGCAAGGTTGTGACTCCATCATCTCCACTTCATCGGTTACCATCCAGAATGGCTTGCTGCCGT
Organism: Lolium multiflorum; assembly: GCA_030979885.1. Taxonomy (NCBI): domain Eukaryota; kingdom Viridiplantae; phylum Streptophyta; class Magnoliopsida; order Poales; family Poaceae; genus Lolium; species Lolium multiflorum. Next base: position 322,997,465 of record CM061748.1, on the reverse strand, counting down.
TGCCGCCGGCCTCATCGTTGTCGGCCATGTTAGAACTAATTAGGAAAAAATGCATAAAGTTAGCGCAAATTTCCACGGAAAAATTGGGCATGACCTATGCTAATTTATGGACATATGAGTGCCCCATTTTCACCGAAACGGAAATGAATCAACATTTCGGCGATAATGGGCAACTCAGTCGATTCCTGCACAAGATTATGACACCATATACACACTACAAAAATGTTGACACCACCATATACACACCAGCAACAAAATGCTAGCAGTAGTAGCAACAACAAAATGCACCAGATGGCAAGGAGCATGCAACAGCTAGTTAGCAGCAGTAGCTAGCAGCAGCATCAGCATCAACAATAAAATGCACTAAGTGCTTCTCCAGGTGCTGCTCCACAAAACAATGGATAAATATATCATTCAGGTAATCAGCACATTAGTTACAATTTACCAAAAGTACACCAATGCCCAAACTGACAGCAACCTTGTTAACTATGCAACTAGTAGCAGCAAGCTGAGCAGCCAGTAGCACCATCCAACAACACCTAGCTAGTAGCAGCAGCAAGCTAGTAGCAGCAAGGTAGCAGCAGCCAGCAAGCTAGCAGTAGCACCAAGCTAGCAGCAGCACCAAGCTAGCAGCAGCAAGCAACCTAGCAGCAGCTAGCACCAAGCCATAGCAGCGTAAGTAGAAGGCCGAAAGCAATTACCAGCAGCAGCAATAACAAATGAGCAAGTCCGGCTCCGGGAAGAAGACGACGACGCTCCGGGAAGAAGACGACGATGCTCGAGCAGGTCCGGCTCCAAGTCGATGAAGGGTGCCGACGAGGTTGCAGCCACTGGAGCACCTAAATAAAGAAGCTATGAAGGTTACTGGAAGTCGTAAACAAATAAAAGAAAGCAGCAACTAGCAGCCAACTAACAATAGCAGAGGACGAGGAAGGTGTTGCTCACCATGGGTCGCGGGGAGTCACAGAGAGCTGACGTGTTGCTCTAGGACGAGGAAGATGCGAGGGCGGGAGTCAGGTGCTCAACTCTGCCAGTATCCTAAAACGAGAAGAATAAATCATCATCAATCCTGTCCAAAATGTGAAAAAATTATCATACATTATCATACTGTGTTCATCATCTTCAAAAATAAATGTACAACAACAAGCTTATTCATCATTGCAGAATTGATTTGGCCTATTGGGTACAAAAATAAATACTGTGTTCATCATCTTCAAAAATAAATTTCCTAGACCACAATTATTGGGTAGCATGCACCTTAAAAATGACAAGTTAGTTTAGATTTGGCCTATTTCACTCTTAAAGGGTAGCTCTGTATTTTTTTTAAGAAGGAAATGCTCACTGGTTGGTGCACATAGCCATTTTCTATTTTTTCCTTCAAATTAAGCAAATGCACCTAGCAGCACCTCACCTCTAAAAAAACAAGCTATGCAGATTGTTAGAAAACCCATGCTTTCCAAAATATAGAATGCAAACATTCATGCAACAACATATTCCTATAATTACTCCGGCTATCGACTGTTAGATTCAGCTTCTAATAATTCATGCTTTAGACTCCACTATCTTCCGTAGACAGATCAACTAATAGCACCTAACAGCCTAATATGAATTTCATCTTGCTTTCTCATCTCAGTTCAGCACCTAACATCACCTAACAGCCTAACAGCAGCAGCACCTAACAGCAGCATCAACCTATCTAGCAGCAGCAGCACCAAGCAGTAGCACCGGCTCAAGGGGGAGCACCGAGCAGCCGCTGCAAGTAACCTAGCAGAGGAGGAGGAGGGGAGGAGTACGGCGGCTACCTGGGAAGGATGCGCAACAGCGAGCGGAGAGAGGCCCCGACGGAGAGAGGCGTCGGTGAATGGGGGCGAAGAGGAGGCCGTCGGTGGAGAGAGGCGTCGAAGGCGTGTGGCTCCTCCGCGGTGAGGTCGAGGACGAGGTCGCAGGCAGCATCAGAGGTCGAGGGCGTGCGGCTCCTCGGTGGTGAGGTCGAGGACGAGGTCGCAGGCGGCGTGCGCTTCTCCTACTCCTGCTCCACGGTGCGCATCCTGGGGAGCGACGAGGCAGAGGATGGGGAGCCGGCGGTGGGAGAGGTGGTCGCCGGCGGGGATTCGAGAGGGAGTGGCGGTCATCGGTGGGGAATCAAGGGGGAGTGGCAGTCGCCGGCGGGGATTCGAGGGGGAGTTGGGGAAATCTCGATCTGGCCATAGTGGGGAATGGACGGGGGATTTTGGCTAAGTCCCAGACACCCTTAGCAATAGCGCACCTCTAGTGGTGCGCCACTATGAGGCTTAACAATGGTGCACCTCTAGTGGTGTGGCACTACCACTTTATGTCTGGATCAAAAGAAAAACGCGGGGGCAATTGACATAATCCGATTAGTACCACACTGGCTCTATCCCTGGTTGGTTTGTGCCAAACCTAGCCGGCCAGGTTCGAACCCTGGCGGCCCCAATTTTTTTCCTTTTCTTTTTAAATTGATTTAACACTATAATAAACATCCTAAATAGCATAATACACCAAAATAAAAGGCATAAATAATTATAATTATGTAGAATATTCAAAATACTATAGAATCTAGAAAATATCCAAAAATATAAATTATATGTCTAATTTGGTCGGTACAATGTGTAGATTAACAATATGACATCCATTATTCATACAAGAAAATGATACATAATTATCTTTTCACAATCTTCTTGTCCTTCTTTCTCGCGGTTGAATAATTTAGCCCCAGAACTCCTAGACTTCTTATCTTGAATGGACGGCCTTTAGGTAGGGTGGTCCTGCTTCTTCTTGTTGTGTATGGTTCTTCATCATCATCGTCGTCATCTTCCATCTTCGGATCGCCGTACTGGTCAAAGTCTAGCTCGTTGGCGGCTCCATCCATTCCGATGATGCTCCTTTTGCCTCTCCTCACGACAACACGGCTGGGCTTTTGCGGGTCGGTAATGAAGAAGCATTGGTCCACTTGGGAAGCTAGTACCCATGGCTCATATTTCGCGGTGACCTTTGCGCCCGCTGTCTTGGATATGGCTTTGGGTATAACCATGGTGGTGAAATGTCGGTCTTATTTTACGACGTTCTTGGCCCACCTGACACGGAACATCGGCACATTCTCTCCGGCGTAGGTCAGCTCCCAGATCTCCTCGATATTTCCGTAGTATCTCTTCTTGATGTCACCGGTGTAGGACTCCATCGTTACCCCGGAGTTCCGATAATCGCTCTTCATGTCCTTTTCCTCGGTGTAGAATGTGTAACCGTTGATATCGTACGCCTGAAATGTCATCAGGTTGTGTTCGGCGCCCTGTGACAAGGCGAAGATGAGTTTTTCTTCCGCAGAAGAATCCTCGTCTATAGGGTACGTCAGCATCTTGTCCTTGAACCACCGCGTGAAGGTTGAGTTGTGCTCTTTGATTATATCTCTGTCCGTCCTCTGTTGGCCCTGATCATTGTACGTCGTGGCGATGAAGGTTTTGTGCTCTACCACCCAAGGATCGACCACGTCTATGTGTTGTAGCGCGACTAGGTTTGCTCTTTCAAAGTCGGCGATTCGACCCTTGAAGTCAACATGCATTTCGCGGCTACCCTCACGGTGACCCCATCCAGCGAGCTTCCCGAGGTGCCTGTTTACGGGCAGACCGGCGGGATTCTCGATTTCTAGATAACTCGTGCAGAAGGAGATGCACTCTTCGGTCAGAAAGCCCTTGGCTATGCTTCCGTCTGGACGTGCCCTGTTGCGAACGTACCCTTTGATGACACCATTCATCCTTTCGAACGGCATCATGCTCATGCACAGGAAGTTGGATGATATCCTCCACGATATGTACGATACCATAACGAACGAAAGACGGGCGGGAAGTACATTTCAAAGCTCGCATCACCAGATCTCTTCCTGTAGCCTTCTAAGTTGCCTCACGCCAACAGACTTCCGAGAGATGACGTCGAAAAAGTTGCATAGGCCAAAAAGCGTTTCACGGACGTGCGCGTCCATGCCCACAGCAACATCAGTGACGTCGAGACTTCATCCCGCTGAACCTCTGCTTCTTTGTCTAGGTACCTTCTTATCTTCCCCGCGTAAGTAAGGAAGTTTTACTCCTAGGAGACAGTCGAAAAACTGCTCGATCTCCTTCTGACTTAGAGTGAAGCACGGGGGCAGTAATATTCGATCTTTTTGGCCTTTTTGCCCTTGCGACGACTTTGCGTGTCCTCCGCCTCATCATCGTCATCGTCATCATCATCATCATCATTAGGGCGTCCCGCGTGAAGCTCCTCCCTGATCCCAATTGATTGCAAGTTGTACCTTGCTTTCGGCCCATCTTTGGTCTTCTCTGGCATGTTGAGGAGGGTACCAAGCAGACTCTCGCACATGTTCTTCGTGATGTGCATGACATCAAGGCTGTGAGGCACATGGAGGATCTTCCAGTACGGCAAGTCCCAGAAAATAGACCTCGTCTTCCATACCTTAAGCAGCGGCTCCGGCGCCTTTCGCTTCTTTCCCGGCGGTGGGCACTCTTTCCAATTTTTCAATAGCTCGTCTATTTGCTCGCCGCTTCTCGTACGTGGCCGTCTTCGTGGTTCGTCTTGACCATCGAACAGATCCTTGCATTTCCTCCATGGGTCGTCCTCGCGAAGCCACCTTCGATGTCCCATGAACACCGTTTTCAAGGACCCGGGATCTCTACCTAGCTGGCGGTACGTTGTGTCGTCCATGCACCTGACGCATGCATTGAATCCGTGGACCACCTGCCCCGCGACATATCCGTAACCGAGAAAGTCGTGCACCGTCGTGAGCAGTGCGGCTCTCATAGGGAAATATTCTTCCGCGGCGGCGTCCCACGTATTGGCAGGCGTGTCCCATAGCGTGGCTAGCTCCTCTTTCAGAAGCCCCATATACAGATTGATGTCGTTCCCTGGTTGTTTCGGCCCTTCAATTAGCATACTCATTTGAATGTACTTCCTCTTCATGCACAACCAGGGGGGAGGTTGTACATCCACACAAACACGGGCCAGGTGCTATGCGTGCTGCTCTGGCTGCCAAATGGATTGACTCCATCGGTGCTCGCGCCCAGCCTTATGTTCCTAGGATCATTCCCAAATTCTGGGTACTAGAGGTTCAACGCATTCCACTGGCTAGCATCCGAAGGGTGTCTTGATGACTGATACGTCTCCGACGTATCGATAATTTCTTATGTTCCATGCCACATTATTGATGATACCTACATGTTTTATGCATACTTTATGTCATATTTATGCATTTTCCGGCACTAACCTATTAACGAGATGCCGAAGAACCAGTTCTTTGTTTTGCTGTTTTTGGTTTCAGAAATCCTAGTAAGGAAATATTCTTGGAATTGGACGAAATCAACGCCCAGGGGCCTATTTTGCCACGAAGCTTCCAGAAGACCGAGGGAGTCACGAAGTGGGGCCACGAGGTGGCCAGACACTAGGGCGGCGCGGCCCAAGCCTTGGTCGCGCTGGCCTATTGTGTGGGCCCCCTGTCAGGCCCCCTGACCTATCTCCTCCGCCTTCTTATAGCCTTCGCGAGAAAACCCGAGAGCCACGATACGGAAAACCTTCCAGAGACGCCGCCGCCGCCAATCCCATCTCGGGGGATTCAGGAGATCGCCTCCGGCACCCGGGAGAGGGGAATCATCTCCCGGAGGACTCTTCACCGACATGGTCGCCTCCGGCGTGATGAGTGAGTAGTTCACCCCTGGACTATGGGTCCATAGCAGTAGCTAGATGGTCGTCTTCTCCTAATTATGCTTCATTGTCGGGTCTTGTGAGCTGCCTAACATGATCAAGATCATCTATTTGTAATGCTATATGTTGTGTTTGTTGGGATCCGATGGATAGAGAATACTATGTTATGTTGATTATCAATTTATTACCTATGTGTTGTTTAAGATCTTGCATGCTCTCCGTTGTTAGTAGAGGCTCTGGCCAAGTTTTTGCTAGTAACTCCAAGAGGGAGTATTTATGCTCGATAGTGGGTTCATGCCTCCATTAAATCTGGGACAGTGACAGAAAGTTCTAAGGTTGTGGATGTGCTGTTGCCACTAGGGATAAAACATCGATGCTATGTCCGAGGATGTATTTATTGATTACATTACGCACCATACTTAATGCAATTGTCTGTTGTTTGCAACTTAATACTGGAAGGGGTTCGGATGATAACCGAAGGTGGACTTTTTAGGCATACATGCATGCTGGATAGCGGTCTATGTACTTTGTCGTAATGCCCAATTAAATCTCACTATACTCATCATATCATGTATGTGCATGGTCATGCCCTCTCTATTTGTCAATTGCCCAACTGTAATTTGTTCACCCAACATGCTTATTCTTATGGGGGAGACACCTCTAGTGAACTGTGGACCCCGGTCTATTCTTTTAATTGAATACAATCTACTGCAATACTTGTTCTACTGTTTTCTGCAAACAATCATCATCCACACTATACATCTAATCCTTTGTTACAACAAGCCGGTGAGATTGACAACCTCACTGTTACGTTGGGGCAAAGTACTTTGGTTATGCTGTGCAGGTTCCACGTTGGCGCCGGAATCCCTGGTGTTGCGCCGCACTACACTCGGCCGCCATCAACCTTCGACGTTCTTCTTGGCTCCTACTGGTTCGATAAATCTTGGTTTCTTACTGAGGGAAAACTTGCCACTGTACGTATCACACCTTCCTCTTGGGGTTCCCAACGGTCGCGTGATGTACGCGTATCAAGCAGATTTTCTGGCGCCGTTGCCGGGTAGATCAAGACACGCTGCAAGGGGAGTCTCCACTTCCAATCTCTTTACTTTGTTTTTGTCTTGCTTTATTTTATTTACTTTCTTGTTTGCTGCATTATATCAAAATACAAAAAAATTAGTTGCTAGCTTTACTTTATTTGCTATCTTGTTTGCTATATCAAAAACACAAAAAAATTAGTTATTTGCATTTACTTTATCTAGTTTGCTTTATTTACTATTGCTAAAATGAGTAATCCTGAAGTTGAAGTTCGTTCGTTTAAGCAACAAGGGGAGAATGTTTAAAAGATGCTTGGTATAGAATTAGTGATGCCCATAATAGGTGCACTAAGAAACACTCAACCACTATCCTTCTCAGGAATTTTTATGTTGGTATCTCTAGCTGGAATAGGTATGTTCTTGATTGTCTCGCGGGAGGTAATTTCCTAGGCGCTCGTGCTTTAGAAGCTAGTTGCATTGTTGAGAGTCTATTTGGAATACCACCTGTTAATGAAGTTAAAATTGAAACCTCTCTTGAAGATGTCATGAAAAAGTTGGAAACCATAGAGCAAAACCTTCCAAGTATTAATACTAATTTGGAAGCATTACTTGATAGCACTGATAAACTTGATAAATCTCTAGGTGGAATTAATGAGAGAATTGCCATCTTAGAATCTTGTGCTATTCATGATAATCAAACCCAAAGAATTAGTGAACTTGAAGAGGCTATGGGAACATTGGGTTCGACCTTTTCATCTATAAAGTTTAGAGAGAAAGCTTATGTGGGTAAGGAGCAAAAGTTCATGTATGTCTCTAAGGTGCCTAAACCAAAAAACTATTATAGGCCTAAAATTGATAAAGCTCTTAAAACCACTATAGATAAGGGAGCATCTAAGATGCCTAATGGGATAAATTGTGAAAATGACGTTGGTGCTTCATCTCTTGATAATACTTGATATACACTTTCTGCGCCTAGCTGAAAGGCGTTAAAGAAAAGCGCTTATGGGAGACAACCCATGATTTTACTACAGAACTTTTATTTTATATTTGAGTCTTGGAAGTTGTTACTACTGTAGCAACCTCTCCTTATCTTAGTTTGTTGCATTGTTGTGCCAAGTAAAGTCGTTGATAGTAAGGTTCATACTAGATTTGGATTACTGCGCAAAAACAGATTTCTTTGCTGTCACGAATTAGGGAAAAATTCTCTGTAGGTAACTCAGAAAATTATGCCAATTTACATGAGTGATCCTCAGATATGTATGCAACTTCCATTCAATTTGAGCATTTTCATTTGAGCAAGTCTGGTGCCACAATAAAATTCGTCTTTACGAACTGTTCTGTTTTGACAGATTCTGCCTTTTATTTCGCATTGCCTGTTTTGCTATGCTTGATGGATTTTTTGATTCCATTAACTTTCAGTAGCTTTGTGCAATGTCCAGAAGTGTTAAGAATAATTATGTCACCTCTGAACATGTAAATTTTGATTGTGCACTAACCCTCTAATGAGTTGTTTTGAGTTTGGTGTGGAGGAAGTTTTCAAGGATCAAGAGAGGAGGATGATACAATATGATCAAGGAGAGTGAAAGCTCTAAGCTTGGGGATGCCCCGGTGGTTCACCCCTGCACATTTCAAGAAGACTCGAGCGTCTAAGCTTGGGGATACCCAAGGCATCCCCTTCTTCATCGACAACATTATCAGGTTCCTCTAGTGAAACTATATTTTTATTCCGTCACATCTTATGCACTTTGCTTGGAGCGTCTGTTTGTTTTTGTTTTTGTTTTGTTTGAATAAAATGGATCCTAGCATTCATTGTGTGGGAGAGAGACATGCTCCGCTGTTGCATATGGACAAATATGTCCTTAGGCTTTACTCATAGTGTTCATGGCGAAGGTTGAATCTTCTTCGTTAAATTGTTATATGGTTGGAAACAGGAAATGCTACATGTAGTAATTGGTAAAATGTCTTGGATAATTTGATACTTGTCAATTGTTGTGCTCATGTTTAAGCTCTTGCATCATATACTTTGCACCTATTAGTGAAGAAATACATAGAGCTTGCTAAAATTTGGTTTGCATAATTGGTCTCTCTAAAGTCTAGATAATTTCTAGTAAGGATTGAACAACAAGGAAGACGGTGTAGAGTCTTATAATGTTTACAATATGTCTTTTATGTGAGTTTTGCTGCACCAGTTCATCCTTGTGTTTGTTTCAAATAACCTTGCTAGCCTAAACCTTGTATCGAGAGGGAATACTTCTCATGCATCCAAAATCCTTGAGCCAACCACTATGCCATTTGTGTCCACCATACCTACCTACTACATGGTATTTCTCCGCCATTCCAAAGTAAATTGCTTGAGTGCTACCTTTAAATTTCTATCTTCTACCTTTACAATATATAGCTCATGGGACAAGTAGCCTAAAAACTATTGTGGTATTGAATATGTACTTATGCACTTTATCTCTTATTAAGTTGCTTGTTGTGCGATAACCATGTTCCTGGGGACGCCATCAACTACTCTTTGTTGAATATCATGTGAGTTGCTATGCATGTCCGTCTTGTCTGAAGTAAGGGGGATTTACCACTTATTTAATGATTAGAGCATGCATACTGTTAGAGAAGAACATTGGGCCGCTAACTAAAGCCATGATCCATGGTGGAAGTTTCAGTTTTGGATATATATCCTCAATCTCATATGAGAACATTAATTGTTGCTAAATGCTTATGCATTAAAGAGGAGTCCATTATCTGTTGTCTATGTTGTCCCGGTATGGATGTCTAAGTTGAGAATAATCAAAAGCAAGAAATCCAATGCGAGCTTTCTCCTTAGACCTTTGTACATGCGGCATAGAGGTACCCCTTTGTGACACTTGGTTAAAACATATGTATTGCGATGATAATCCCGGTAATCCGAGCTAATTAGGACAAGGTGCGGGCACTATTAGTATACTATGCATGAGGCTTGCAACTTGTAAGATATAATTTACATGATACATATGCTTTATTACTACCATTGATAAAATTGTTTCTTGTTTTCAAAACCAAAGCTCTAGCACAAATATAGCAATCAATGCTTCCCTCCGCGAAGGGCCTTTCTTTTACTTTTATGTTGAGTCAGTTCACCTATTTCTCTCCACCTCAAGAAGCAAACACTTGTGTGAACTGTGCATTGATTCCTACATACTTGCATATTGCACTTGTTATATTACTTTACATTGACAACTATCCATGAGATATACATGTTATAAGTTGAAAGCAACCGCTGAAACTTAATCTTCCTTTGTGTTGCTTCAATACCTTTACTTTGATTTATTGCTTTATGAGTTAACTCTTATGCAAGACTTATTGATGCTTGTCTTGAAAGTACTATTCATGAAAAGTCTTTACTTTATGATTCATTTGTTTACTCATATCATTTACCATTGCTTTGATTGCTGCATTCATTACATATGCTTACAATAGTATGATCGAGGTTATGATGGCATGTCACTCCAGAAATTATCTTTGTTATCATTTACCTACTCGACGAAGGAACTAAGCTTGGGGATGCTGATACGTCTCCGACGTATCGATAATTTCTTATGTTCCATGCCACATTATTGATGATACCTACATGTTTTATGCATACTTTATGTCATATTTATGCATTTTCCGGCACTAACCTATTAACGAGATGCCAAAGAGCCAGTTGCTATTTTCTGCTGTTTTTGGTTTCAGAAATCCTAGTAAGGAAATATTCTCGGAATTGGACGAAATCAACGCCCAGGGGCCTATTTTGCTACGAAGCTTCCAGAAGACCGAGGGAGTCACGAAGTGGGGCCACGAGGTGGCCAGACACTAGGGCGGCGCGGCCCAAGCCTTGGCCGCGCTGGCCTATTGTGTGGGCCCCCTGCCAGGCCCCTTGACCAATCTCCCCCGCCTACTTATAGCCTTCGTCGCGAAACCCCCAGTACCGAGAGCCACGATACGGAAAACCTTCCAGAGACGCCGCCGCCAATCCCATCTCGGGGATTCAGGAGATCGCCTTCGGCACCCTGCCGGAGAGGGGAATCATCTCCCGGAGGACTCTTCACCGACATGGTCGCCTCCGGGGTGATGAGTGAGTAGTTCACCCCTGGACTATGGGTCCATAGCAGTAGCTAGATGGTCGTCTTCTCCTAATTATGCTTCATTGTCGGGTCTTGTGAGCTACCTAACATGATCAAGATCATCTATTTGTAATGCTATATGTTGTGTTTGTTGGGATCCGATGGTTAGAGAATACTATGTTATGTTGATTATCAATTTATTACCTATGTGTTGTTTAAGATCTTGCATGCTCTCCGTTGTTAGTAGAGGCTCTGGCCAAGTTTTTGCTAGTAACTCCAAGAGGGAGTATTTATGCTCGATAGTGGGTTCATGCCTCCATTAAATCTGGGACAGTGACAGAAAGTTCTAAGGTTGTGGATGTGCTGTTGCCACTAGGGATAAAACATCGATGCTATGTCCGAGGATGTAGTTATTGATTACATTATGCACCATACTTAATGCAATTGTCTGTTGTTTGCAACTTAATAATGGAAGGGGTTCGGATGATAAACTGAAGGTGGACTTTTTAGGCATAGATGCATGCTGGATAGCGGTCTATGTACTTTGTCGTAATGCCCAATTAAATCTCACTATACTCATCATATCATGTATGTGCATGGTCATGCCCTCTCTATTTGTCAATTGCCCAGCTGTAATTTGTTCACCCAACATGCTTATCCTTAAGGGAGAGACACCTCTAGTGAACTGTGGACCCCGGTCCATTCTTTTAATTGAATACAATCTACTGCAATACTTGTTCTACTGTTTTCTGCAAACAATCATCATCCACACTATACATCTAATCCTTTGTTACAGCAAGCCGGTGAGATTGACAACCTCACTGTTACGTTGGGGCAAAGTACTTTGGTGTTGTGCGGGTTCCACGTTGGCGCGGAATCCCTGGTGTTGCGCCGCACTACACTCCGCCGCCATCAACCTTCGACGTGCTTCTTGGCTCCTACTGGTTCGATAAACCTTGGTTTCTTACTGAGGGAAAACTTGCCGCTGTACGCATCACACCTTCCTCTTGGGGTTCCCAACGGTCGCGTGCTGTACACGTATCAATGACCCACAAGTATAGGTAATAGCAACAGTCTTCGCGGGAAGTAAAACCCAATTTATTGATTCGACACAAGGGGAGCCAAAGAATACTTGAAAGCCTTAACAGCGGAGTTGTCAATTCAGCTGCACCTGGAAACAGACTTGCTCGCAAGAGTTTATCGGTAGTAACGTTTATAACGAGCAGTAGAGAAATATCAGCAGCAGTGTAACAAAGACAGTAGTAGTGATTATAGTAAACATCAAGATTAAAATATTGTAGGCACAGGGAAGGATGAACGGGCGTTGCATGGATGAGAAAAACTCATGTAACAATCAAAGCAGGGCATTTGCAGATAGTAATAAAACGGTATCCAAGTACTAAACAATCCATAGGCTTGTGTTCCATATTTAGTCGTACGTGCTCGCAATGAGAAACTTGCACAACATCTTTTGTCCTACCAGCCGGTGGCAGCCGGGCCTCTAGGGAATCTACTAGAAATTAAGGTACTCCTTTTAATAGAGCACCGGAGCAAAGCATTAACACTCCGTGAACACATGTGATCCTCATATCACCGCCTTCCCCTCCGGTTGTCCCAATTTCTGTCACTTTGGGGCCTCGGGTTCCGGATAGCGACATGTGTATACAACTTGCAGGTAAGATCATAAAACAATGAATATCATCATGAAACAATAACATGTTCAGATCTGAGATCATGACACTCGGGCCCTAGTGACAAGCATTAAGCATAACAAGTTGCAACAATATCATCAAAGTACCAATTACGGACACTAGGCACTATGCCCTAACAATCTTATGCTATTACATGACCAATCTCATCCAATCCCTACCATCCCCTTCAGCCTACAGCGGGGGAATTACTCACTCATGGATGGGGAAACATGGCTGGTCGATGGAGAGGCATCGGTGGTGATGATGGCGATGATCTCCTCCAATTCCCCGTCCCGGCGGAGTGCCAGAACGGAGTTTCTGGTCCCGAGACGGAGTTTCGCAATGGTGGCGGCGTTCTGGATGTCTTGTGGCGATTTCGACTTCTTGTCTGGCGTTTTTAGATCGAAACCCTTAAATAGTCCAGAGGGGGGCGTCAGAGGCTGGCCGAGGCGGCCTCACCATAGGGCGGCGCGCCCCCCTCCTAGGCCACGCCGGCCCATGGTGTGGGGGCCGTGGCCCCCCCTGGCCTGCCCTTCTGGCTCCGTGAATCTTCTGGGAAAATAAGCCCTTTGACATTAATTCCGGGGATTTTCCTGAAAGTTGAATTTCTGCACAAAAACGAGACACCAGAGCAATTCTGCTGAAAACAGCGTTAGTCCGTGTTAGTTGTATCCAAAATACACAAATTAGAGGCAAAACAATAGCAAAAGTGTTCGGGAAAGTAGATACGTTTTGGACGTATCAACTCCCCCCAAGCTTAGCTTATTGCTTGTCCTCAAGCAATTCAGTTAACAACTGAGTGCGATAAAAGAACTTTCACGAACACATTTGTTCATATGATGTAAATATTCTCATGATATGGGCAAGTACTTAGGCAATTCATAATAAGATACATGCAAATAAAATCATCTAGTAGCTATGTCAATCATGGAAAAGTTACCAACAAATTAATAATAAGTATCATGAATCATGTCTATCAGCAGGATTGCAATGTTCATAAAAGGATATGATAAAGTGGTATCTCGCTTGCCCGTATTTGTACAGCAAAACATAAATGCTCGGGCACCTTTGAAGTTCATGGAAAGACTAGAAGTAGAGATTGTCAAAGATAAAAGCATCAAAGTTATACCACAATTAATCACATTTTGGGACAAGCATATTATACTAAGAATGACAGTTGTGCTCTCAAGAAAGTGCTCAAAGAAAGGATGGTGACTCAACATAAAAGTAAAAGATTGACCCTTCGCAGAGGGAAGCATGGATTAACATGCGCTAGAGCTTTTCATTTTTTTAAACAGGAGTAAAATTATTTTGAGAGGTGTTTGTTGTTGTCAACGAATGGTAGTGGGAACTTCAACTACCTCGTCAACCAGAATTTCAAGAGTGGCTCCCATGAAGGACGTTATCTCTACCAGCAAGGTAGATCATCCCACTTCTCTTTTGTTTAAACACGTACTTTAGTTTTATTATGGGTGACACTCCCCCCAACCTTTGCTTACACAAGCCATGGCTAACCGAATCCTCGGGTGCCTTCCATCATTCTCATACCATAGAGGAGTGTCTATTAGCAAAATTAAGTTGCTTACTGATGAATCAGGGCAAAACATGTGAAGAGAATTATTAATGAAGTTTGATTAATTGGGGCTGGGAACCCGTTGCCAGCTCTTTTTGCAAAATTATTGGATAAGCGGATGTGCCACTAGTCCATTATGAAAGTCTGTCAGGAGTAAATGACAAGGTTGAAAGATAAACACCACATACTTCCTCATGAGCTATAAAACATCGACACAAATTGAGAAGCATTTTGAAGGTTTAAAGGTAGCACATGAGAATTTACTTGGAATGGTTTGAAATGCCATGCATAGGTATTTATGGTGGACACTTTGGAATAACTTGGTTTTCAGGGGTTTGGAAGCACGAGCAGCGTTCCCGCTAAGTACAAGTGAAGGCTAGCAATAGACTGGGGAGCGAAAATCAAGAGAGCAGTAACTGTCATAATCATGCTTGCGGCAAAATAAATTAACGGAGGCATAAAAGTGATACAAGAACTCTGAGGCAAAGTAAATCATCGAGGCTTAATTGACTTTTGTTCAGTCATATGCATGCGTGAGCATGTGCCAAGTCGATTCAAGTGAATTATTCAGAGGACGATACCACAATGTCATACCTATTTATGAATAAAACAATGAAAGCAAACATCCATGACATGCTACTCATATTAATAAACTGGAGCTAAACATGAGAGATCATGAACTACTAGACTTTCTTAAATGACATATACCTCACATGAACCAACTAAGCATGCTCACATGGATGAGTATATGTACAAAAATGAAAACAAATAGAGTTCATACCAGCCTCTCACCACAGTCGAATTGTCGTAGATCGTCATTATTGCCTTTCACTTGTATAGCTTGAATAATATGGAATGAAAACCACGCTCCAGCCACCGAAGACCATTGAACTCCATAATGAAATTTACAAAACCAAAGAAGAACAGCAAATATTTTTGGTGTTTTCGAATTGGAAACAAGAACAAAAGGAAACAAGCAAACAAAGCAAAATCTTTTTGGATTTTCTTATAGCAAACCAACGATAGCAAACAAAGCAAAATAAAAGCAAGAAACCAAAATAAGCAAATGGTGAAGAGAAACAACAGAAATATTTTTGGTCTTTTTGTGTTTTAGGAAAGAAACAAAGCAAAAACAAGAAAATGAAAACTAGAAGAGTCACATAAACACAAAGCAGCAGAAATTCATCAAACTTGACAGCAGTACAGTAATCCATTTTTAAGAAATTCTTCCGCTGGCCAGCTCGAAAAGTGTTCAACTAATGAAAGTTATATAACAACCTGGGGAACATGCTCAAAAATTGGCTTCGCAAAATAACGTTCTGGCTGGTTTTGAGATTTTTTTGGTATCAGTCCAGAATCTGTTTTCAATCAGCACTTCCCCAAATATCATCTCCCTCTTATTAGAAAAACACTTTAAGAAACTAAACAAGTATGTACAAGTATCCAGCAACTATAATATGCAATGAATGAGTGATGCCGGTATACCTCCCCCAAGCTTAGGCTTTTGGCCTAAGTGGAGATCAATCCCATGGTGCCCATGAAGTAGCACCTCCGTAGTACGACGAAGATGGATCCTGTTCTGGGTATGTGCTGGAAGAAGCACCAGGATACGTGACGGTGTAGCCGTGGGAGGGCTCGGCGTCCTCAGAGTCATGTTGCTGGTGGAAGCCATGTATCTTCAGCTGCTCATCCACCTCCTCCTTAGAGCGCGACCACGGTTTCCTGTGAATACTGAACAAATCTGGCTGCGGCAAAGGGATTTCCCTCTCATCCCCGTCAGTAAACAACATTCTATAGACAATATTATCTAAACTAGAGTCAGTTGTAACAAATTGATGACTCTTCATAGCAGCAATATCAAGCCTTATATGAGTTATTTTCACATCTGTAGGGTCAAGATTAAGATCTAGATATGCTAAAATGCGTGAGGCAACAATTCCTCCAAAAATAGGCCCCTCGTTAGACAAACGGCGAGCAACAAGAGCACCAAGATGATAAGGTGTCTCTCCAGTAAGTGCAGCAACTAAGAAAGCAAGATGATAACTAGAAATATTGCTAGTGTTCTCCCTACAAAGAATGCTAGTAGCAAGATAGTAAGCGAAATATCAAATGGCAGGGAGTTGAATGTTTCTTATCTTGCCGCGCTGAATGGTGCGGCTATCATCATTGGTAATATCTCGATAGAGCTCCAGCAAAGCCTTAGGATTATTCTCGATTTTCTTCGCTGTACCTACAGGGGCAATATCCAATGCAGTACAAAAATCCTTCAACTTCATAGTGATAGGATTACCATAAATCCTGAATGCAACTGATGGTTGATAGTGCTTGTTGTTGAACTGAAAGCTCTCAACAAAGATTTTAGTTAGCATGTAGTATTGATCCCTCTCATCTTCCATATAGGTGGTTAAGCCCACATTACCGACGAGGACCAAGAAATCATCCAGCAACCCTGCATTACTCAAAAAGTTATAACATGGAAAAGATGAAGCGTTAGGGACTCCATTATCTTCTTCGGCTTCGAAGCTCGGTGCGATGACATCCTCATTATAGGATCGTCTGAATCGAGTGGCGGTCCTTGAGGGCCTCCCCGTGCTTGTCGTCTCTCTTTCAAACACTTCTCCAAAGTTATAGTTATCCATCTTCCTTTTCGGAGAGCAAATGTGCCAAAATTTAGAAATCTGGGCTGAGCAAAGAGATCGAGAAATCCCGAGTTCTTGAGAAAAAATGCGAGTGAGAGAAAGCTGGTTCGAGTTTTTTCGGGAGAGAGAGTGAGATGGGAGGAAGAGATGAGTAAGTGGGGCAAGGAGGGGCCCACACCACAGGGTGGCGCGCCCCCCTCCTTGGCCGCGCCGGCTGGTGGGGTGCAGCCCTGGGGTGCCCCACTGGTCATCCCCAGGTGCTCCCAGATGCCTCTTCGAAAAATAAGACCAACGGTATAATTTTTGTGAATTTTTGAAAACTTTGAAAAATGCACATTTCTGGGTGTCAAAATTATTATTACTGGGCAGAAAAATATTTTGAAATCTCTAATTGACTAAAGAACTTTGCAAAACAATTAGTGCTACAGCAAGTAGAACAAGTGGAGGAAGAAAGAGATGTTGTTTAGTTCCTCTATGCATATAAAATGTATTTGTTAACAAGGTTGATCAAGTCTTGCCACCAAATAAATTTTACATAGCATAAGAAGAAATAAACCTCAAATCAATCATGTTACCTTGAATTTTATTGATATGGATCCAATCATAATATTTTGATATCCTTCTTTAGGCTCATATATAGGACAATCAATAGCTCCCACTTTGATAGTTCTCACATTAGAAATTGTATTAACTCCACATACTTTATCAATCCTCTTGGGAAAATAAACAGTATGCTCCTTGTCATCGACATTGAAAGTAACTTTTACTTTATTGCAATCAATAACAGCCCCTGCAGTGTTAAGAAAAGGTCTCCCAAGAATAATAGACATATTATCATCTTCAGGCATTTCCAACACAACAAAATCAGTTAATATCAAGCAGTTATTAGTAACTTGAACATGAACATCCTCACATATACCAACAGGAATAGCAGTAGATTTATCAGCCATTTGCAAAGATATATCATTGGGTATCAACTTATCTAAATAAAGTCTCTTGTAAAGAGAAAAAGTCATAACACTAACACCTGCTCCCAAATCACATAGAGCAGTTCTAACATAATTATTCTTGATGGAACAAGGAATAGTCGGTATACCTGGGTCGCCCAACTTCTTTGGAACTTTGCCATTGAAAGAGTAATTAGCAAGCATAGTGGAAATCTCCTCATTAGGAATTTTCCTTTTGTTAGAGACAATATCTTTCATATACTTTGAATAAGGAGGCAATTTAATAGCATCAGTCAAAGGGATTTGCAAGAACAAAGGTTTCATCCAATCGCAAAATTTATTATAGTGTTATTCTTCCTTTGATTTTAGTTTCTTAGCAGGAAAAGGCATTTTCTTTTGAACCCAAGGTTCTCTTTCATTACCATGTTTCTTAGCAATAAAATCTTCTTTAGTATACTTTTTATTTTTAGCATGCTTTTCAGGTTCATCTTCAACTTCTTCTTTATCAGAAGCATCATTCTTATCATTATCTTTATCATGTTCATTACCACTTTCAGTTTCAGCATCAGAAATAGAAATACTATTAGGATCATTAACAGGTTCAGAGGATTCTACAACATTTTTATGTTTCTTTTTCTTTTTCTTAGAAGGAGCACTAGGTTCAATTTGTTGAGAATCTTGTTCAACTCTTTTGGGATGCCCCTCAGGATATCACTACTAGGAAAAGGCCTAGCCGTAAGATTGACATCAGTGGCGCACCATGATGGCCGTGCGCCACTACTACTTAGCAGTGGCGCACCACAAAATGGTGGGCCACTGTTACAAATGTAGTAGTGGCGCACCTTGTTTGTGGTGCGCCATTACTAAATGCTGGCAGGAGGCCAGCTCCTACCCCAACCTAATAGTGGCGCACGTCGGAGTGGTGCGCCACTGCTACTTCGCTTACCTATGGCGCACGACATCGTGGTGCGCCACTGCTAGGAGGTGGCTAGGGCACCTTTAGAGATGAGGTCCTTAGCAATGGCGCACTGCGTGGTGCGCCACTACTAGCTATGGCGCACCACCAACATGGTGCGCCACTGCTAAGTTGGGCAGGGGCGTGGGTTGCAGGTACCAGGTGAGCAGTGGCGCACCACGAAGCAGTGCGCCATTGCTATGTCACCCTAGCAGTGGCGCACGGCTAGGTGGTGCGCCACTGCTAACCTGGGACCATTTCCTGCTTTTAACCCCTCCACTCACATGTGCCACCCACTTTCCCCAAACACTCTTCCACCACCACCTCCCACCAAATCTGGATCTGGTCGTGTTGCCCCTCCTTCCCACCTCATTTTCACCTCTTCATTCACCAAAATTAAGTTGGTAAACTTAATTTTCTTCATAGGTAAGTAATGGTGAAGCTTTCTTAGCTCAATACCCTACTCAATCTCAACTTTTTACCTCATCCAACACTCTAGGTCTCGCCGTATCGGTAACTTTGTTGGTTTTATGCTTTGTGTGTGACCGGTTCCGATATGATCGTCTTGCACACACGTCACGTACACGTGTGTGTGCACATATGTTATGTGCGAAGCTCGATGATCATGTGTTGTGCGCATGCGCGAAAAGCGTCACGTGCATGTGTGTTGTATGCGAAGCCTCCGGATCCACATGTGTTGTATATGCGAAGCCTCCACACATGTGTTGCATGTGTTTTTGTTTGCAGGGATTTGAAATGCGATGGAGTTGCCAATATTTTGCCGAAACGTTGATTCATTTCCGTTTCGGCGAATGTTGGGCATACTACGCATATACATATGTCCTATTTTTAGGGAAGGTCATGCCAAAATTTTCTTTTGGTATGCTAAGATATCCATTTTCTCTATACCCGCAGGCGACCATGGTCCGCATGATGAGCGAAGGCGTTGTGGCTAGGTTTTTGAAAGCCGCGACAGCCGAGATGATTAGAAATAACCAAAAGGAGATAAGATGTCCGTGTCGAAGATGCAAGCTGACGAGCCTTATGGACCCTAAAGCCGATATGGTGCGGGACCACCTTCTCATGCGTGGTTTCATGGATGGCTATCGGTGGGAAGGCGACGAAGATGATTATGAATTTGTCCATGGGATTTCAACAACAAATAAGGAAGGAGGTGATCAGGATGTAGAAGATCTCGGACATGATCAGGATGTAGAAGATCCCGGAGATGATCATGATCACAATGTAGGAGATCCTGGACCTGATGATGAGGAAGATCAAGATGGAGGTCATCATGATGATCATGAAGATGAAGATGATGGACCATCGTCGATGGACTGGGTGCAGGACCCTTATCTTCAAGAGCTGCTTCTCAAGCAGACGAGTAACGCAAGAGCTGCCGCCCGAGAGAAAGCCAAGATGGATCAACTGGAGGTAGACGCGGTTACTCCATTGTATGAAGGATGCAGGCCGGAGGATACCCGCCTGAAAGTAACGCTCATGGCTCTGGAGATGAAGGTAAAGCACAAAATGACCGACACATCCTTCAACGACAACATGTCATTCTGGCACGAACGTCTTCCCAAAGGTAACACGTGTCCGACTAGTATCGAGGAGGCCAAGAAAATCGTGTGTCCTCTGGATTTACCGCATGTGAAATACCATGTGTGCTTGAACGATTGCATCATTTATCGGAACGAGCACGCGGAGTGTACCATATGTCCGGAGTGCGGCGTCAGTCGGTACAAGAAGGGGAAGAAAGCTCCTCGGAAGGTGGTGTGGTACTTTCCGATCACTCCTCGTCTGCAGCGGTATTTCGCGGATCCTAAGCAAGCAAAGCTAATGCGCTGGCACGCGGAGATGAGGAAGGGAGAAGATGACGCAGATGATCCGAAGAAAAAGAAAAAGGACAGGATGTTGAGACACCCTTCGGATGCTAGCCAGTGGAATGCGTTGAACCTCGAGTACCCAGAATTTGGGGACGATCCTAGGAACATAAGGCTGGGCGCGAGCACCGATGGAGTCAATCCGTTTGGCAGCCAGAGCAGCACGCATAGCACCTGGCCCGTGTTTGTGTGGATGTACAACCTCCCCCTGGTTGTGCATGAAGAGGAAGTACATTCAAATGAGTATGCTAATTGAAGGGCCGAAACAACCAGGGAACGACATCAATCTGTATATGGGGCTTCTGAAAGAGGAGCTAGCCACGCTATGGGACGCGCCTGCCAACACGTGGGACGCCGCCGCGGAAGAATATTTCCCTATGAGAGCCGCGTTGCTCACGACGGTGCACGACTTTCTCGGTTACGGATATGTCGCGGGGCAGGTGGTCCACGGATTCAATGCATGCGTCAGGTGCATGGACGACACAACGTACCGCCAGCTAGATAGAGATCCTGGGTCCTCGAAAACGGTGTTCATGGGACATCGAAGGTGGCTTCGCGAGGACGACCCATGGAGGAAACGCAAGGATCTGTTCGATGGTCAAGACGAACCACGAAGACGGCCACGTACGAGAAGCGGCGAGCAAATAGACGAGCTATTGAAAAATTGGAAAGAGTGCCCACCGCCGGGAAAGAAGCGAAAGGCGCCGGAGCCGCTGCTTAAGGTATGGAAGACGAGGTCTGTTTTCTGGGACTTGCCGTACTGGAAGATCCTCCGTGTGCCTCACAGCCTTGATGTCATGCACATCACGAAGAACGTGTGCGAGAGTCTGCTTGGTACCCTCCTCAACATGCCAGAGAAGACCAAAGATGGGCCGAAAGCAAGGTACGACTTGCAATCAATTGGGATCAGGGAGGAGCTTCACGCGGGACGCCCTAATGATGATGATGATGATGATGACGATGATGAGGCGGAGGACACGCAAAGTCATCGCAAGGGCAAAAAGGCCAAAAAGATCGAATATTACTGCCCCCCGCGTGCTTCACTCTAAGTCAGAAGGAGATCGAGCAGTTTTTCGACTGTCTCCTAGGAGTAAAACTTCCTTACGGTTACGCGGGGAAGATAAGCAGGTACCTAGACAAAGCGAAGCAGAGGTTCAGCGGGATGAAGTCTCATGACTGTCACGTGCTGATGACGCAGATACTTCCGGTTGCAATCCGTGGGATCATGGACGCGCACGTCCGTGAAATGCTTTTTGGCCTATGCAACTTTTTCGACGTCATCTCTCGGAAGTCTGTTGGCGTGAGGCAACTTAGAAGGCTACAGGAAGAGATCGTGGTGATACTGTGCGAGCTTGAGATGTACTTCCCGCCCGCATTCTTCGACGTTATGGTGCATCTGCTGGTACATATCGTGGAGGATATCATCCAACTGGGGCCGACGTTCCTGCACAACATGATGCCGTTCGAAAGGATGAATGGTGTCATCAAAGGGTACGTTCGCAACAGGGCACGTCCAGACGGAAGCATAGCCAAGGGCTTTCTGACCGAAGAGTGCATCTCCTTCTGCACGAGTTATCTAGAAATCGAGAATCCCGTCGGTCTGCCCGTAAACAGGCACCTCGGGAAGCTCGCTGGATGGGGTCACCGCGAGGGTAGCCGCGAAATGCATGTCGACTTCAAGGGTCGAATCGCCGACTTTGAAAGAGCAAACCTAGTCGCGCTACAACACATAGACGTGGTCGATCCTTGGGTGGTAGAGCACAAAACCTTCATCGCCACGACGTACAATGATCAGGGCCAACAGAGGACGGACAGAGATATAATCAAAGAGCACAACTCAACCTTCACGCGGTGGTTCAAGGACAAGATGCTGACGTACCCTATAGACGAGGATTCTTCTGCGGAAGAAAAACTCATCTTCGCCTTGTCACAGGGCGCCGAACACAACCTGATGACATTTCAGGCGTACGATATCAACGGCTACACATTCTACACCGAGGAAAAGGACATGAAGAGCGATTATCAGAACTCCGGGGTAACGATGGAGTCCTACACCGGTGACATCAAGCAGAGATACTACGGAAAGATCGAGGAGATCTGGGAGCTGAGCTACGCCGGAGAGAATGTGCCGATGTTCCGTGTCAGGTGGGCCAAGAACGTCGTAAAAGAAGACCGACATTTCACCACCATGGTTATACCCGAAGCCAAATCCAAGACAGCGGGCGCAAAGGTCACCGCGAAATATGAGCCATGGGTACTAGCTTCCCAAGTGGACCAATGCTTCTTCATTACCGACCCGCAAAAGCCCAGCCGTGTTGTCGTGAGGAGAGGCAAAAGGAGCATCATCGGAATGGATGGAGCCGCCAACGAGCTAGACTTTGACCAGTACGGTGATCCGAAGATGGAAGATGACGACGACGATGATGAAGAACCATACACAACAAGAAGAAGCAGGACCACCCTACCTAAAGGCCGTCCGTTCAAGAGAAGAAGTCTAGGAGTTCCGGGGCTAAATTATTCAACCGCGAGAAAGAAGGGCAAGAAGATTGTGAAAAGATAATTATGTATCATTTTCTTGTATGAATAATGGATGTCATATTGTTAATCTACACATGTTGTACCGATCAAAATAGACATATAATTCATATTTTTGGATATTTTCTAGATTCTATAGTATTTTAAATATTCTACATAATTATAATTATTTATGCCTTTTATGTTGGTGTATTATGCTATTTTGGATGTTTATTATAGTGTTAAATCAATTTAAAAAGAAAAGGAAAAAAATGGGGCCGCCAGGGTTCGAACCTGGCCGGCAGGGGTTTGGCACAAACCAACCAGGGACAGAGCCAGTGCGGTACTAAGCGGGATATGTCAATCCCCCCCGCGTTATTCTTTTGACCCAGACATAAGGAGGCAGTGGCGCACCCCTAGAGGTGCGCCATTGCTAAGGCTCATAGTGGCGCACCCCGAGAGGTGCGCTATTGCTAAGGCGTCAGGGGACTTAGAAATTTCCCCTTCTTCCCCCGTCCCGACCAGATCCCACCTGACCACCCCTCCCCTTCTTCCCCTGAGCGACGCCGCCGTCCCTCGATCTGCCTCGCGCTGCCACCCCTCCCCTTCTTCCTCTCCGCCGGCGACGCCCTGCGCCCATTCACCACTGCGCCCTCCCACCTTCTCCTGGATCTCCGAAGCCACCTGCTCGCCCTCCATTCCCCACTGTGGCCAGATCGAGATTTCCCCACCTGCTCGCCGTACTCGCCGCAACACGTCGTGGAGCACCGGCGGAGAAGCGCGCCTTCGACCGCTGATGCCGCCACGCCTTCGACCGCTGACGCCGCCGCAGAGGACCGCTGACGCCTTCGACCGCTGACGCCACCGCGCGTCCTTCCCAGGTAGCCGCCGTGCTCCTCCCCTCCTTCTCCTCTGCTAGGTTAGTTGCTACTTCTGCTCGGTGCTCCCCCTCGAGCCGCCGCTACTCCTGCTGCTCGGTGCTTCCTGACACGCGTACAGCACGCGACCGTTGGGAACCCCAAGTGGAAGGTGTGATGCGTACAGCAGTAAGTTTCCCTCAGAAACCAAGGTTTATCGAAGTAGGAGCAAGAAGCACGTTCAAGGTTGATGGCAGAGATGGGCGCAACACCAGGGATTCCGGTGCCAACGTGGAACCTGCACAACACAAACCAAGTACTTTGCCCCAACGAAACAGCGAGGTTGTTAATCTCACCGGCTTGCTGTAACAAAGGATTAGATGTATAGTGTGGATGATGATTGTTTGCAGAAAACAGTAGAACGAGTATTGCAGTAGATTGTATTTCAGTATAGAGAATTGGACCGGGGTACACAGTTCACTAGAGGTGTCTATCCCATAAGATAAACAGCATGTTGGGTGAACAAATTACAGTTGGGCAATTGACAAATAAAGAGGGCATGACCATGCACATACATATTATGATGAGTATTGTGAGATTTAATTGGGCATTACGACAAAGTACATAGACCGCTATCCAGCATGCATCTATGCCTAAAAAGTCCACATTCAGGTTATCATCCGAACCCCCTTCAGTATTAAGTTGCTAACAACAGACAATTGCATTAAGTATTGCGCGTAATGTAATCAGTAACTACATCCTCGAACATAGCACCAATTTTTTATCCCTAGTGGCAACAGCACATCCATAATCTTAGAGGTTTCTGTCACTCCCAGATTCACGGAGACATGAACCCACTATCGAGCATAAATACTCCCTCTTGGAGTTACAAGCATCTACTTGGCCAGAGCATCTACTAGTAACGGAGAGCATGCAAGATCATAAACAACACATAGACATAACTTTGATAATCAACATAACAAGTATTCTCTATTCATCGGATCCCAACAAACGCAACATATAGAATTACAGATAGATGATCTTGATCATGTTCGGCAGCTCCCAAGACCCGACAATTAAGCACAAGGGGAGAAGACAACCATCTAGCTACTGCCATGGACCCATAGTCCAGGGGTAGACTACTCACTCATCACTCCGGAGGCGACCATGGCGGCGTAGAGTCCTCCGGGAGATGATTCCCTTCTCCGGCAGGGTGCCGGAGGCGATCTCCTGAATCCCCCGAGATGGGATTGGCGGCGGCGGCGTCTCTGGAAGGTTTTCCGTATCGTGGCTCTCGGTACTGGGGGTTTCGCGACGAAGGCTATTTGTAGGCGGAAGGGCAGGTCGAGGGGCGTCACGAGGGACCCACACCCTAGGTCGGCGCGGCCAGGGCTTGGGCCGCGCTGCCCTATGGTGTCGCCACCTCGTGGCCCCACTTCGTCTCCTCTTCGGTCTTCTGGAAGCTTCGTGGCAAAATAGGACCCTGGGCGTTGATTTCGTCCAATTCCGAGAATATTTCCTTACTAGGATTTCTGAAACACAGAAAACAGGAACTGGCACTTCGGCATCTTGTTAATAGGTTAGTTCCGAAAATGCACGAATATGACATAAAGTGTGCATAAAACATGTAGATATCATCAATAATGTGGCATGGAACATAAGAAATTATCGATACGTCGGAGACGTATCAGCATCCCCAAGCTTAGTTCTGCTCGTCCCGAGCAGGTAAACGATAAACAAAGATAATTTCTGGAGTGACATGCCATCATAACCTTGATCATACTATTTGTAAGCATATGTAGTGAATGCAGCGATCAAAACAATGTATATGACATGAGTAAACAAGTGAATCATATAGCAAAGACTTTTCATGAATAGTACTTCAAGATAAGCATCAATAAGTCTTGCATAAGAGTTAACTCATAAAGCAATAATTCATAGTAAAAGCATTGAAGCAACACATAGGAAGATTAAGTTTCAGCGGTTGCTTTCAACTTGTAACATGTATATCTCATGGATATTGTCAACATAGAGTAATATAATAAGTGCAATATGCAAGTATGTAGGAATCAATGCACAGTTCACACAAGTGTTTGCTTCTTGAGATGGAGAGAAATAGGTGAACTGACTCAACATAAAAGTAAAAGAATGGTCCTTCAAAGAGGAAAAGCATCGATTGCTATATTTGTGCTAGAGCTTTGATTTTGAAAACAAGAAACAATTTTGTCAACGGTAGTAATAAAGCATATGTATCATGTAAATTACATCTTACAAGTTGCAAGCCTCATGCATAGTATACTAATAGTGCCCGCACCTTGTCCTAATTAGCTTGGACTACCGGGATTATCGCAATGCACATGTTTTAACCAAGTGTCACAAAGGGGTACCTCTATGCCGCCTGTACAAAGGTCTAAGGAGAAAGCTCGCATCGGATTTCTCGCTATTGATTATTCTCAACTTAGACATCCATACCGGGACAACATAGACAACAGATAATGGACTCCTCTTTTATGCATAAGCATGTAGCAACAATTAATTTTCTCATTTGAGATTGAGGATATTGTCCAAAACTGAAACTTCCACCATGGATCATGGCTTTAGTTAGCGGCCCAATGTTCTTCTCTAACAATATGCATGCTCTAACCATAAGGTGGTAGATCTCCCTTACTTCAGACAAGACGAACATGCATAGCAACTCACATGATATTCAACAAAGAGTAGTTGATGGCGTCCCCAGTGAACATGGTTATCGCACAACAAGCAACTTAATAAGAGATAAAGTGCATAAGTACATATTCAATACCACAATAGTTTTTAAGCTATTTGTCCCACGAGCTATATATTGTAAAGGTGGAGAATGGAAATTTAAAGGTAGCACTCAAGTAATTTACTTTGGAATGGCGGAAAAATACCATGTAGTAGGTAGGTATGGTGGACACAAATGGCATAGTGGTTGGCTCAAGTATTTTGGATGCATGAGAAGTATTCCCTCTCGATACAAGGTTTAGGCTAGCAAGGCTATTTGAAACAAACACAAGGATGAAGCGGTGCAGCAAAACTCACATAAAAGACATATTGAAAACATTATAAGACTCTACACCATCTTCCTTGTTGTTCAAACTCAATACTAGAAATTATCTAGACCTTAGAGAGACCAAATATGCAAACCAAATTTTAGCATGCTCTATGTATTTCTTCATTAATAGGTGCAAAGTATATGATGCAAGAGCTTAAACATGAGCACAACAATTGCCAAGTATCACATTATCCAAGACATTATAGCAATTACTACATGTATCATTTTCCAATTCCAACCATATAACAAATTAACGAAGATGAAACTTCGCCATGAATATTATGAGTAGAGCCTAAAGACATACTTGTCCATATGCTACAGCGGAGCGTGTCTCTCTCCCA
This sequence comes from Lolium multiflorum, assembly GCA_030979885.1. Lineage (NCBI taxonomy): Eukaryota > Viridiplantae > Streptophyta > Magnoliopsida > Poales > Poaceae > Lolium > Lolium multiflorum. The sequence goes on along the minus strand of CM061748.1, from coordinate 322,970,161 downwards.
CACAAAGTGAATGCTAGGATCCATTTTATTCAAACAAATCAAAAACAAACCGACGCTCCAAGCAAAGCACATAAGATGTGATGGAATAAAAATATAGTTTCAGGGGGGGAACCTGATAATGTTGTCGATGAAGAAGGGGATGCCTTGGGCATCCCCAAGCTTAGACGCTTGAGTCTTATTGATATATGCAGGGGTGAACCACCGGGGCATCCCCAAGCTTAGAGCTTTCACTCTCCTTGATCATGTTGTATCATCTCCTCTCTTGATCCTTGAAAACTTCCTCCACACCAAACTCAGAACAACTCATTAGAGGGTTAGTGCACAATCAAAATATACATGTTCAGATGTGACATAATCATTCTTAACACTTCTAGACATTACACAAAGCTACTGAAAGTCAACGGAATCGAAATATCCATCGAACATAACAAAACTGGCAATGCGAAATAAAAGGCAGAATCTGTCAAAAACAGAACAGTTCGTATTGACGAATTTTATCGAGGCACCATACTTGCTCAAATGAAAATGCTCATATTGAATGAAAGTTGCGTACATATCTGAGGATCACTCACGTAAATTGGCATAATTTTCTGAGTTACCTACAGAGAATTTTGCCCAGATTCGTGACAGCAAAGAAATCTGTTTCTGTGCAGTAATCCAAATCTAGTATGAACTTTTCTATCAACGACTTTACTTGGCACAATAAAACACTAAACTAAGATAAGGAGAGGTTGCTACAGTAGTAAAAAACTTCCAAGACACAAAAGAAAAACAAAGTACTGTAGTAAAAACATGGGTTGTCTCCCATAAGCGCTTTTCTTTAACGCCTTTCAGCTAGGCGCAGAAAGTGTGTATCAAGTATTATCAAGAGATGAAGTGTCAACATCATAATGTGTTCTAATAATAGAATCAAAAGGTAACTTCATTCTATTTCTAGGGAAGTGTTCCATACCTTTCTTGAGAGGAAATTGATATTTAATATTACCTTCCTTCATATCAATGATAGCACCAACAGTTCGAAGAAAAGGTCTTCCCAATATAATGGGACAAGATGCATTGCATTCAATATCCAAGACAACAAAATCAACGGGGACAAGGTTATTGTTAACGGTAATGCGAACATTGTCAACTTTTCCCAAAGGTTTCTTTGTAGAATGATCAGCAAGATTAACATCCAAATAACAATTTTTCAGCGGTGGCAAGTCAAGCATATTATAGATTTTCTTAGGCATAATAGAAATACTTGCACCAAGATCACATAAAGCATTACAATCAAAATCTTTGACCTTCATCTTAATGATGGGTTCCCAACCATCCTCTAGCTTTCTAGGAATATAGGCTTCACGCTCTAGTTTCTCTTCTCTAGCTTTTATGAGAGCGTTTGTAATATGTTGCGTGAAAGCCAAATTTATAGCACTAGCATTAGGACTTTTAGCAAGTTTTTGCAAGAACTTTATAACTTCAGAGATGTGGCAATCATCAAAATTCAAACCATTATAATCTAAAGCAATGGGATCATCATCCCCAATGTTGGAAAAAATTTCAGCAGTTTTATCACAGGCAGTTTCAGCAGTTTTAGCAATTTCAGGCAGTTTCTCGCGCTTTGCATTAGAAGTGGAAACATTGCTAACACCAATTCTTTTATTATTATTAGTAGGAGGTGCAGCAACTTGTGTAGCATTAGCATTACTAGTGGTGGTTATAGTCCAAACTTTAGCTATATTATCTTCTTTTTCATTTTCTTCTCTTTCCCACCTAGCACGCAATTCGGCCATCAATCTTATATTCTCATTAATTCTAACTTGGATGGCATTTGATGTAGTAACAATTTTATTATGATGATTTTCATTAGGCATAACTTTCGATTTCAAGAGATCAACATCAGCAGCAAGACTATCGACTTTAGAAGCAAGTATATCAATTTTCCCAAGCTTTTCTTCAACAGATTTGTTAAAAGCAGTTTGTGTACTAATAAATTCTTTAAGCATGGCTTCAAGTCCAGGGGGTGTGTTCCTATTATTGTTGTAAGAATTCCCATAAGAATTACCATAGCCGTTGCCATTATTATAAGGATATGGCCTATAGTTGTTACTAGAATTGTTCCGGTAAGCATTGTTGTTGAAATTATTATTTTTAATGAAGTTTACATCAACATGTTCTTCTTGCGCAACCAATGAAGCTAACGGAACATTATTAGGATCAACATTTGTCCTATCATTCACAAGCATAGACATAATAGCATCAATCTTATCACTCAAGGAAGAGGTTTCTTCAACAGAATTTACCTTCTTACCTTGTGGAGCTCTTTCCGTGTGCCATTCAGAGTAATTGATCATCATATTATCGAGAAGCTTTGTTGCTTCACCAAGAGTGATGGACATAAAGGTACCTCCAGCAGCTGAATCCAATAGGTTCGGCGAAGAAAAATTCAGTCCTACATAAAAGGTTTGGATTATCATCCAAGTAGTCAGTCCATGGGTTGGGCAATTTTTAACCAAAGATTTCATTCTTTCCCATGCTTGTGCAACATGCTCAGTATCCAATTGTTTAAAATTCATTATGCTACTCCTCAAAGATATAATTTTAGCAGGGGGATAATATCTACCAATAAAAGCATCCTTGCATTTAGTCCATGAATCAATACTATTCTTAGGCAGAGATAGCAACCAATCTTTAGCTCTTCCTCTTAATGAAAAAGGGAACAATTTTAATTTTATAATGTCACCATCTACATCTTTATATTTTTGCATTTCACATAGTTCAACAAAATTATTGAGATGGGCAGCAACATCATCAGAACTAACACCAGAAAATTGCTCTCGCATAACAAGATTCAGTAAAGCAGGTTTAATTTCAAAGAATTCTGCTGTAGTAGCAGGTGGAGCAATAGGTGTGCATAAGAAATCATTATTATTTGTGGTTGTGAAGTCACACAACTTAGTATTTTCAGGAGTACCCATTTTAGCAGTAGTAAATAAAACAAACTAGATAAAGTAAATGCAAGTAACTATTTTTTTTGTGTTTTTAATATAGCGAATGCAAACAAGACAGTAAATAAAGTAAAACTAGCAACTAATTTTTTTGTGTTTTGATATAATGCAGCAAACAAAGTAGTAAATAAAATAAAGCAAGACAAAAACAAAGTAAAGAGATTGGATTGTGGAGACTCCCCTTGCAGCGTGTCTTGATCTCCCGGCAACGGCGCCAGAAATTTAGCTTGACACGCGTACAACACGCGGCGGGAACCCCAAGTGGAAGGTGTGATGCGTACAAAAGTTTCCCTCAGTTAGAAACCAAGGTTTATCGAACCAGTAGGAGTCAAGAAGCACGTTGAAGGTTGATGGCGGCGAGATGTAGTGCGGCGCAACACCAGGGATTCCGGCGCCAACGTGGAACCTGCACAACACAAACCAAGTACTTTGCCCCAATGAAACAGTGAGGTTGTCAATCTCACCGGCTTGCTGTAACAAAGGATTAGATGTATAGTGTGATGATTGTTTGCAGAAAACTGTATTGTAGATTGTATTTCAGTATAGAGAATTGGACCGGGGTCCACAGTTCACTAGAGGTGTCTCTCCCATAAGATAAACGCATGTTGGGTGAACAAATTACGTTGGGCAATTGACAAATAAAGAGGGCATGACCATGCACATACATATTATGATGAGTATTGTGAGATTTAATTGGGCATTACGACAAAGTACATAGACCGCTATCCAGCATGCATCTATGCCTAAAAGTCCAATCATCCGAAAGTATTAAGTTGCTCAATTGCATTAAGTATTGCGCGTAATCACTACATCCTCGAACATAGCACCAATGTTTTATCCCTAGTGGCAACAACACATCCATAATCTTAGAGGGTCACTCCCAGATTACATGAACCCACTATCGAGCATAAATACTCCCTCTTGGAGTTACAAGCATCTACTTCATCTACTAGTAACGGAGAGCATGCAAGATCATAAACAACACATAGACATAACTTTGATAATCAACATAACAAGTATTCTCTATTCATCGGATCCCAACAAACGCAACATATAGAATTAATAGATGATCTTGATCATGGGCAGCTCACAAGACCCGACAATTAAGCACAATGGGGAGAAGACAACCATCTAGCTACCTATGGACCCATAGTCCAGGGGTAACTACTTCACTCCGAGGCGACCATGGCGGCGTAGAGTCCTCCGGGAGATAATTCCCCTCTCCGGCAGGGTACCAAGGCGATCTCCTGAATCCCCGAGATGGGATTGGCGGCGGCGGCGTCTGGAAGGTTTTCCGTATCGTGGCTCTCGGGGGTTTCGCGACGAAGGCTATTTGTAGGCGGAAGGGCAGGTCGAGGGGCGTCACGAGGGCCCACACCCTAGGTCGGCGCGGCCAGGGCTTGGACCGCACCGCCCTATGGTGTCGCCACCTCGTGGCCCCACTTCGTCTCCTCTTCGGTCTTCTGGAAGCTTCGTGGAAAAATAGGACCCTGGGCGTTGATTTCGTCCAATTCCGAGAATATTTCCTTACTAGGATTTCTGAAACCAAAAACAGCAGAAAACAGAACTAGCACTTCGGCATCTTGTTAATAGGTTAGTTCCAGAAAATGCACGAATATGACATAAAGTGTGCATAAAACATGTAGATATCATCAATAATGTGGCATGGAACATAAGAAATTATCGATACGTCGGAGACGTATCACTTCCCCTCGAGAAGCAATTATGTGTGTTATCTGCTATCTTGTTCATGTGCTGGTGAGAAGCAAGTGTTGATTCACCTAAGTGTTGATGGAGTAGTACAGCAGCCACAAGCTTTTAATTCATCTTGTTTCTAAAGTCTATTGAGTTGCTATGGTGGGCTTCATTTGAATCCATTAAAAATGCAACGTATTATGTTCTAACTTTGGATTATCCTTGAGTTTTTATTGAACTCGTGGGCTCTGTTTGGTCAACTTTATGAATGTCAAGATTAACCCTGTCAGCAATTATGTGAATTTCTTCTTTTAACAAGAAATAAATTGAGAATCAGACCATTTGTAGCTCTAGCTTTGAATTATGGTTGAGATTTTATTGAACTTGTTGTTTAGTTGACTTGATGAATGTGAAGCTTAAACTTGATTTTTATTAAATATGGGCAGAACCTGGAGATCACTGGAGCTGGTCTGGACCAGTAGTTCACCAAAGTAGCTTAAACTTGATTTAAGCACAAAAATGAAAAGAACTGCTGCTCCTTAGAGGAGAACCTGTGAAGTGGGTCAATATATTTCAACAGCGTGTTAGGCCTAGATGCTGAGAAGTGGGTTGGCGTGCATGCTAAAACTTAATTTGAGGATATAATTTTCCTTAGAGGAGCAATACTGCTAGCATTACATTAGGATAAGGTGAATATATGACTCTGTTTAAGGTATTTTACATTAATATATCAAGCAGTATTGAGTGATTATTGAACTTGTATTCCACTATAAGAAAATAGGAGGAAAAGGTGAAACCATTCTTGAATGTGGGCATGTTCATATCTAGTTCTGTGGTTCTGTTCATACAAATAGCACACTTGCTTCATTTGGCTGATCAAAGAAATTCATGGTAAATATGTAGTTGGTGTTGTGTCTGTATTTGGCTGCTATAGTATATATCTTGCAAGGTTTTGTTTTGGAATGAACACCGTAAACTGTAGCATGAGGATTTCATCTTTATTCTAGGTACCTTACAAGATTAAGTGGTGGAGGTGCTGCTGCTAGCATATTAGTGCTAGGTGCTGCTGCTAGCATGCATATTAGTGCTAGGTGCAGTTCTTTAATTTCTGCCATCATAGTAGCAACTGTAGCTCTTTTATTTTCAGAGTTCAAAGCTTACTAACTTTTTATTTTAAACATTTGCAAGGCTGAGACTTGAGCACCTAACCGCTACGCGCGCCTTGGAGCAGGAGCAGGAGAAGCACGCTGCTTGCCGCCATCACCGTCGCCGCAGGTGAGGCCCTTCTCCCCTCCCTCCCTCTCTGAACTAGTGTTGTGTCTGTATGAGCATCAGCACTCCTACTGCTGTTAAGCTAGAATGTAGAGAGTGAGAGAGCAGAGCTAGGTTGCTTGGTTGCTGCTGCAGCTGCTGCTAGGTTGCTTGCTTGCTTGATGCTGCTGCTGCTTGCTAGGGCTGTAAAATTGGGTATTTTTTGCTTGTTGCTGCTGCTAGGTTGTTAGCTTGCTTGCTGCTGCTAGGTTGTTAGGTTGCTGTTAGTTGCTAGGTTGTTAGTTGCTAGGTTGATTGCTGCTGCTGCTAGGTCCTTAAAGTTTACTGACTTTTTATTTTGAACGTTTGCAAGGCTGAGACTTGGAGCAGGAGCAGGACAAGCACGCCGCCGTCACCCTCGACTGCTAACGCCGCTGCAGAAGACCGCCGCCGCATCCTCCAAGGTTGCTTGCTTGCTGTTGATGCATGCTGCTAGCTGCTGCTTGCTTGCTTGTTGTTGCATGCTGCTAGCTGCTGCTAGCTTCTGCTTGCTTGCTTGCTGTTGATGCATGCTGCTAGCTGCTGCTAGCTTCTGCTAGTTTGTTGCTGGTGTGAATGTGGTGGTATCAACATTTCTGTCGTGCACCTATATATTGTCATATTCTTGTGCAGGGATCGACAGAGTTGCCCATTATCGCCGAAATGTTGATTCATTTCCGTTTCGGCGAAAATGGGGCACTCATATGTACATAAATTAGCATAGGTCATGCCCAATTTTTCCGTGAAATCTTGCGCTAATTTATGCATTTTTTCCTACTTAGTTCGAACATGGCCGACAACGATGAGGCCGGCGGCAGCGGCAGCAAGCCATTTTGGATGCTAACCGATGAAATGGAGGTGATGGAGTCACAACCTCGCCGTGACGACGGCGAGGATGATGGCACCGATCCAGAGTACCGAGCGGACGATGCCGCCGACGATGACACCACTGATGGTGCCGGCGAGGATGACCACACCACGGATGGTGCCGGCGAGGATGACACCGGCAAACCGAAGAAGCTACGGAGGGAGCGTCGCCCAAATGTGCTCAGCACCGTGAAGCAGGCATTCACCAAAGTGAACGCCAGTGGGCAACCAACGGCGCCCCCTGAGTTAGTCAAAGGGTACTCGGCCCAACTCGGGTGCATCCTCCGGAGCACGGTCTCGATCAACACCGAGAACCTCAGGCATCCTGACCGAGCGAATTTGCGCACCCTCCTCTTCAAGAAGCTGCACGAACGATACGAGTTCCCGGTGGACTGCTCAGAAAAGCGTCTCATGCGGAACAAAGTGCACAATGCCGCCCTCACGAAGATGAGCACCGCCCTCGCTAGTTGGAGGAACCGAGTGAAGAAAATGATTAATAGTGGTGAGAGTTACGAGAAGATCAAGGAGTCAAATCCCTCGATCACCGAGCAAGACTACGCTGATTTCAAGATCAAGTGCGAGAGCGAGTCAACGTCGGATTCTAGTCAGTGGGGGAAGGACATGCGAAAACTGAACTTAGGCACCCACAAACTTGGTCCTGGCGGTTTTAGGGTGGCGCAACCGAAATGGGACGCCGCGGATGAGGAGCGTGTGAAGAACGGCCTCGAGCCCCTCTTCCCGCAATACAAAAACAAGCAAACCAGGAACTTTCTCCTGGCCCGGTACCGTATTGACCCGAAAACAAAGGAGCTCACCACCACTCCGGATGTGAAGGAGTTTGAGGCTCTTCTGGTAAGGAATGCACCCGCTTAATTAGCTCCTTTATGGTTGCATTCTTATTGATGAATCCAAATTTCTAAATGGTTCATGCATGTTCCTCCCGTAGGCTAAGGAGCTCACTGCGGAAAGTGAAAAGGAAGCTAGTAGCGGCGCGGGGTCCACGAGCTCCTCGCAGTGTGCCCCTTGGGACAACCCTTTAAATAGGGCGTTGAATGCCCACAAGAAGAGGGATCCATTGAGTAAGCCGACGTCGGCTGGTCGTGTGGTCGGCGAAGGATGCTCTATGAAATGGTCAGAATACTATAAGTCGGGGAAAAAGGAGAAAAAGGCCACCATCGATGAGAAGGAGGTCGCACATCTCAAGGCACAAGTTGCGCAGATCCCGACATTGGTCGAGACATTGGTCGAGGAGCAAGTGCGGCAACAAGTGCAACATATCGTGGAGACCCAACAGAGGACGCAACGACAACAAGTGGAGGACCAAGTGGGCACGACGCTTAGCTCCATCATCCCTACCTTGGTTGCCGGTCTGGACGCGTGGTATAGGGGAGGAAAAAAGGGGCCTCCCCCGGTTCCCAGTTTCACGGGCAGCAACTCCCACAACGTGGAGCCATCGGTGAGTCCGCAGGCGGCAACAATGGTGTCTCCGGCGGCGCCAACATTGGTGGCTCCCGCGGCGCCAACCTTGGTGGCTCCGGCGGCGCCAACCTTGGTGGCTCCCGCGGCGCCAACCTTGGTGTCTCCCGCGGCGCCATTACTTCAGCTCAATGCACCCGTCGCTGCGGATAATACGCCGCCCGGCACCGCGCCAACAAGCGGCCACTCCATCAGTGGCACGCCCGCCGCCGGCGGTGCCTCGACCTTAGCCGAGCTGGACGCCATCACGGTAACCAACCCTCGTCTCCGATGACTTCCATATCCTTGCCTTTGACTACGCTAGCCATCCCTAACGCCCTACATGTTTTCCGCAGGGTGCCGCCGCCGACGTCCCATGCACTCTCCTGCATTTTGTGAACGGCGAGTTGATCGATGTTGCCAAGGCCAAAATCGTTCAACCGAGCAACCGCCAGTTACACGGTGTACCCATGGCACCCGACGTGTATAGGATTCAACTGGTTCGGGTGCTTAGTGGCTATGACGACGTGGTACCTCCCTTTCAACCCCATGGCGCCGACGCAGATGAGGTCCTTACCCTCCACCAATGCTTCAATTGGTCCATGGTTTGGCCAAAGAGCCAGATTCGTTTGGGGGCGAGCGACACCACCCCACGGACAGCACCCCAAGCCGTGCCGGCGCCAAGCCATGGCAAGACCACCCCAACGGTGCCGCCATCAGCCGACGAGGACATGCATATGGCACAGGATCCGAACGATGGTCCGGACGAGGACAGTACGTTCGCCAACCTGGATTGCCACTTCGATTTTGGGGCGGACTACGATCTCAGTAGCCAACCCTCTCAAGCTGCCGCCGAGGGGAAAACCTATTGCAACAAGCGGCGCCTATTCTGTTCTCAGGAGACGCCTCCAGCTGCCGACTTCACCGAGACTCAGCCGATAGCCGAGGTGAGAAGTGTTATCAGTCCTAACACACTGAAGAAGGCTTGCGAAGAGGAGAATGCAGTCCCAATAAATACGAAGCCGAAGGGACGGAAAAGAAAGAAGAAGGACGACAAGTCTGCCAGCCAGCCGGCACCGATCCGTGCTCAGGACGGGCCACCAGTGCCCAAGAATATCGAGTCGAGGGTGCATGTGTCGGGTGAGCGGATGCTAATTCAAAGATTGTACGATGCTGCACCCGGTCCTATGCGATCTCTGGTTGACGGTATTCAGTTTATGGAGGAGCGGCGTATCAGGGAGAAAGATCATGGATACCCAGTGTATGTTGCCAAGGTGCCCTCGGGCCATGGCTTTGTCGATAGTGGCTACGCGGAGAAGATCTTCCTGCGGTATGATGACATCTTCGCCATGCTGAACAGTTATCCGCTGCACTACACCTTCATTCGCCTATACTCGCTCAGCAAGGCGATGCGGATCATTAGAAACAACATCCCGGACATCGCGATAGCCGACCCCTTCTACATGCGTGCCGTCCACTTGGCCACCGCCGGAGACCGGGCAGTCGCGAGTGGATACCTCAAAGACTTCTTTCTAGCGAACCAGAAGAAGTGTAACCTCCTCCTGCCTGTATTTCCCGAGTAAGTCACCCCTCACCGTACCGGTCTTAACTCGTGATTTTTTTAGATTTCAATCGTCATGTTCTTAAACATTATGTGTTCTACGCAGAGACAAAACCTGCACACTCATCTCCATAACCCCGAAACATTCCGTGGCCACATACCTCGATGCGGACGGTAAGTCAACCACGGACTACACGAATGTCAAGGCCGTACTTGATGATGCTCTCAATGGCTACGTCAAAGCGAAAGGCCACATGCGGAGGCCAAATGTTAGGTATGGGAAGCATGTGTTCAAGCACCAAACAAAGTTTCCCTGCGTCAAGAAGCCGCCTTCTAGTAACAAGGATGCCTACTACGCCCTCTATCACATGGATAAGTTCATACGGGACCAGCAGCAGCTTATGCTACCTGAGCATCTCAGAGACTGGGCCAACAAATTGTCGCGGGTCCCTGACGACGGCATCAAGCAAGAGTTCTTTCGCATCCAAGTAGAGTTCTGTGAAATCATCTTTCAAGATGTCATTAGAAGCGCGGGGGAGTTCTATGCCGGCTATCAGCCGTCGAACAGTGAAATAGACACAATGCTCCAAATGCAGGGTGACGACTACCGCTCATGGATGTGCTTGAAGAAAGGCGGCGGTTTTATCCACGCTCCTAAGCCCCTTTAGCCGAGTCTTGATGTGCGAGCCTGGTTATGTAGTTGTGAACTAAAGACGAGATTGTGTTGTAATAAACTTTATCCAGCACTTTACTTGCATGTCTGTTTAATTACTAGTTCGTCTATGTTTGTGAACTTATATATATGGCTCTGTCGTTTTCCGCACTTGATTTGGTCGTTAATTTTGTTTGCATATGCCGATGATTAGAATGGTTGGTCACTTGTACACTCGGGGGTGGAGCAAGCGAGCCTGGTGTGATGGCACAAATATCCATGTCTTGTGCATCCTACCTGGCCTCGCTTACTCCATCCCTGAATGTTAAAATTTGTTTTGACCAACAATGTATGAGGCCCTCGTCATTCCATTTGCTTTGGTTTTTCAGAATGCCGATGATTAGAATGTTCGGTCAACTGTACACCCCGGGGTGACGCAAGTGAGCCTGGTGTGATGGCACAAGTATCAATCTCTTGTGCATCCTACCTGGCCTCACTTACGCCATCCCGGGATGTTCATATTTGTTTCGACCAACAATGTATGAGGCCATCGTCATTCCATTTGCTTTGGTTTTTCAGAATGCCGATGATTAGAATGTTTGGTCACCTATACACTTGGAGGAGGGGCCAGTGAACCTGGTGCGATGACACAAATATCAATCTCTTGTGCATCCTACTTGGTTTCGCTTACCCCTTCTCTAAATGTTAATATTTGTTCCGACCAACAAAATATGAGGCATTCCATTTAGTTCATAATAGCTACTTGTCTCTTATTTGAGTTGGCACTTCTTAATTGCATTGGCCTTTCTTCCATTTTAGTGCCGATGATTAGAATGTTTGGTCAACTGTACACTCCGGGGTGACGCCAGCGAGCCTGGTGCGATGACACAAATATCAATCTCTTGTGCATCCTACCTGGCCTCGCTGACACCATCCCGGGATGTTCATATTTGTTTGGACCAACAATGTATGAGGCCCTTGTCATTCCATTTGCTTTGGTATCTCAAAATGCCGATGATTAGAATGTTTGGTCAACTGTACACTCCGGGGTGACGCCAGTGAGCCTGGTGTGATGGCACAAATATCAATCTCTTGTGCATCCTACCTGGCCTCACTAACGCCATCCCGGGATGTTCATATTTGTTTCGACCAACAATGTATGAGGCATTCCATTTAGTTCATACTACTTGGATCGTTTTTGAGTTTGCTCTTATTCGTTGCAAACATCTATGAGCGTGCACTAATGTTTCTTTGGCTTGTTCATATATGTGCAGATATGACGTGGTATGTCGTGTACAAGGGCAAGGTTCCCGGAGTCTACAACGACTGGGAGGAGTGTCGGAGACAGGTTCACCGTTTTAGCGGTAACAACTACAAAGGGTACACCACTAGAGCGGAGGCCGAAGATAGATACGCACGCTATTTGGCGGGAGAGAGGAGGGAGCGGAGGAGGAACCGGATGAAGACCACTATCATCGGGATGGTGCTAGTACTGACTCTAGCTCTCTTCTATGTGATTGTACTTTAGATGATCGATCTTGTGTAATCATTTGCGACTTTGTAACCCCGTAACTTGCATTGTAACCTCGTAACTTCTCTAATGTGAAATCTTGTGAATCATGTGGGGCTAATGTGAAGAACTATGTATGGATGAGCTGTGCTGTTGTGTATATGTGTTATATATCCTGTATTGTGCTATTGTACCATATACCACCTGTATAAATACCTGCCAGAATACAAAAAAAATCGAAATTGTAGCAGTGGCGCACTAGTTGCCCATCAGTGGCGCACTGCCACTAAGTAGCAGTGGCGCACTGCCCTGGCTCCAGTGGCGCACTGGCCTGTGATCCCCTACAACTCTAGCAGTGGCGCACCAGGCACTTCAGCAGTGGCGCACGCCCACACGCAGCAGTGGCGCACGTCCACACGCAGCAGTGGCGCAGCACCTCGCTGAAGCAGTGGCGCACCCCAAAATCTAGCAGTGGCGCACCTTGTCTAGACAGTAGTGGCGCACTGCAGCTGACCAACAGTGGCGCACCAATTTGATGTAATAGTGGCGCACTGCTGGACATGTCAATGGCGCACCACGCAGTGCGCCACTGTTATCAAGGCTAGTAGTGGCGCACCACTAGTGCGCCACTACTAGGAGTTAGCAGTGGCGTGATAACAGTGGCGCACCACTAGTGCGCCACTGATGGCTATATGTGGTGCGCCACTGAATGCCTTTTTTCTAGTAGTGTATAGAGGATCCTGAGTAGAAACACCGCCTCTAGTTGTTACTTCATAAGCATGTCTTTCTTTAGAATTATTTTTTAACAAGTCATTTTGCACTTTAGTGAGTTGATCAATTTGAGTTTGAACCATATGAAAATGTTTAACAAGCATCTTAACATCATTGGAGGTTCGCTCCACAATATCATGCAATTTACTAATAGCTTGAGAATTTTCCATTAAATGATTCTCTACTCTCATATTAAAATTTTCTTGCTTAACAATATAATTATCAAAATCATCTAAGCATTGTGCAGGAGGTTTTGAATACGGAATATCTTCCCTAGTAAAGTGTTGAAGAGAGTTTACCTCAATCATGGATGAAGGGGGAGTAATCTTGTATAAATCTTCTATGGGAGGTAAATTCTTCACATCTTCAGATTTAATACCTTTCTCCTTAAGAGATTTCTTGGCTTCCCTCATATTTTCATCATTTAATTTAATCAAACCCCTCTTCTTCAATATCGGCGTCGGAGTTGGTTCAGGTGTAGTCCAATCATCGTGGTTCCGGCCTATTCTAGCCAATAATTCTTAGCTTCGTCCGGAGTTCTTTTCCTGAAAACACAACCAACACAACTATCCAAATATGCTCTAGACTCAATGGTTAGTCCACTATAAAATATATCAAGTAAATCATGCTTTTCCAAATAATGTCCAGGTCGAGCTCTGATAAGAGAGAAAAATCTTGCCCAAGCTTCAGGCAATTTCTCTCCATCTCCCTGGTCAAAACTATAAATTTTCTGCAAAGCAACATGTTGAGCACTAGCAGGAAAGTATTTCCGAAAGAAAACATCAAGCAAACCACTTGGGCTATCAATAGAATCAGGAGGCAAACTATTATACCAAGTTTTAGCATCACCCTTTAATGAGAAAGGAAATTTTTTAGCAACAAAATAAGTACGCTTCTTGATATCATCAGAAAACAAGCTACTCAAGGTTGAAAGTTCATTCATGTGTTCTACAGCACTTTCTTTTTCAGTACCACAAAAGGGTGTTTTCTCAACAATAGCTATATGAGATAGATCAAGAGAAAAACCATAATCCTTATCCTTAATGTTTATAGGAGATGTGGCAAATTTAGGATCAGGAGACAGTTTATATCTAATAGTATGTTGTGCAAGAATTTTTTAATTTTACTTGCATCAGTAGTAGCATTGCATTTATCAATAAAATCATCATCAAGTTCCACATAATCCTCATCAGGATCATCACTAGAGTATTCAACAGACTCAGGTGAATTAACAGGTGTAGCAGCATTTTCATTAGGAGTTTCAGTATTTTCAATTTGTCTAGACCTAGCAATTGTAGCATCTAGAAAAGATCCCAACGAACCACTATCATCAAGCACAACAGAAGCATCATCAAAGTTATAAGAATTTTCAGATTCAGCAGAAGTACCTGCATGTGAAGGTTGTGGTGGTGAAACAAGTTGACTTATCACAGATGGTGAATCAAGAGCAGCAGAGGTACTCAGAGTTGTACCTTTTCTTATAGTGGATGGTAATAAGGCGACTTTACGATCGCGAGATTTACCCATGATGGAGAATTTGCAGTGAACAATATCAATCCAAGTGAACTTCCAAATAAAGCTATGCTCCCGGCAACGCCAGAAAATAGTCTTGATGACCAACAAGTATAGGGGATCGTCTTCGAGGGAAGTAAAACCCAATTTATTGATTCGACACAAGGGGAGCAAAGAATACTTGAAAGCCTTAACAGCGGAGTTGTCAATTCAGCTGCACCTGGAAACAGACTTGCTCGCAAGAGTTTATCGTAAACAGTTTTATAGCATAGTAGTGAAATATCAGCAGCAGTGTAACAAAGACAGCAGTAGTGATTATAGTAAATAGCAAGATTAAAATACTGTAGGCACAGGGATGGATGAACGGGCGTTCCATGGATGAGACAAACTCATGTAACAATCAAAGCAGGGCATTTGCAGATAGTAATAAAACGGTATCCAAGTACTAAACAATCCATAGGCATGTGTTCCATATTTAATCGTACGTGCTCACAATGAGAAACTTGCACAACATCTTTTGTCCTACTAGCCGGTGGCAGCCGGGCCTCTAGGGAATCTACTGGAAATTAAGGTACTCCTTTTAATAGAGCACCGGAGCAAAGCATTAACACTCCGTGAACACATGTGATCCTCATATCACCGCCTTCCCCTCCGGTTGTCCCAATTTCTGTCACTTTAGGGCCTCGGGTTCCGGACAGCGACATGTGTATACAACTTGCAGGTAAGATCATAAAACAATGAATATCATCATGAAACAATAACATGTTCAGATCTGAGATCATGGCACTCGGGCCCTAGTGACAAGAATTAAGCATAACAAGTTGCAACAATATCATCAAAGTACCAATTACGGACACTAGGCACTATGCCCTAACAATCTTATGCTATTACATGACTAATCTCATCCAATCCCTACCATCCCCTTCAGCCTACAGCGGGGGAATTACTCACACATGGATGGGGGAAACATGGCTGGTCGATGAAGAGGCGTCGGTGGTGATGATGGCGATGATCTCCTCAAATTCCCCGTCCCGGCGGAGTGCCAGAACGGAGTTTCTGGTCCCGAGATGGAGTTTCGTGATCGTGGTGGCGTTCTAGATGTCTTCTGGCGATTTCGACTTCTCATCTCGCATTTTTAGATCGAAACCCTTAAATAGTCCAGAGGGGGGCGTCAGAGGCTGGCCGAGGCGGCCTCACCATAGGGCGGCGCGCCCCCCTCCTAGGTCGCACCGGCCCATGGTGTGGGGGCCGTGGGCCCCCTGGCCTGCCCTTCTGGCTCCGTGAATCTTCTGGGAAAATAAGCCCTTTGACATTAATTCCGGGGATTTTCCTGAAAGTTGAATTTCTGCACAAAAACGAGACACCAGAGCAATTCTGCTGAAAACAGCGTTTGTCCGTGTTAGTTGTATCCAAAATACACAAATTAGAGGCAAAACAATAGCAAAAGTGTTCGGGAAAGTAGATACATTTTGGATGTATCATGTCTCAACATCCTGTCCTTTTTCTTTTTGTCCGGATCATCTGCGTCATCTTCTCCCTTCCTCATCTCCGCGTGCCAGCGCATTAGCTTTGCTTGCTTAGGATCCGTGAAATACCGCTGCAGACGAGGAGTGATCGGAAAGTACCACACCACCTTCCGAGGAGCTTTCTTCCCCTTCTTGTACCGACTGACGCCGCACTCCGGACATATGGTAGACTCCGCGTGCTCGTTCCGATAAATGATGCAATCGTTCAAGCACACATGGTATTTCACATGCGGTAAATCCAGAGGACACACGATTTTCTTGGCCTCCTCGATACTAGTCGGACACGTGTTACCTTTGGGAAGACGTTCGTGCCAGAATGACATGTTGTCATTGAAGGATGTGTCCGTCATTTTGTGCTTTACCTTCATCTCCAGAGCCATGAGCGTTACTTTCAGGCGGGTATCCTCCGGCCTGCATCCTTCATACAATGGAGTAACCGCGTCTACCTCCAGTTGATCCATCTTGGCTTTCTCTCGGGCGGCAGCTCTTGCGTTACTCGTCTGCTTGAGAAGCAGCTCTTGAAGATAAGGGTCCTGCACCCAGTCCATCAACGATGGTCCATCGTCTTCATCTTCATGATCGTCATGATGACCTCCATCTTGATCTTCCTCAACATCAGGTCCAGGATCTCCTACATTGTGATCCTGATCATGTCCGGGATCTTCTACATCCTGATCATGTCCGAGATCTTCTACATGGTGCTCACCTCCTTCCTTATTTCTTGTTGAAATCCCATGGACAAATTCATAATCATCTTCGTCGCCTTCCCACCGATAGCCATCCATGAAACCACGCATGAGAAGGTGGTCCCGCACCATATCGGCTTTAGGGTCCATAAGGCTCGTCAGCTTGCATCTTCGACACGGACATCTTATCTCCTTTTGGTTATTTTTAATCATCTCGGCCGTCGCGGCTTTCAAAAACCTAGCCACAACGCCTTCGCTCATCATGCGGACCATGGTCGCCTGCGGGTATAGAGAAAATGGATATCTTAGTATACCAAAAGAAAATTTTGGCATTACCTTCCCTAAAAATAGGACATATGTATATGTGTAGTATGCCCATTATTCACCGAAACGGAAATGAATCAACGTTTCGGCAAAATATTGGCAACTCCATCGCATTTCTAATCCCTGCAAACAAAAACATGCAACACATGTGTGGAGGCTTCGCATATACAACACATGCATGTGGAGGCTTCGCATACAACACACACGTGACGCTTCGCGCATGCACAACACATGTGGAGCTTCGCATAACATATATGCACACACACGTGTGCAAGACGATCGTAACCGGTCACACACAAAGCATAAAACCAACAAAGTTACCGATACGGCGAGACCGAGAGTGTTGGATGAGGAAAAAAGTTGAGATTGAGTAGGTATTGAGCTATAGAAAGTTTCACCCTTACTTACCTACGAAGAAAATTAAGTTTACCACTTAATTTGGGTGAATGAAGAGGTCAAAATGAGGTGGGGAGGAGGAGCAACACGACCAGATCCAGATTTGGTGGGAGGTGGTGGTGGAAGAGTGTTTGGGGAAAGTGGGTGGCACATGTGAGTGGAGGGGGAAAAGCAGGAAATGGTCCCAGGTTAGTAGTGGCGCACCACGTAGTCGTGCGCCACTGCTAAGGTCACATAGCAATTGCGCACTGCTTGGTGCGCCACTGCTCACCTCCACCACGCCCCTGCCCAACTTAGCAGTGGCACACCATGTTGGTGGTGCGCCATAGCTAGTAGTGGCGTGGCGCACCAGCGCCATTGCTAAGGCTCTCATCTCTAATGGGGCCCTAGCCACCTCCTAGCAGTGGTGCACCACTATGCCATGCGCAATAGGTAAGGAAAGTAGCAGTGGCACACCTGCCGACGTGCGCCACTATTAGGTTGGGGTAGGAGCTGGCCTCCTGCCAGGAATTAGTAATGGCGCACCACAAACAAGGTGCGCCACTACTACATTTGTAATAGTGGCCCAATGTTTTATGGTGCGCCACTGCTAAGTAGTAGTGGCGCATGGCCTTCATGGTGCGCCTGAAGTCGTCTTACGGCTAGGCCTTTTCCTAGTAGTGCAAGTTATTGATATCGAAATTTTTCCTCTCCAGTTGATTTTTGACAACTATACCGTGGTGCCTCGTCCTTCGGAGGCGTTACCGGCCATATCCTACTCGAGAAAAACTTCCGTTGACGAGTTTATCGAAAGTTCTTCGAGTGCTGGTCCGATGGAAGATTTGAACGAACTTCGACAACAGCTTCATCAAGAAACGAGTCTCGTAATAATGGAGCAGTCTCGAAGATCCTCTGAAAAGGAAAAACTTGCCCTTCAACGCTCAGGAAGCCTTAGCACTGAAGGAAGCCGCGGTTATTGAGGCTGCAGAGGCTGCTGCACGAGAAGATTATATGCTTCGATGATGAATGACTCCAGCTTGGATATGGCGGGTACACTTCCTGAGTTTGACCATATTCAATTTTCCCTCCTTGTTTTCTATCTCTCGCTAATACTCTCGACATCGAGGTTCTTTTTTGGATACTGCTGCCGAAGATCAACGTGTTGAAGCTAGGTCCAATGTGCTTCTCAAACTTGAATTGGAACATGGTTCGAACTTTTGGGGCACGCCGGAACGTACCCGACAAATCATCAGATTTTCAGGTTCGCGACTTTCTCGACTTCTGCACGAGGACATTGGCCTTGGTTTATAATACTATGTTTCCTCGAAACTCCCAGCCGGAAACTCTTTCTGAATTGATGAATCAGTTCAGGGATGCTCCTCGGATCCATGGATTTGTAAAGGCTCAACTTGTTGCTGGTGCCAAATTTGCTTTTGTTCTGTTGCAGATCTGCTATCCAAAGTTACATATGACCAATGTCGTTGAACATTACCGTTCCAAGGTAGAGAAAAGGAGGAGGAATCTTGAAAAAATCATTGGTGTTGTGACTCTTGTAGCCGAGGAAATGATGGATGATTTACTTCGGCTGGATGCTGAATTCTTCGTGAAGGGTAGCTATGCTGAACATAGCCTTAGTACTGCAAACATAGATGATATATTAGGTGATCACTGAAAATTCTATTTTTGAATTTTTTTTCCTTTATTGAGGATCTGCTATATTGTAAGTTTTATGTATATTGTAAATCAACTTGTATGTTGCCTCGTCCTTCGAGCCCCCGAGCTATGTTGGTAACTTATATTGTTATCTTTATTGTCTTGCGAAATATTCTTGCGCCAGGACAAATAACTGTTTTTGCGGAAGGTTATAGATATATTCTTACTGTGGGCTGTGAGCCCCCGAGCCTGTCGACGAAAAGATGTATATCACCAATATCTTTATTATATTGCAGCACCGCGAGCCCACCTCATTAAAAACCTTTCAGCCCCACTCGGTGCCCTGAAAGGAAAAGAGTGTGTTTGAAAACTCGCGGGCGTTTCGCATTGTATGTTTAAGGAGACTATATTTCGACTTCGCGTAAAAACGCCTAAGTTGCGCCACGTTCCAAGGATTTGGCTCGGCGACTCCTGTCTTCTTGTCCTTTATTCTGTATGCTCCTCCTTCAATTACTTCTGTGACGATGTAAGGGCCAATCCATGGTGACTCAAGTTTCTCGTGGCTATTTTGTGTAAGCCGAAGAACTAGATCGCCTACTTGGAAAGATCTTGGACGCAAACGTCGACTGTGGTAGTTTTTCAGATCTTCTGGTACTTAGTGACTCGTGACAATACTTCGTCTCGAGCTTCGTCGAGCGCATCGACATCGTCCTCCAATGCCTTTCTTGACGTTTCTTCATCATATTCTGCCACTCGCGGAGAATTGTGTTCTATTTCTATCGGCAACACTGCCTCAGCTCCATGGACAAGGAAAAACAGGGTTTCCTGCGTCACTGTATTTGGTGTTGTTCGAATACTCCATAGCACGCTGGGCAACTCTTCTGGCCATGTGTGTCGAGCTTTTTACAATGGTGTTAGCAGACGTTTCTTGATGCCATTGCAGATGATGCCATTTGCTTTCTCGACTTGACCATTGGTCTGCGGGTGCGCAACTGATGCAAAGTGTAGTTTGATGCCTACCTCTGCGCAATAAGCTTTGAATTCCTTGGATGTGAAATTGTTGCCGTTGTCTGACGATACTATGAGGGACTCCAAATCGAAAAAGATACTTTTCACGAACTTGATTGCGGATGTCAGGTGAATTTATCGGCTTCGCTTCTATCCACTTTGTGAACTTGTCGACAGCATACGAGGTGCAATTTTCCCACCATATCGAGACCCCATTGAGCAAAGGGCCATGACAATGGTATGGGCATCAACTCTGCTGCCGGAGAGTGCGGTTTTGCGGCAAACCTTTGGCACGCGTCACAAGTACGTACTATGTCCTTTGCATCCTCGATGGTTGTTAGCCAGTAGAATCCTACTCTGAAAACTTTGGCTGCTATAGCTCGGCTGCTTGCGTGATGTCCGCATACCCCTTCGTGTACATCTTTCAGAATTATCCTTCCTTCCTCGGGTGTAACGCATCTTTGTAGCACTCCCGAAATACTTCGTTTGTATAACTCTCCTTTGACCACGGTAAAGGCTTTAGAACGTCTGATAACTCACCTGGCTTCAACTGGATCGTCGGGTATTTCTTTCCTTAAGATGTATGCTATGTATGCCTGCATCCAAGGAATTTGTACCACCATTACCACGTCTGGTTCCTCCTCTTCTTCCAATGGTACTATTTTAGCCCCCGAAGATCATCCTTCAACTTCTTCTGCTGTTTCTTCGCCTTGGTTGATCTTTCAGCTATCTCCTCCCAAAACACGCCAGGTGGAATTGCGAGACATTGCGACCCGATGTTTGCGAGAACATCGGCTTCATCGTTGCTGAGCCTGCTGATGTGATTTACTTTGCACTCATCGAATAACCTCTCGAGCTCGTTATACACTTCTTTATATGCTATCATGCTATCGTTGACTGCGTCGCATTGATTCATCACTTGTCAACTGTGAGTCGCCAAAGATTTTTAGTCGGGTTGCTCCACAAGCTTTCGCCATCTTCATCCCGTGTATGAGTGCTTCATACTCTGCTTCATTATTGGATGCGTTTGGAAACGTCATCCGTAGCACATACTTCAGCTTGTCGCCTTGAGGTGATACTAATATCACGCCTGCTCCTGCTCCTTCTAATCTCTTGGACCCATCGAAGTTCATAGTCCAGGTCCTCGACAAATCTAAAGGTCCCGTATTTTGTAGCTCCATCCACTCTGCGATGAAGTCTACTAAGATTTGTGTTTTTATTGCTTTTCTTTTCTCGTATGTGATGTCCCGAGGGGAAAGTTCTATTCCCCAAAGGGAGACACGACCCGTAGCTTCTAGATTGTTTAGTATGTTGGATAAAGGCGCCTCATTGACCACTATTATCGGATGTGCCGAAAAATAGTGTCGCAGTTTTCTTGCTGTTGTAAACACTCCATATGCCAACTTCTGATACTGCGGGTACCGCTGTTTTGAAGGCGAAAAACTTCGCTAATGAAGTATACCGGCCGCTGCACTCCGTGGAGTTTTCCTTCTTCTTCTCTTTCGACTACAAGGACAGTGCTGACCACCTGAGGTGTGGCTGCGATATATAACAGGAGAGGCTCCTTCTCCTTAGGTGCCACCAAGATTGTTGGTGTCGAGATTGTGCGCTTAAGGTCCTCGAAGGCTCTATCTGCTTCTTCGTTCCACTGAAACTTGTCGCCTTGTTTGATTAAAGCGTAAAATGGCAACGCCTTTTCTCCTAACCGGCGACGAATCTGCTTAGAGTTGCGACTCCTTGTCAGCTGTTGTATTTCCTTCATCTTTGTTGGCTTCCGCATCGTCATGATGGCTTGGATATTCTCTGGATTGGCTTTGATTCCTCTTGCTGAGACTAGGAACCCGAGAAGTTCTCCTGCAGGAATGCCAAAAGAGCACTTTGTCGGGTTCAGCTTGAGGATTTCTAATTGTTTCATGTGCATTGGTATGCCCTGCAAATCTCTGCATTGCTGAAAAGTTCGACAGTCCTTCTGCAAATGCCATGACTGCCTCTTTCCGTTGTTACCGAGATAAAAGTGCATTTGGCATGGTCTATTTAAGAGGTCCTCGGGTGAGACGTATGGCCTCTGAAACCTTGTCCACTATTTTGCTTGTAAGGACGGGAGTCGTCCTTGTAATCGCTACGCTGCTCTCCACTCCTTTGATAATCATCTCGATTGTTTCCTCCATTGTTTCCTCGAAATCCAGCTGATATTTGACCAGGAGCATCGTAGTTTGATAACTGTCGAGGAAATCGTCGCCTATTTTGAAAGTTTCGACTGTGATCCTCCTCGGGCTATGATACGTCTCAAACGTATCTATATTTTCTTATGTTCCATGCTAGTTTTATGACAATACTCACATGTTTTATATACACATTTTATATCGTTTTTATGCATTTTCCGGAACTAACCTATTAACAAGATGCCGAGCGCCAGTTCATGTTTTCGCTGTTTTTGGTTTCAGAAATCTTACAGGAAATATTCTCGGAATTGGACGAAACAAAAGCCACGTTCTTATTTTTTCCAGGGGCTTCACGGAGTCCGAAGGAGAGACGAAGGGGGGCCACGAGGAGCCCACACAATAGGCGCGGGCCACCCCTTCGCCGCGCCACCAGGTGGGGAGCCCACCTCAGGACTCCACCGATATCGCCCCTTCGCATATATATGCTCCCAGATGCGAAAACCCTACAACAATCGACGATATTCCATGAAGAGTTCCGTAGCCGCCGCCATCGCGAAGATAAGTTTCGGACAGAATCTATTAAGATGCCCAAGATCATCCCCCATCTCCATCTCACCACGCCATCTTCTTTTATCCTATGATGATGTAACATCCCAAAATTTTCCAAATTTTGGAATGTAAAATAAAAATAAAATTTAAGCTTGGTTGCTTGTCTTGATTTAAATTTTACAATGAAATAAAACTTTTGGTGTTACTTAAACTATTTTTCAAAAATGGAGTTTTCAAAAACATGCATTGCATTTATATGCATCATGGCATCTTTGCATCCCTAGGAAAACTTGAATGGAATTTTAAATTTTGTTAAAGAAACCTAAAACCCGAAGTAATGCAAATAAAGCCATATAGACCTATGTGCCTAATTCAAAATTTTCAAACTGTTTTAAAAGTGGTTCCAAAATATTCTTCATTGAATAAGAAATCTGCTGATATTTTATTTATATTTTTCTGACTTGATTTGACTCACTTTCGATCAAATTCAATTCCAAATACTAAATCAGAAAACGAAATAGAAAATAAAAAGAAGTAAAAGAAAAAAACAAGAAAGTGAGCGGGACACTGACGAGCAAAAGGCAGGCCAGCACGCACGCAAATCATGGCCGAGTGGCCAAATCCATCTCAAGGCCACGCATCAGTATTCAGCCATCAAGCAAATAGCAAGAGTCCCACGCCTCCTTTCCTCATTTTTATTTTCTGCTGACACGTGGGGTCCGCTGCCACCTAGGATCACCATCAACCTCCGGGATACGAACGGACGAGTGGCACAGCTAGGTTCTTCAGTTTCAGTTTATGTGCATTTCCTCTCCAATTGATTCCGGGCGTTTTAAGCCACCATTTGATGCACCGTTTGTTGCTACTTAAGCTCCACACCCTCCTCTTCATTTCCCCCCAATTGGTACTTCCTGAGAGCCCTGCTCGAATTTTGCCTCGCAACTCCGCGGTACTGCCGCAGTATATCGTCGAATTCGGTGAGCTCAGTCCACCTTTTGATCTCTAGTTTCTTCCAAACATCCTATTTCTTCGTTGCGCATCCCTCAGGCTTTGTTTCACAATTTTTGACGCACCACAACAACGACACCATATTCGGCTGCAGTTCGCACGAAGCGTCTCCGGCGAGCGATTTCCGGCGAAACAGTGTACCTAGACGTTCACGACTTCTTGCAGAGCGCCGTGGGTTTGCTTCACCATCGCTAAAGATCATCGAGGGAACTCAGGCAACTATCTCTGTTTGATTCCCGTACGTGAGCTGCTCTCTCTTTTCTTTTTCTTATTTTTTTGTTTGATTCCCTTCATCATTTCCATGAACCACAGGATCTAGATCCTAAGGCTGATGCTAGATAACTTAAACGAAGGGGTATCGTCGAATAAAAACATGCCACTTGTCACAACAGTTTATATTTTCGAATATTTGGACAGAGAAACATAAAAACTTGTAAAAATCATATCTTTAGTTTCGTTTATCCAAATTTAGCAAACTTCGTGTCCCTGGATTCATAAAAACGTGTAGAATACAGTAGACACATAATATTGCACTTTTGCATCATATTTTTACACAGTTTTTGCAGAAACTCAAATAGAGTATTTTGGCTATATAAATAGTTCTACAAATTATTTTGGAGTAATTCCTTTTGCTATTAACAGAGAATTGAACCCTCTGTACAGTAGCATTAGAAAAGAAAAATGTGACCTATACATTTCCCTTGTAATATTTGTTTAGTCTTGTAGATCTTTTCTAATGATAGGAAATGTTTTAATTATTATTTCAACACTAAAATTTTACCATGGCATCATGCATATAGTTGACAACTAGATAACATGTTAAGTGTGATGTTCACGTTTAATCCACATATTGCATCCATATTTTACTTGTGCTTGTCTATATGTTGCTATGTGTTTATGGAGTGAAATTCTGTTTGTAGATTGTGGTTGTACTGATTGCAACGAGTGTTTTTGCGAAGAGTGTACCAACTCCTCCTCTCACCAAGGCAAGTGACACACCCTCACAAATGTTCTAGATTTTATTCATGCACCGTAGTGATTTTTGTAGTAAGTCTAGGGATATGCTTTGCTTTTGTAATCCCAGTAGTCTAGCTACCCCTACTTGACTTACTTTGTCGCCATTAAATTTAGTTGTAGCTCAGCTATGCTATAAAAGAGATTTTGTTAGCGAGTTATGGAAAAACAACTAAGTTTAATGAACTACCTGGGTGGAATTGGTATTGCTTGGTTTATGTTGAGTGGTTGCAACGGGGTCAGGTCTATGAACCGCCGTGTGCATCGCACTTGTGGACGGCCACCCAGGAACAAAGAGATAATAGACAACCTTGCTCATTAGCTTACCGTACAACCACATGCTATATGGGCTCTGGCTTGACGGAGTATGTTGTGTGAACCTGGGCCCTACGCGACATGATGATGTAGGGGAATGTAGGTTGGAGCGGGTCCGTAGAGGATGGTCTGGGTGATCACTTCGGAAAAGTCTCGTCCTAGTCGACATCTGTCCATTTGAGCAAAATGTGCATCATGGAAGAAGAACAGACTAGGTCATGTGGGTAAATTTGTACAACCTCTGCAGAGTGTTAAATCTAAATACTTAGCCGTGTCCCCGGTTATGGACAATTTGAGCGAACTGACAAGGATCCTGTTCGAAAGTCTCCTCATCCCAACTTCTTAAATTAAAAATTTGATGGGTGAACAAGGGTAGGAAGAATTCCGGTTTCCATCGGTAATGTCTAGGTCCATTGGTTTCTATCAATGGTACCGCTTAATAGAAGAGAAAATGTTTTGAGAAATGATAGGTGAAAACTTGCTTTACGCAAAATTGCCTGAGCTCTACCAGCCAAATGTACACTTAAGTGTTAGGTTGCCATTTGAGTCCACTATAGTGTCATCTTGCCAATACAATTCAAATGTATTGACCATTCGTGGCTGCAACGTATCATGTTGCAGGTTTTTCAGTCGATGAGTAAGGAAACGTTAGGGGTTACGAGTCTATCCTCAACATGCTCGCCTGTGGCACATGAAGACGAAGGACTCCATGCTATCTATGTTTGTTTGCTGTAAAACTCTGATGATATGCTAGCCTCATGCTATGCAATTTGTAATTCTTTATGTAATTACTGGATCATACGATGTAATAAAGACCTTTGTATCTTGGTATTACATCTTGTACTGTGTGTGCTAGCGATTGATCCAGGGACTAGCACAGATACGCACAGAGATCGCCACCTTGAAAGGTGAGGTCGCTACAGATGGTATCAGAGCATTGTGTTGACCATAGGTTCGTGACCCTAGGTTTGGATTAGAAATAGGATGATCTTAGGATGAAAAACCTATCTAATCTTATCTCTGTTAAAATGATGTTTTCTTTGTGAACTTCTAGTATTCTCACCTACTTCACCTTCAAAAGAATTTCCTCTTACCTTAGATATCCTACCTCTAGAAAACACATCAATAGAGGATTGATGATGACCTTGTGCCTGAAGTGAGAGGTTGATGCTTCACATGATATTCTTCGACTCCGCTAGAAGTGTTGCATTGAAGACCAGCAAAGATTTGAAGAAAGACACCGATACAAGATGCACAACACCCAAAGATACATCGAAGAAGTAGAAGAGAAACTTGAAGCACTCGAGATATAATAGACTAGACCACCATTAGTTCTGTTTTACCGAACCAACGATAGCGTAAAAAAGTATTGATCTTACCAAATTGTGGTATGACCATACTAGTTTGTCTGTGTTTGAACTATGTTGCTTGATGTTTGTTAGATGATTGTTGTTTGCTGAATTGCTTTGATCTGCTGTGTTTGGGTAGGAATTCTCCCTTAGAATCTTTCTATCTATTCTCATCTATACCTAACCCAGAGAATGTTTTCTCGGCACCTCGCCATGAAGACAATAGTAGTGAAACCAACCTTGATGATTCCTATCAAGGTGAAGAAGCATAGAGCGTGAGATACGCAAAACCGTAGTTAAGGATCGATAGAGGTGTTTTGAAAAAAAAACAATTCAATAATGGGGATTGAAACATTGATTTAATTATTCCATGGAAGTTTTGTCAAATTTGTGAGGTTGACCAAGAGTTAGAATACGAGATATACCAAACTGAAAACAAGGTAATGATTGGGTGCGACATGGATTGGCCCCCATGACGACTACTCATATTGTTCGCTCTTGTTATGAGGAATGGTAAATCTAGAGAGACGAACCTACAAGAGAGATATTGGCGAATAAGCCTGAACCTTAGGGTGGAGAAATATTATACCCTTATAGTAGGCAAGTGCTGCCAAGCGTAGGACTACAATGAGATCGAAGATCCAACCACTAGTTTAGATTGGTGGAAGGATGTCAAAGACACCAAGAAGAAAAAGATGAAGGATCTCATGAAGTTTTCATATTTTTGGTCTCCTGATTGACCCAAAGAGTGACCCATCAGTATCAAAAGTAGTTCAACAACCAACCATTTGGATTAGAAGCCCTACTATGAAGGAAACCTATTCGAATCACCTTGGAGAGATATGTTTTTCACTATATGTGAATGAACATTCGCCTATTGGATATTAACTCAGAAGCCATAAGCTATAGATGTTTTACCAGATGACCAGAGGTCAAGTCATATCCTGGGATGTGCCAAGTCATATCCAAGAAGAGCTTAGCCTAAATCCAAGACCCAAGACTATCTACAAAAGTTCCTTTTAAGGGTGGTAGCCCACCCCAACATATTCCAAACCCATCTTTCTTTCTAGCCTCTTCAAATCTCGGGGACGAGATTTATTTTAAGGGTGGTAGTCTGTAACATCCCAAAATTTTCCAAATTTTGGAATGTAAAATAAAAATAAAATTTAAGCTTGGTTGCTTGTCTTGATTTAAATTTTACAATGAAATAAAACTTTTGGTGTTACTTAAACTATTTTTCAAAAATGGAGTTTTCAAAAACATGCATTGCATTTATATGCATCATGCCATCTTTGCTATCCCTAGAAAACTTTAAAGGAATTTTAAAAAAAAATTTAAAAGAAACCTAAAACCCGAAGTAATGCAAATAAAGCCATATAGACCTATGTGCCTAATTCAAAATTTTCAAACTATTTTAAAAGTGGTTCCAAAATATTCTTCATTGAATAAGAAATCTGCTGATATTTTATTTATATTTTTCTGACTTGATTTGACTCACTTTCGATCAAATTCAATTCCAAATACTAAATCAGAAAACGAAATAGAAAATAAAAAGAAGTAAAAGAAAAAAACAAGAAAGTGAGCGGGACACTGACGAGCAAAAGGCAGGCCAGCACGCACGCAAATCATGGCCGAGTGGCCAAATCCATCTCAAGGCCACGCATCAGTATTCAGCCATCAAGCAAATAGCAAGAGTCCCACGCCTCCTTTCCTCATTTTTATTTTCTGCTGACACGTGGGGTCCGCTGCCACCTAGGATCACCATCAACCTCCGGGATACGAACGGACGAGTGGCACAGCTAGGTTCTTCAGTTTCAGTTTATGTGCATTTCCTCTCCAATTGATTCCGGGCGTTTTAAGCCACCATTTGATGCACCGTTTGTTGCTACTTAAGCTCCACACCCTCCTCTTCATTTCCCCCCAAATGGCACTTCCTGAGAGCCAGGCTGCTCGAATTTTGCCTCGCAACTCCGCGGTACTGCCGTATATCGTCGAATTCGGTGAGCTCAGTCCACCTTTTGATCTCTAGTTTCTTCCAAACATCCTATTTCTTCGTTGCGCATCCCTCAGGCTTTGTTTCACAATTTTTGACGCACCACAACAACGACACCATATTCGGCTGCAGTTCGCACGAAGCGTCTCCGGCGAGCGATTTCCGGCGAAACAGTGTATCTAGACGTTCACGACTTCTTGCAGAGCGCCGTGGGTTTGCTTCACCATCGCTAAAGATCATCGAGGGAACTCAGGCAACTATCTCTGTTTGATTCCCGTACGTGAGCTGCTCTCTCTTTTCTTTTTCTTATTTTTTTGTTTGATTCCCTTCATCATTTCCATGAACCACAGGATCTAGATCCTAAGGCTGATGCTAGATAACTTAAACGAAGGGGTATCGTCGAATAAAAACATGCCACTTGTCACAACAGTTTATATTTTCGAATATTTGGACAGAGAAACATAAAAACTTGTAAAAATCATATCTTTAGTTTCGTTTATCCAAATTTAGCAAACTTCGTGTCCCTGGATTCATAAAAACGTGTAGAATACAGTAGACACATAATATTGCACTTTTGCATCATATTTTTACACAGTTTTCGCAGAAACTCAAATAGAGTATTTTGGCTATATAAATAGTTCTACAAATTATTTTGGAGTAATTCCTTTTGCTATTAACAGAGAATTGAACCCTCTGTATAGTAGCATTAGAAAATAAAAATGTGACCTATACATTTCCCTTGTAATATTTGTTTAGTCTTGTAGATCTTTTCTAATGATAGGAAATGTTTTAATTATTATTTCAACACTAAAATTTTACCATGGCATCATGCATATAGTTGACAACTAGATAACATGTTAAGTGTGATGTTCACGTTTAATCCACATATTGCATCCATATTTTATTTGTGCTTGTCTATATGTTGCTATGTGTTTATGGAGTGAAATTCTGTTTGTAGATTGTGGTTGTGCTGATTGCAACGAGTGTTTCTGCGAAGAGTGTACCAACTCCTCATCTCACCAAGGCAAGTGACACACCCTCACAAATATTCTAGATTGTATTCATGCACCGTAGTGATTTTTGTAGTAAGTCTAGGGATATGCTTTGCTTTTGTAATCCCAGTAGTCTAGCTACCCCTACTTGACTTACTTTGTCGCCATTAAATTTAGTTGTAGCTCAGCTATGCTATAAAAGAGATTTTGTTAGCGAGTTATGGAAAAACAACTAAGTTTAATGAACTACCTGGGTGGAATTGGTATTGCTTGGTTTATGTTGAGTGGTTGCAACGGGGTCATGTCTATGAACCGCCGTGTGCATCGCACTTGTGGACGGCCACCCAGGAACAAAGAGATAATAGACAACCTTGCTCATTAGCTTACCGTACAACCACATGCTATATGGGCTCTGGCTTGACGGAGTATGTTGTGTGAACCTGGGCCCTACGCGACATGATGATGTAGGGGAATGTAGGTTGGAGCGGGTCCGTAGAGGATGGTCTGGGTGATCACTTCGGAAAAGTCTCGTCCTAGTCGACATCTGTCCATTTGAGCAAAATGTGCATCATGGAAGAAGAACAGACTAGGTCATGTGGGTAAATTTGTACAACCTCTGCAGAGTGTTAAATCTAAATACTTAGCCGTGTCCCCGGTTATGGACAATTTGAGCGAACTGACAAGGATCCTGTTCGAAAGTCTCCTCATCCCAACTTCTTAAATTAAAAATTTGATGGGTGAATAAGGGTAGGAAGACTCGCCGGTTTCTATCGGTGATGTCTAGGTCCATTGGTTTCTATCAATGGTACCGCTTAATAGAAGAGAAAATGTTTTGAGAAATGATAGGTGAAAACTTGCTTTACGCAAAATTGCCTGAGCTCTACCAGCCAAATGTACACTTAAGTGTTAGGTTGCCATTTGAGTCCACTATAGTGTCATCTTGCCAATACAATTCAAATGTATT
This sequence comes from Lolium multiflorum, assembly GCA_030979885.1. Taxonomy (NCBI): domain Eukaryota; kingdom Viridiplantae; phylum Streptophyta; class Magnoliopsida; order Poales; family Poaceae; genus Lolium; species Lolium multiflorum. Next base: position 322,939,940 of record CM061748.1, on the reverse strand, counting down.
GACCATTCGTGGCTGCAACGTATCATGTTGCAGGTTTTTCAGACGATGAGTAAGGAAACGTTAGGGGTTACGAGTCTATCCTCAACATGCTCGCCTGTGGCACATGAAGACGAAGGACTCCATGCTGTCTATGTTTGTTCGTTGTAAAACTCTGATGATATGCTAGCCTCATGCTATGCAATTTGTAATTCTTTATGTAATTACTGGATCATACGATGTAATAAAGACCTTTGTATCTTGGTATTACATCTTGTACTGTGCGTGCTAGCGATTGATCCAGGGACTAGCACAGATACGCACAGAGATCGCCACCTTGAAAGGTGAGGTCGCTACAAATGAGGAGGGAGTAGTTCTCCCCCGAGGCTGAGGGCTCTACCGGTAGCTATGTGGTTCATCTCTCTCTCTCATGGTGTGATCTTTATGTGATCATGAGCTTTGTATCACTATTAATCTGTGTGCTACTCTAGTGATGTTATTAAAGTAGTCTATTCCTCCTCCATGATGTAAAGTTGACAGTGTGTGCATCATGAAGTACTTGGCGTAGGTTATGATTGTAATCTCTTGTAGATTATGAAGTTAACTATTACTATGATAGTATTGATGTGATCTATTCCCCTTTCATAGCTATTGGTGACAGTGTGTATGCTATGTTAGTACTCGGTCTAAATTGCAAAGGTCTATTATGCACTCTAGAGGTTACTTTAAATATGAACTCCGGACGTTGTGGAGCTTGTTTACTCCGGCTTGAGGTGTGCTTTTTTAGCCCTATACAATGAATGGTGTTTGTTATCCAACAAGAGTGTTTAAGAGTAGCATTTATTTATTCAGTTATGTGATCATTGTTGAGAGTGTCCACTAGTGAAAGTATGATCCTTAGGCCTTGTTTCTAAGCATTGAAACACCGTTTACAAGTTATGTTACATGTTCGCTTGCTGCCATTTTTATTTCAGATTGCAATTACTACTTACAATCATCGATATTACTTGTATTTCACTATCTCTTCGCCGAACTAGTGCACCTATACATCTGACAAGTGTATTAGGTGTGTTGGGGACACAAGAAACTTCTTGTATCTTAATTGCAGGGTTGCTTGAGAGGGATATCTTTGACCTCTACCTCCCCGAGTTCGATAAACCTTGGGTGATTCACTTAAGGGAAACTTGCTGCTGTTCTACAAACCTGTGCTCTTGGAGGCCCAACACGTCTACAAGAATAGAAGCGTGCGTAGACATCAAGCTATTTTGGCGCCGTTGCCGGGGAGGTAAGGTAAAAGGTATTCACATCCTCCGACTACTAAGCTATTTCCTAGCATTTTGCCGGTGTGTGAGTGCTCGAAGCTATTTCCTTTAGATTCTGCAATTATATCTTTTTTGTTTCTTGTTTTTATTTCACTAGTTAGGCTTAATGGAAAACAACAAAACAATTAGAGATCTTTATGAAATTTTCTTGAGTTAGGACATGAGGTGTTTGAAGAGAAAATTAAAAAACATATGGAACTTTATATGCATGCTAATGGCAATGTTATTAGTATGAATGCTTTGAACACCATTATTGCTAATGCTATGGAAAATTCTAAGCTTGGGGAAGCTGGTTTTGATGAGAATGATATTTTTAGTCCCCCAAGTTTTGAGGAGAAAATTTTCTTTGATGATACTTTGCCTCCCATTTATGATGATTATAATGATAGTGGTATTTTGGTGCCACCTACTATGGAGGATAAAGTTTATTATGATTATACCATGCCTGCAATTTATGATGATTACAATGACGGTTGTGATAGTTTTACTCCCACTATTACTAATAAAATTGATTATGCTTATGTGGAGAGTAATGATACTTTTATGCATGTGAATAAGAATACTTTATGTGATAGTTATATTGTTGAGTTTGTTCATGATGCTACTGAAAGTTATTATGAGAGAGGGAAACATGGTTATATGCATCTTAATAATATTAAGTTTCCCCTCTTTATGTTGAGAATCTTGAAGTTGCGCTTGTGTTGCCTTTCTATGCTTGTTGCCTTATGCTTACATAACTTGTTTATTTACAAGATTCCTTTTCATAGGAAGTGGGTTAGGCTTAAATTTGTTTCATACTTGCTTTTTGATGCTCTCTTTGCTTCAACTCTCATCCTTATGTGAGCATTATTAAAATTACTGAGCCCATCTTAATGGCTATAAAGAAAGCACTTCTTGGGAGATAACCCATGTTTTTATTTTGCTACTGTTTTGTTGTGTCTTGAAGTTGTTACTACTGTAGAAACCTCTCCTTATCTTTATTTTATTGCATTGTTGTGCCAAGTAAAGTCTTTGATAGTAAGGTTGATACTAGATTTGGATTTCTGCGCAGAAACAGATTTCTAGCTGTCACGAATTTAAGTAGATCTCTCTGTAGGAAACTCACAAAAATCTGCGAAAAATCATGAGTAATCCTCAGATATGTATGCAACTTTCATTAAATTTGACCTTCTTCATCTGAGCATGTTAAGTGCCTCGAAAAAATTCGTCTTTACGGACTGTTCTGTTTTGACAAATTCTGCCTTTTATTTCACATTGCCTCTTTTACTGTGTTGAATGCATTTCTTTGTTCCATTAACTTTCAGTAGCTTTGGGTAATGTCCAGAAGTGTTAGGAATGATTGTGTTACCTCTGAACATGTGAATTTTTGATTATGCACTAACCCTCTAATGAGTTTGTTTTGAGTTTGGTGTGGAGGAAGTTTTCAAGGGTCAAGAGAGGAGGATGATACAATATGATCAAGAAGAGTGAAAAATCTAAGCTTGGGGATGCCCACGTGGTTCATGATACGTCTCCAACGTATCTATAATTTCTGATGTTCGATGCTAGTTTTATGACAATACCTACATGTTTTGCTCGCACTTTATAATTTTTATGCGTTTTCCGGAACTAACCTATTAACAAGATGCCGAAGTGTCATTTCCTGTTTTTTGTTGTTTTTGGTTCCAGAAAGGCTGTTCGGGCAATATTCTCGGAATTCGATGAAAAAATGACCAAATATCTTATTTTTCCCGGAAGGTTCCAGGACACCGAAGGAGAGTCGGAGGCGGGCAGCAGGTGACATAGGCATCCCAAATGGGCCTGCCGAAGATAGTACCCGGGGTTTACTGAAGGCCCACTACCCGAAGAATAAGAAGATTCGGGAGCCCAAGATATATCAAGGAAAGTCAAGAGTTGTAATAGGAAGTGTTATTTGTAATCTGGCGGGATGAGTTAGAAACCGTCCCGGACTCTGTAACTTGTACACGAATCCCTCGGCTCCACCTCCTATATAAAGGGGAGGCGAGGGACGAAAAGGGAATCGAATCATTGTCTGCAAACCCTAGTTTTCATATTCGTCGAGTACTTTTCGGCTGAAACCTTCGAGATCTACTTACCCTCTACTTCCAACTAAACCCTAGCCTACAATCCATAGGCATTGACAAGTTGATACCTTGTCAATTGGCGCCCTGTGGGAACTAGAGGCGTAAGGAGCTGATCTCGATGGCACGCTCAAGATCTTCGACATCGTCAACCGCAAGCAACACAATGGATCGAGGTAAACAGATCGCTGCTGGTCTTGTCGATTTTGTTCCTCACCCACCCTCCCGTTTGGATGCATATGCGTATCTGGCGGAGCCCATGGAGATGACGTTCGGAAGGTTTCACTTTCGCGTCGAGAAGGAAGGATCGTATCGTGTCGAGATTCCGATTTCGTCGGGATCGTCGGTGGTCGATTCCGATTTTTCAAACTATGCATCGTCAACCGAGTCAGGAGAAGAAGAAACCTCGGCGACACGCTACGTCAGCACCAGAGCAAGAGAGAAACTCGCCAAGATCTTCAACGACATGTCGTTTGAGTCATCTGCGGACTCATATATAAGCGATGGCTCAAGCGATGTCGACAGTTATGACTTCATCGACAAATCTCTCACAGTGGGCAAGGTCTTCATCAATCTCAACGATGATGTCACCAAACCCAACGTAGATCTGAGTACAAAGTATCATCAGATTTACGCCATTGAAGATCAAGAGGAGACATCTGAGGCTTTCGACAGTTTGGGAAATCCATACGTCGATCCCTCCAATCTGCGACAAGGCCTGGGCAACAAATACGTCGGGCCAGAGCCGCGAGATAGAGTTCAACTTTCACAAGCAGCGTGGGACAGAGCCGCGAGAGCTATGAACGGCACAGAACCAATGGCTACCACAGCCACACCAGAAGAATTGCAAGCATATCAATATAGGCTCGCACGAGCTGCCAGGGAATTGGAAAAACAGACAGCTGAGTTGAACAGGAGAAAGGAGGCAGCTTCTGCATCCAGCAGGAGAAGGGCAGATCTAAGTCGACAATCTAGAACTACGGGTGATAGCCACCGGGAGGCGCGGAACAGAGCAAGATCAAGGCTGCAACACATACCCGAAGCAGAAAGAGAGCACTTGGTCCAGAACCTCGACATGTCCTTCATGTCGATAGATACAAGAGGAAACATCATCCCTAAGACACCAGAGGCTGGGTATATGGCGACACATGCTTTTATCCTTGCGTCTAAACCACCTCCAGGTGATCCAAGGGAAACATTGTACAATATGGCGGTAGCAGGAGTTGGAGCTATGGGGACAGCGTTTGTATCAACGCCTCCCGAAGGAGTGGCAAGGCAAAATAGTCCACGACCTGCAGCAGCAACAGCGGCAGCACCTGAAGGGCCAAGTGGAGCAAGAGACACAGCAGCACAGGCAAGAGTCGACAGAGCGCGGCAAAGCAGAAGGGATCATCGGCAATCTCCGGAATTGACCGACGAAGATATGTGTGGCTTGCCATGCTTTACGAGGAGAGTCCGGAAAACTCGAGTCCCCTCAGGATTCAAGTTACCCGATAATTTCAAGAAGTTCGACGGCCTTCAAGATCCAGAGGATTGGCTAGTCGACTATCTGGAGACGGTGAAGCTCACAGGAGGAACTAGGGCAACAGCCATGCAAAGTATCCAGGTGCATTTGAGTGGAGCCGCACGATCTTGGATAAAGAAACTCGCTCCAGGATCCATCGACAGCTGGGAAAGTTTCGAGGATGTGTTCGTCAAGAACTTTAGATCCACGTGCAAAAAACCCGCGTCGTTAGAGGAGTTGAGAGCGTGTCGACAGAAGCCAGATGAGCCAATGAGGAAGTACATCCAGAGGTGGAATATCATTAAAAACTCAGCAGAAAATATATCTGACGAGAGAGCAATAGATGCGTTTGTCGCAGGAGTCAGGCGTGGAGATTTCGTCGAAGACTTGGGAAGGACCAATCCAAAGACAGTATCCGCGTTAATGGAGATAGCAAATAAATGGGCAGACGGAGAAGACGCCGTCCACAACAAACGACACAGGTCGCCAGAGGAGGACCGCGGTCGAAACTATCAACCGAGGCGAAGATTTCCTCGGACGTACCAGAACTACGACGCTCCAGGACAAATTTCGGCAGGTTTTCGGACAAACACAGGAGGAAGCAACAGAGATGATTACCAGAGAAGCAGTGAGCAGCGAGGTGATAACAGGGATGATTCACGCAACAGGCAAAATAGCGGGCCTAGGTTCCCAAGACCTTTCGTGTCCCCTGAAGAGATGATGAACGGACCGTGCCAGATGCATTTTTTCCTCGACAGCAACGGAAAAAGACAGTCAGGGCACTTGCAGAAGGATTGTCGAAATTTTCAAGCAATGTTGCGGTATGCAGAGAACGCTAATGCGCGGGCAGCACAGAGAAATCCTCGAGAACCCAGAAGCGAGATTCACTTGCCGCCTCCTCCCGCGATTACAGACGACAATCGGCATCAGCTCAGAATAGCGGCAGCACCTGCACCACCACCTTATGTTGATCCTAATTCCAATGGAGCAGTGTTGATGATTCAGAAGGGAAGGCCGTCCAATAGAGCTCAGAAAGTAATCTCACGACAGGTGTTTATGGCAGAGAAAATGCCTCCACCAACAGTTGAGTACCTTAATTGGTCAGGACAAGATATCGGCTTCACAATAGCAGATCATCCGCAGCAAGTTCCTCGACCAGGGCAGTCAGCACTTATTCTGCCAGCAGTTATCGCGGGATTTGATGTCTCTCGAGTGTTCATAGACGGCGGCAGCAGCTTATGTATGCAGATACATTGAGGAAGATGAACATATCCTTAGCAAACTTGAAACCAACAGACACAAGGTTCCACGGCATCACACCGGAGAAACCAAGTTATCCATTGGGAAAGATCAATCTCGACGTTCAGTTTGGGACCCGAGAAAATTATAGAATCGAGAGGCTCGAGTTTGAAGTCGTGGATTTTCCGTCGCAATATCACGCTCTGTTGGGACGACCAGCATATGCTAGATTTATGGCAGTGCCACACTATACATACTTGTTGTGGAGGTTGCCTGGACCAAAGGGACCAATCACAGTTAAAGGAAGCTTTGCCTTAGCCGATAAGTGCGACAAGGATTTCCACCGGTTGTCGAAACCTTCGGGATGCAAGCTGAGTACTTGGCGTCAAAAAGCATGACTGATTACGACGTACTGCCAGACGTTGGAAGGCCAAACAAAGAATCAACTTTCAGTACCGAGAAAAATTCAAAAGAGGTGCAGATTCACCCGACAGACCCAAAAAAGACGACATCTATCGCAAACGACATGGATATCGCATAGGAAAGCGCGCTCGTCGAGTTCCTCCATGAGCACTGGAAAATCTTCGCATGGTGTCCAGCTGACATGCCAGGAGTACCCAGGGAACTTGCCGAGCACCACCTAAACTTGGATCCACTAGCGAGACCAATCAAACAACCTTTGCGACGTTTTTCGGAACCAAACCGCAAAGCCATGCTGTCAGAAATTAATCGACTACAAGAAGCTGGTTTTATCAAAGAGATATTCACAGAAGCCACATGGGTAGCAAATCCTGTGCTGGTGCCGAAGAAAAACACTAAGGTCCTTCGCATGTGCGTCGACTTTACGTGTGTCAATAAACATTGTCCAAAGGATCACTTTCCCCTCCCGAGGATCGATCAAATTATCGACTCCACGGCTGGATGTGAACGTCTTTCCTTCCTGGATGCGTATTCTGGTTATAACCAGATCAGATTGAAAGAAGATGATGAAGTAAAGACCGCGTTTATTACACCTTACGGCGTGTTTTGCTACAGAACAATGCCCTTTGGTCTAAAAAATGCGGGAGCAACATATCAAAGGATGATGCAGAAGTGTTTGGCGACACAGATTGGGAAGAACGTGCAAGTATACATTGATGATGTCGTCATAACATCAAAAAAGGGGGCAACGCTGATCGAGGATCTCAAGGAAACCTTCGACAACCTTGATAAGTTCTGCCTCAAACTGAACCCGACGAAGTGTTCCTTTGGCGTCCCAGCAGGAGAACTTTTGGGGTTTCTAGTATCAGCAAGAGGGATTGAAGCAAATCCCGACAAAATACAAGCTATCGTAACAATGAGGAAGCCAACAAAGTTGAAGGAGATACAACAGCTAACGGGGCGAGTCGCAGCTTTGAGTAGATTCGTCGCTAGGCTGGGAGAAAAGGCACTGCCGTTCTACGCTTTGATAAAACAAGGAGATAAATTTCAGTGGAACGAAGAAGCCGACAGAGCTTTCGAGGATTTGAAGCGCACAATTTCGACACCGCCAATTCTGGTGGCACCAAAAGAAAGGGAACCCCTCCTGCTATATATCGCAGCCACACCCCAAGTGGTGAGCACGGTGCTAGTTGTCGAAAGGGAAGAAGAAGGAAAACTCCACGGCGTGCAGAGGCCAGTATACTTCGTCAGCGAAGTTCTATCACCATCTAAACAAAGGTATCCGCAGTACCAAAAGATAGCATATGGAGTATTCACGACAGCACGAAAATTGCGCCACTATTTTTCGGCACATCCGATCATAGTGGTCAATGAAGCTCCCTTGTCAAATATACTGAACAACCCAGAAGCTACGGTCGTGTCTCCCTTTGGGGAATAGAACTTTCCCCTCGGGACATCACGTATGAAAAAGAAAAGCAATAAAATCGCAAATACTGCCGGACTTCATCGCAGAGTGGATGGAGTTGCAAAATACAGGACTCCAGATTTATCGAGAACTTGGACCATGAACTTCGACGGGTCCAAAAGACTGGAAGGAGCTGGCGCAGGAGTAGTACTCATATCACCTGAAGGCGACAAGTTGAAGTACATCCTCCGGATGACGTTCCCTAACGCATCTAACAATGAAGCAGAATACGAGGCTCTCATACATGGAATGAAGATGGCATGCGGAGCAACTCGACTAAAAATCTTTGGCGACTCACACTGGTGGCACAGCAAGTTATGAACCAATGTGATGCAGTCAATGATAGCATGATGGCATACAAGGAGGTATACAACGAACTCGAGAAGTTGTTCGATGGATGCGAAGTAAACCATATTAGCAGATTGAGCAACGACGAAGCCGATGTTCTTGCAAACATCGGGTCGCAATGCCTTGCAGTCCCGCCAGGTGTATTCTGGGAAGAAATAACAGAGAGATCCACTAAGTCGACAAAATCAAAAAAGAAGGAGAAGAAACCCTCGGGGGCTACCAAGGAAAAGCAAGAGGACGAAGAAGAAGATCAGGACCTGGTCATGGTGATACAGATACCGTGGATGCAGCCGTACATATCATACATCCTGAGGAAAGAAATACCCGACGATCCAGTTGAGGCAAGGCGAGTAATTCGACGCTCCAAAGCTTTCACGGTGGTCAAGGGAGAATTGTATAAGCGAAGTATTTCAGGCGTCTTGCAAAGGTGCGTCACACCAGAGGAAGGAAGAATAATTCTGAAGGATGTACACGAGGGAATATGTGGCCACCACGCAAGTAGTCGAGCTATCGCAGCCAAAGTTTTTCGAGCAGGATTCTACTGGTTGACAGCAATCGAGGACGCCAAGGACATAGTAAGAACTTGCGACGCGTGTCAAAGGTTTGCCGCAAAACCTCACTCTCCAGCAGCAGAGCTAGCACCAATACCATTGTCATGGCCCTTTGCTCAATGGGGACTTGATATGGTGGGTAAGTTACACAAATCCTGGCCAGGAGGAAAGGAGTACATGCTAGTAGCTGTCGACAAGTTTACAAAATGGATAGAAGCGAAGCCGATAAATTCACCAGATGGAGCATCCGCAGTAAAATTCGTAAAAGGCCTCGTCTTCAGATTTGGAGTGCCCCATAGCATCGTCACAGACAACGGCAGTAACTTCACATCCCATGAATTCAAAGATTATTGCGAAGAGGTGGGTATCAAGCTGAACTTTGCGTCAGTTGCACATCCTCAAACCAATGGGCAAGTCGAGAAAGCCAATGGTATCATCTGCAATGGCATCAAGAAGCGCTTGTTAGGACCACTGGAAAAAGCTCGACATACCTGGCCAGAAGAACTACCAAGCGTGTTGTGGAGCATCCGAACAACACCAAACACAGCAACGCAGGAAACTCCATTTTTTCTGGTTCATGGAGCAGAAGCAGTACTACCAATCGAGATAGAGCACAACTCTCCACGTGTCGCTGAATATGATGAAGAAACATCGAGAAGAGCGCTAGAGGACGACGTCGACGCACTTGATGAAGCTCGAGATGAAGTATTATCTCGGGTAACCAAATATCAACAGGACTTGAAGAATTACCACAGTCGACGTTTGCGGCCAAGATCTTTTCAGGTGGGCGACCTAGTTCTTCGGCTCACGCAAAAAAGTCATGAAAAACTCGAGTCACCATGGCTTGGCCCTTACATCATCACGGAAGTAATCGGAGGAGGAGCATATAGGATAAAGGACAAGAAGACAGGGGTGGAGGAGCCAAACCCCTGGAACGTGGCGCAACTTAGGCGGTTCTACGCCTAGAGTCGAAATATAGTCCTTGTAAAACTTCAATGTACTGAAACGCCCGCGAGTTTTCAGACGCACTCTTTTCCTTTTTCGGGGCACCGAGTGGGGCCGGAGAAGGTTTTTAATGAGGCGGGCTCGCGGTGCTGCAATATAATAAAGATAGTGACAATATAACTTTTCTTCTTTATCGACATGACCAAAATCTTTGCTCCGACGAATTTCAATATAGTTCATCGACAAAAGAAAAACCTTGCCTTGGTATTCAAATACCTCGTGAGTCAATAAAAATACAAAATAGTACTCAGTAAAAAGCTCGGGGGCTCATATTCACCTTAAGTATATATATGCCTTGGTTTAAAACCTCGCAAATATACAAATATAATAAAGAGTCACCGAAACACTCGGGGGCTAGACAAACAGAGAAATATAATGATTGCTTTACAATATAGTCATGGATTACAAAGAAGAAATATCTACAAGAAGAAAATAACTAGTCTTGATTCAGTATGTCATCAAGAGTAACTCTGTTTTCCTCAGGAGCAGCACCAAGAAAATCGGCATAATGGCCATCGGCAAAAAAGTCGGCATCCATCCGAAGCAGGTCCTCAATCATTTCTTCGGCTATGGGCGTAACCTTCGTGTTAATCCTGTCAACACCAACTCTCCGACGTTTTACCTTTTGGTGAACCTTCTCGACAACCTGGGTAAGGTCAAGTTTCGAGTGGCAGATCTGGAGCATGATAAGAGCAAATCTGGCGCCAGCTACTAGTTGAGCTCTGACAAAATCATGGATACTGCGAGCATCCTTAAACCTTTCCATCAATTCAGGAAGAGTTTTTGGTTGGACGTTCCGAGGAAACATGGAGTTGTAAACCATGGACAAGGTCTTGGTACAGAAGTCAAGGAAATCGCGAGTTTGAGAGGTGCGATCTTGAAATCTGACAATTTGGCGGGTCCTCTCCGGGGTAGCCCAAAACAAAGAACCATGATCCAGGGAAAGATTAACAAGGAGGTTTGTCCTAGCACTTACTCTCTCTTCCTCGGCAGCAGCATCAGTAAAGGCACCTATCAGAACAAAGAAGTGGAAACCTTTAAGAGACAATAGCATGAAGATGAAAGATATCAGAGGATGAAACAGGCATACCCGACATATCTGCACTGGCTTCATTCATTAATTCGAGCATGAAATTTTCTCGAGTAGTCGCCTTTTCAGCCTCGGAAGCAGCAAACTCCTTGGCAGCCACGGCCTCGCGAGCTTGCTGGAGAGCAACTTTTTCGGCTTCAGATGACTTGCGAGATTGTTCCATCATCACAAGTGTTTGCTTCTTTGCATACTGAAGCTGCTGTCGAAGTTCGTCCAGTTCTTGCGACAAGGTATCGTCGACAGGTGCAGTATCAGCAAAAGTTCTCCTCGCGTGAGAAGAAGAAGGCGACACATTGGAAGGAGCGGAAGTTGGAGTATAGTTATCAAATATCAACTGAAATATAAACAGGATAAAATCAAACGACAAGCAAAGATAGAATTTTTCATTAATCTCTTGGAATAATTACAAGGGCATTACAGTGGAGCTAAGGAAATACGTGTCGCTAAACGACTACTTTGGCGACAAAAGCAAAAGAAACAAAGAAAAACAGAGGCATGCAACTAGACCTCCGGCCTTGACGAGCTAGGAGTCGACGCTGGCTTAATCCCGAGATAGGCCAAGATCTTCTTCGTGTTGGGCTTGGCCGCCTTGATCAGCGACTTCCACCTTGATTGTTCTATTTGCTCGGTGTCGCCAACTTTCATCCAGTCGATAGTTTGTCGACTGTCAGCAACCAAGGCGACAGTGTTTTCAACGGCAACCTTCATATTCTCTTGGCGCATCTTCAGTCCAAGGTCTTCCGGTGTATTGAACATCTTGGCAAGGTTGAGGAAAGTCGCAGGCTCCTCCTTCTTCGGGAAGAAGTAGGGGAACAATGCCGACAATACTGCATTAGCATTCGATACACCTTCACGAATCTCGGACCCATGAAGCTCCAGATAGGAAAGTGCGTCAAGGACCGGATCATCGACAGGATTCGTCAGGTCAAAATCCTGGTTTGTTTGGACTGTCAAGGAAACAAAGTATTAGTGAAAAGACAAGAAACAAAGATTCTCCTAAAAATAGAAGGGAGCAGTAAAATTACCGAAAGTACGGCGACTCTGAGTCTTCAGGCGCTTGAGGATTCCTTCTTCACGAGAAGCTTGCGCAGCTTTGTGCTCATCTAAAGCAGCTGTAGCATCCTTAAGCTTTTTCTGCAGTTCCTCGACACCAGCAGCTTTCGCCTTGGCTTCATCAGCTTCGGTCTTGGCTTTGCTAGCAGCGAGGTCCGCTTTCTTGCGAGCCGCCTCACTTTGCTCAAGTTTTCGAGAAAGTGCGTCGGCGCGTTCGTTAGCCTCTGCAAGTTTCTCTGTCGAGATATGAAAAAAGAGAGGAGAAAGATCAAAAATCGCGACAAGCACCAAGAGTAAAAAATCAAGGAAAAACAGCAAGTACAAAAGTCGTTACCTTCGGCTCTATTAGCATATTCACGGTACCCAACAAATTGGGAACCGATGCGAAGAAGATCCTTGATCATAGGCTGTTCAACGTGAACACAGAAAGAAAAACATCGGCATGAAAAAGAGAAAAGGTGTGAAAAAACAAAATAAGGAAAATATAGATGTCGACAAGCTTACATCATCTAGGAGCAGAGTCGACGAACTGCCCAACTGAGGGGCAGGTTCAATAATCTTTTCAACCCTTGCCCTTTTTGGTGAAGGAGCAAGGGGGCTTGATGGCGGAGTAGTGGTGACGACGTTTTGTTGAGGAGGCGAGGTTTCTTCTCCTTCAACTAGCGTGTCTGAGGCAAGTACAGTACGTGACGTGCTTGTCCGAGGAGCCACGTCAGTAGTTGGAACTTCTTCCTCGTCATCGCTAATAATCAAAAAATCGGCAGCATAAAAAGCAAGACAAGCTAAATATTTCGAGTACAAAAATAGAGAGAAATAAAGACGACTTACGAGCTGATGAGGGATTCAGCATAAAGATCGTAAGTTGCCTTCGGATGAGAAGGAACAACTTCTTCAGCCTTAGAGGTGCCAGAATCTTCAACATCAGTCCTTTTCCTTTTGTTCTTGGGAGAAACAGCAGGAGGAAGGGATTGCGTCGATTCACTGGCTTCAGACTCAACTTCTTTTTCATGAGAAGCCGCAGATTTGTGAGAACCCGCGACTTCACTTTCACGAATAGCAGAACCTTGAGTATCTTCGGCAACGATGGCCTGTTCTTCGACTTCTCCACCCTCCGGAAGAGGAGGAAGGGAAGTCATAGTAGGATGGTTCTGTAAAAAATAGTGACCAGAAGGAAAATTAAAAGAGATGACAATATAATGAGGTGCAGAGAAAGTGCAAAATAAGGTAAAAACTCGGCAAGACAAAATACCTCGGGGAGTGGATTGGCGGCGCTGTACGGTTCCACGCGACAAGAGGAAGGAATTGGGTCTTTACCCAGGCGAGAAAGTCTTCGAATCAACTTCTCCAAGTCCTTGGTGGAAAGATCACCGGAGATTCTGTTGGCGTCATTTTTACCAGAATATGTCCAAAGGGGATTTTTGCGAGCCTGGAGAGGCTGCACTCTAATCCTAAGGAAATAGGCAGTGATTTGAACACCAGAAAGCTCTTTGCCTCGAGTATTTTGAAGCTGGCGAATACGAGACATGAGCGCCTCTGTCGCCTTTTTCTCTTCCTCGGAAGCTTCGGCATCCCAGGAGCGGCGGCGCTGAATTTTGGCACTTCCGTCGAAAGGAACTATGTTGTGCTCAACGGAGTTGGCGCTTTCTTCGTGAATGTAGAGCCACTTTTTGCGCCATCCTTGGACAGAATCAGGAAATTTGACGTCGAAATAGTCGACATCAGTGCGAACACAGATAACAACGCCACCTATGTTATAAGTGACGTTGTGGGAGCCATTGCGGCGGAGGCAGAAGATGCGTTTCCACAGAGCCCAATTGGGAGGGATTCCGAGGAAGCATTCGCAAAGTGTGATGAAAATAGAAATGTGAAGGATGGAATTGGGAGTCAATTGGTGCAATTGAATCCCATAAACAAAAAGAAGACCGCGGAGGAAATCGTGGATTGGGGTCGAGAGGCCGCGGATGAGATGATCAACAAAACTAACCCGATACTCCATTGGAGGCTTGGGGTAGCTTTCTTCGCTAGGGAAGCGGATGGCGTCCTCCTTCTTCATGAGGCCAAGCCTCTTCAGCATGTTGGTGTCTTGGTTGGAGATTTTGGATCTCTCCCACTCAAGATCCTCGGCGGCCATCTTGGATTCCGGAGTGCTGTGGCGAGTCAGACGCGCGCGCGGTGGCATCAATGGCAATGACAGAGCAATGTGTGTGAGTGCGGAAAATCAGAGAGAGATTGGGCGCAGGAGAAGTTTTGCGAAGAGGAACAGGTGAGCGGCGCAAGCGAGGGGATGAACGGAGGTTGAAGAAAGGTTTATATAAGAATCGGGTGAAGCAGTGTGCCGTTGGATGAAGAAATCGTATGGTGAGAATAGATCTTCTAGATACAAGGGTAAAAAGGTATTTTTACTGAGATAGGCGTTACTGTACGTGCGCCAGAAAAAGCGGAGGACGTGTGTCCCCCACTTGCACGACGTGTTAACGTGGTGGAAGCAATGGACCCACAGGGCAGAAAGATCACGACTATTCGAGAGGGATGAAGTAAATTTGGTTAAGGGAAGCATGTCGATAAGAAAAGTTAAAGAAGATTGGCGACAGGAAGAATTATTCAATACTTCGGGAGCCTTTGATCAAAAACAAGTTTTTCCCCAAATGCTCGGGGGCTACTTCGACAAAAAGTAAAAATTCGACTATGACAATATAGAAATTGCGGAGCCTACAACCAAGTACAAGTTCTTGGCTGTAGCCTCGGGGGCTACTCCCATCGGGAGCGCTGTTCGCACCCGAGGGTAAAAAAGAAGAAGAAGAAAAAGATCATATTGAGAAATAATGACAATATAGCGACAAGGTGGACTAAAATGTTGAGCCTACAACCAAGCACAAGTTCTTGGCTGTAGCCTCGGGGGCTACTCCCATCGGGAACGCTGTTCGCGTGCCCGATGAAATTAACAAAGGAAAAATAGAAAAGCAAGAGAGTATATTTCGAGTTGTAGTTAACTCTACATATACTCCCATCGGGAGAGCAGTATAAGTCATATTTGACTCGATAAAATGTGCCATTCCAACAGCCGGAAAAGCACTCGACAATATATTCTCAGAACGCCGAAGTTGCGATCAATTTCTGAATGCCGCAAATTTGCGAAGGTAAGACCCCAGATCCGTTCTGCTGGGCGTGGCATCGCCGAAGACTGCGCTCTGCTACTTTTATCCGTATCAACAGATACGAAGAAAAATCCTAACGGACGCGTTAGGTACCCGATAAATTTGACTGGGACTCGACAGAATGGTAAGACCTTAAGCGGCACTGTCGAAGTTTACCAGTATCCCGAGATCATGTCCGGGACGTGATTTTGAAGTAGGTTTTTGCGGATTGCCACTAGAGCAGTTAACTAGTACCTGATCCGTCGGATGAACTAGCCCCAACTACCATTATCCCTGTACAATATAGAATCTTATGTGAAGAAATATAAAAAAGTTAAAGCTTTCGAATAAAAATAAACAGTGGAGATTTTCCCTGATTCTACGATTCAAGCAAAATCTCGGGGGCTACTGACATAGGCATCCCAAATGGGCCTGCCGAAGATAGTACCCGGGGTTTACTGAAGGCCCACTACCCGAAGAATAAGAAGATTCGGGAGCCCAAGATATATCAAGGAAAGTCAAGAGTTGTAATAGGAAGTGTTATTTGTAATCTGGCGGGATGAGTTAGAAACCGTCCCGGACTCTGTAACTTGTATAGCACGAATCCCTCGGCTCCACCTCCTATATAAAGGGGGAGGCGAGGGACGAAAAGGGAATCGAATCATTGTCTGCAAACCCTAGTTTTCATATTCGTCGAGTACTTTCCGGCTGAAACCTTCGAGATCTACTTACCCTCTACTTCCAACTAAACCCTAGCCTACAATCCATAGGCATTGACAAGTTGATACCTTGTCAGCAGGGGGCCCACACCATATGGCGGCGCGGGTGGCCCCCTGGCCGCGCCAGCCTATGGGGAGGGGGCCCCATGGCCCCTCCGACTCCGCCTCTTCGCCTATAAAGTCCCTGCGACCTAAAAACGAGACAATTGACGAAACTCCAGAAAGACTCCAGGGGCGCCGCCACCATCGCGAAACTCCAATTCGGGGGACAGAATCTCTGTTCTGGCACGCCGCCGGGACAGGGAAGTGCCCCCGGAAGCCATCTCCATCGACTCCACCGCCTCCATCATGATCCGTGAGTAGTTCCCCCAAGGACTACGGATTCTAGCAGTAGCTAGTTGGTACTCTCTCTCCCATGTACTTCAATACAATGATCTCATGAGCTGCCTTACATGATTGAGATTCATCTGATGTAATCGGTGTTGTGTTTGTTGGGATCCGATGGATTGTTACATTATGATTAGTCTATCTATAAAGTTTGTGAAGTTATTATTGCTGCAATCTTGTTGTGTTTAATGCTTGTCACTAGTGCACGAGTGGCATGATCTTATATTTAAGCTCTATACTTATTGCTTAGATTGTATCTACAAGTTGTTTGCACATGTCTATGTCCGGAACCCGAGGCCCCAGAGTGACAGCAACTGGGATAACTGGAGGGGAAGGCGTAGGTATGAGGATCACATGTTTTCACCAAGTGTTAATGCTTTGCTCCGGTGCTCTATTAAAAGGAGTACCTTAATTGCCAGTAGATTCCCTTGAGACCCGGCTGCCACCGGCTGGTAGGACAAAAGATGTTATGCAAGTTTCTCATCGCGAGCATGTATGACTATATATGGAAAACATGCCTACATGATTAATGATCTTGATGTTCTGTCTTAATGCTATTTCAATCCTATCAATTGCCCAACTGCGATTTGTTCACCCAACACTCGTCACTTTTTATTGGAGAGTTACCACTAGTGTAGATCGCTAGGAACCCCGGTCCATCTCTCATCATCATATACTCGTTCCTATATGACATTGGAAGTAGTATCAACTATTTTCTGGTGCCATTGCCTCTGTGTTACTACTACTGCTGCTGTGTTACTGTTTCTATTGCTCTCATATTACTGCTACTTTCACATCACCCCTGTTACTAGTGCTTTTCCAGGTGCAGCTAAATTGACAAATCTGTTAAGGGTTATAAGTATTATTTACCTCCCTTGTGTCGAATCAATAAATTTGGGTTTTACTTCCCTCGAAGACTGTTGCGATCCCCTATACTTGTGGGTTATCAAGACTATTTTCTGGCGCCGTTGCCGGGAGGCATAGCTCTACTCATAAATTCACCTGGGGAGTACACTCTACCTCTCTCTCTGTTTTTATTTTATTTTGTTTTGTTTTGTTTAGTTTAATTTGTTCTAGTTTATTTCTGTTTAGTATTATTTTTCTTAGTTTACTTTTGTCTAGTTTGTTTTTGTCTTGTTTTATTTTTCTCATATATCCAAAAATCCATAAAAATTTGAAAAACCGAAAAATTAAAAACTGTTGTTATGGGAGAACCCACAACCTATTTGGAGCTTATTGAAATATATATGAATGTGGATTTTGTACACACAAGCATGAGTGTGGGTGTATTATGTACCGTTGATTAGGTTCTTGAGATTCGTGTTGCTGCAGATCGGTACACCGTTTTCTTTCCCACCTCTCATTTTATCCGTCACATCCTTCTCTGCTTTTCTCTCCCATACCTCCGTGCGACCTGGGCATGTCATAGGCTTTATCCCTGTACTTTACACAGATGTTGTTCCGCGTGCTGTCCCCCGGGGCACTCCGGCGAGCTCTCCCCCGGCTCGACCGTCGATCCCGCAGTCCTATTTCGTTCTTCTCGCCCCACCATATCCCCCACATCGCCGCCCTCGTTTTCCAACGCCCTCCGCCGTGACCGGTAGTCGCCCCGTGTACACCATCCTCGCTCAGGTCGCCGCCGCCAGCGACTAGAGGTGAGGCGGCGAGATGAAGAAGCTGAAGCTTGTGACCAGGCATTTCCCCTTCTCACCTCAACTTCCTCGGCCCCATTTTCTCGCTCTCCTCGCCGCGCCGGCAAGATCTCAGCTTTTTCCTCCGCCTCGCATCTTGCGGGCTCGCCACCGCTCGACTCCTCCACCTCCCGCGTCTCCACCGTGCCACTAGCGTGCAGGTACATTATGTCGCTGCTGGAGCTCCTTTTCTATCTCTCTCTCCTGCTCCTTGAATCGCTGATGTACTGATCGGTCTTGGTCTGCGTGCAGGAAATGGCTGCCGGAACAAGTCCAGGAGGGACATTTCTCCAGGGCTTGGAAGGGGCCCTATCGGCAGATGGCTTCTTCCCAATGCCCGAGTTAGTCGGCTCGCTGATTCCTCCGCCCGACGCGTCGGAATCCTTTGACCGGCCTGGATCAGAACGATCGATTGGTGGTGGAGGGACGGAAGCCGGCCAGCGCCTTCCCCAAGAAGGCTGCAGCGTCAACGACGAAGGAGGTGCACAAGGAGTTGGCGGCGGCTTCGACGGCCACGCTGACGAAGAATTGGGCAGCGGCATCGACGGCTGCGTCGCCCAAGAAACTCATTGAAGAATCAGTTGATTATATGCGTCTCAGTGTATTTGCGTCTACAGAAAAGTGTGACCTCTAAGAAAATTTCTATATTGCTATAGGAAGCTGTATTGTTAATTCTTGCTCTCTGAATAATTTTGATCCTCTATTTCAAGCAGTGGGTGCTCTAATGAAGGGCCCTTCTGCACTGAATATGTCCAATGTGTTCGCTGGGAGTCGTCCTCAAGAGGTGCGGTGGCGGCAGCCAACGAGCAGATCGCTACTGAAAAAAACTCGAGAGACGATCAGGCAAACCGAGGTTCTTGCCTGAATTTATTCAACATATCATTGTTTCGAATTCTCTACTAATTAACTTGCGCTTCTATTGCTACTCGGCAGATTCAATTGTGCGCAATGGACCCGAGTCTTACACCAAACTGTTGGAGTATTCTTAGTTAAGTGTTTGCTTGCAGAATGCTTGGCCATTGACACATACTTGTGTCCGTGTTCTACAGGTTTTTCTTGATTTCAAAACTGGTCTGAACCAGAATCTATACCGTTAAACCTAGCACAGGATACCATATGCATGTCGGGTGTGCGAGAGGAGACACACAAATGCTTTGGATGGGCCCTGGATTCCCGGAGTCAAAAGTCGTATCCGGGGGCTTTCTTCCACTGTTGATGGGACCTACTAGCTTTGCAGAATAGCAAATAGCGAAAATTCATTTCTCTCACCTGTCATTAAATTTGAATCTAACGGCCCTGGAAGCACCCACACCCATGCTTGGGTGTACAAATGTATTTCCTATAATTATAGAGAATCAAGAACGGGTAAAGTCATGAGTGCTGTGATAGAAAAATTGAATACAATTGCTAAAATCTTGCTTAAACGCCATGATATAAACTATTGCTCTCAACAGGATACTAAACATCTGAAATTCCAATGTGGCTTTAGTGAAGTAGTTTTTATTATGAACTAGAATTGGAATAACTATATTCATCTTGGGTTCGAAGAGGTAGAACAATTTGTCTTATCTATGGGAGCCTCTGAGATCGAATCCTTCATGGTTAAAAATTATGAAACTTGTGTTGTTTGTAAGGAACTTAAAGATTATGTCTCTTCTATCCTTAATTTTTGCATAGAAAGTTACAGTGATAATCCGTATATCATTGATTATAAAGGGAGACTCATTAATGCACAAGAATGCACTCACAATTTGCAGGAACCTGTGAAAGAAGAAATTGATGAACCTGAAAGCTCATTGGATGAAAAAGAGGAGGAAATTGATGAACCTGAAAGCTCATTGGATGAAAAAGAAGAGGAGAGTGATGAACAAAAGGAGGAAGAATGGATTAGCTACCCATGCCAACCTTCTAATGAGAGTAACGCTTTATCTCTTACACTATTTGATTGTCCACCATGCTTACCAAAGGAGGATGAATGTTATGTTCCTGTGGATTCTCTTGAAATATTACCTATGAGTAAAAGTTGTGAGAATAATTATGCTACTGTTATCTATTATAATCCATGCTACTTTGATAAATCTTATGATAACGCTTTGTTTGTGCCTGATATCGAAATGCATGGTACTAAAGAGTTTTGCTTGGCAAATGTTTATGATAAAGCTCTAGATGATGGTCTTATGTTACTTGATAATATTAATTGTACTACTAATGAAAATGGGATTGGAGAGTTCTTGACTTTATGTAGGAGTCCCATATCTCTTGAGATTGATCAATCATCTTGTTATATTATTGATAAAAGTGGGTTTGAAAGTTTTAATCCCACTATTTTTGAGCTTGATAAAAATTATGTGTTTGTGGATCATGAAAACCTTGCTTTATGTGATAGTTATATTGTTGAGTTTGTTCATGAAGCTACTGAAAATTATTATGAGAGAGGAAAATATGGTTGTAGAAATTTGCATGGTACTAAAACACCTCTCTATATGCTTAAACTTTTGAAGTTACTCTTGTTTTATCTTCCTATGCTTGTCACTTTGATCTTCATGAATTTATTTGTGTACAAGATTCCTATGCATAGGAAGTGGGTTAGACTTAAATGTGTTTTGAATTTTCTTCTTGATGCTCCTTTTGCTTCATTTCCTATTTTCCATGTGAGCATCATTAAAATTGCTGAGCCCATCTTAACGGCTATAAAGAAAGAACTTCTTGGGAGATAACCCATGTCTTTATTTTTCTACTGTTTGGTTGTGTCTTGGAAGTTGTTACTACTGTAGCAACCTCTGTTTACCTTTATTTTATTGCATTTTTGTGCCAAGTAAATTCTCTAATAGAAGGTTGATACTAGATTTGAATTTCTGCGCAGAAACAGATTTCTATCTGTCACGAATTTGAGTAGGTCTCTCTGTAGGTAACTGAACAAAATCTACCAATTTTCATGCGTGTTCCTCAGATATGTACGCAACTTTCATTAGTTTTGAGTTTTCTTATTTGAGCAATGGAAGTACCTCTAAAAAAATCGTCTTTACTGGCTGTTCTGTTTTGACAAATTCTGTCTCTGTTTTTTGCATTGTCTCTTGTGGACTTTAAGAAAGGCTTTCTAGATGTGGAGAGCTGTAGCTAATGTTTTATTGAGTTCTTGCAATGTTTCACTACTGGACTAAAGTGGATTAAAGTTTTTGAGTACTAACCCCTCTAATGAAGTTTATGAGAAGTTTGGTGTGAAGGAAGTTTTCAAGGGTCAAGAGAGGAGGATTATATATGATCAAGAAGAGTGAAAAGTCTAAGCTTGGGGATGCCCCCGTGGTTCATCCCTGCATATTTCAATAAGACTCAAGCATATAAGCTTGGGGATGCCCAAGGCATCCCCTTCTTCATCAACAACTTATCAGGTCACTTCTAGTGAAACTATATTTTTATTCAGTCACATCTTATTCGCTTTACTTGGAGCGTCTGTGTGTTTTTTATTTTTGTTTTTGTTTGAATAAGATCGGATCCTAGCAATCCTTGTGTTGGAGAGAGACACGCTCCGCTTTTTCATATGAACACTGGTGTTCTTCGTTTTACTTTTAATGTTCATGACAAAAGTTGGAAGCTACACTTATTGTTATTTGGTTGGAAACAGAAAATGCCTCATATTGTCTTGGATAATTTGATACTTGGCAATTGTTTTGAGCTCTCAAGTAGATCATGATTAAGCTCTTGCACCATGTAGTTTAAACCTATTAGTGGAGAACTACCGTAGAGCTTGTTGAAATTGGTTTGCATGATTGGTCTCTCTAAGGTCTAGATATTTTCTGTAAAAGTGTTTGAGCAACAAGGAAGACAGTGTAGAGTCTTATAATGCTTGCAATATGTTCTTATGTGAGTTTTGTTGTACCGGTTCATACTTGTGTTTTCTTCAAACAACCTTTCTAGCCAAAGCCTTGTACTGAGAGGGAATGCTTCTCGTGCATCAAAAACCTTGAGCCAAAACCTATGCCATGTGTGTCCACCATACCTACTTACTATGTGGTATTTTCTGCCATTCCAAGTAAATACTTCATGTGCTACCTTTAAACAATTAAAAAGTTATCATCTCTTATTTGTGTCAATGTTTTATAGCTCATGAGGAAGTATGTGGTGTTTTATCTTTCAATCTTGTTGGGCAGATTTTCACCAATGGACTAGTGGCTTCATCCGCTTATCCAATAATTTTGCAAAAAGAGCTGGCAGCGGGGTTCCCAGCCCCAATTAATTAACTTTTATTAATAATTCTCTTCACATGTTTTGCCCTGATTCATCAGTAAGCAACTTAATTTTATAAATAGACACTCCTTCATGGTATGTGATTGTTGGAAGGCACCCGAGGATTCGGTTAGCCATGGCTTGTGAAAGCAAAAGGTTGGGAGGAGTGTCAACCATAAATAAAACTAAAGTACATGTGTAAACAAAAGAGAAGAGAGATGATCTACATTGCTGGTAGAGATAACGTCCTTCATGGAAGCCGCTCTTTGAAAGTCTGTTTGATGAGGGGGTTAGAGTGCCCACTGATACGTCTCAACGTATCGATAATTTCTTATGTTCCATGCTACTTTTATGATGATACTCACATGTTTTATACATACTTTATGTCATATTTATGCATTTTCAGCACTTACCTATTAACGAGATGCCGAAGAGCCGTTGTTGTTTTCTACTTTTTTTGGTTTCAGAAATCCTAGTAAGGAAATATTCTTGGAATTGGATGAAATCAACGCCAGGGGCCTATTTTTCCACGAAGCTCCAGAACACCGAAAGGGAACCGAAGTGGGGAGACGAGGCACCGCCACACTAGGACGGCGCGGCCCAGGGGGCCCGCGCGGCCCTAGCGTGTGGGGCCCCCATCAGCCCTCCGGCTCCGCCCTTCCGCCTACTTAAAGTCTTCGTCGCGAATACCCCAGTACGGAGAGCCACGATACGGAAAACCTTCCAGAGACGCCACCGCCGCCAATCCCATCTTGGGGGATTCAGGAGATCGCCTCTGGCACCCTGAGGGGAATCGTCTCCCGGAGGACTCTTCACCGCCATGGTCGCCTCGAGTGATGTGTGAGTAGTTCACCCCTGGACTATGGGTCCATAGCAGTAGCTAGATGGTTGTCTTCTCCTAATTGTGCTATCATTGTTGGATCTTGTGAGCTGCCTAACATGATCAAGATCATCTATTTGTAATGCTACATGTTGCGTTTGTTGGGATCCGATGAATATGGAATACTATGCTATGTTGATTATCAATCTATCTATGTGTTGTTTATGATCTTGCATGCTCTCCGTTGCTAGTAGAGGCTCTGGCCAAGTTGATACTTGTAACTCCAAGAGGGAGTATTTATGCTCGATAGTGGGTTCATGTCTCCATTAAATCTGGGAGTGACAGAACCCCTAAGGTTGTGGACGTGTTGTTGCCACTAGGGATAAAACATCAATGCTATGTCTAAGGATGTATTTGTTGATTACATTACGCACCATACTTAATGCAATTGTCTGTTGTTTGCAACTTAATACTGGAGGGGGTTCGGATGATAACCTGAAGGTGGACTTTTAGGCATAGATGCATGCTGGATAGCGGTCTATGTACTTTGTCGTAATGCCCAATTGAATTTCACAATACTCATCATAACATGTATGTGCATGGTCATGCCCTCTTTATTTGTCAATTGCCCAACTGTAATTTGTTCGCCCAACATGCTATTTATCTTATGGGAGAGACACCACTAGTGAACTGTGGACCCGGTCCATTCTTTTACATCGAATACAATCTCTGCAATACTCGTTCTACTGTTCTGCAAACATTATCATCCACACTATACATCTAATCCTTTGTTACAGCAAGCCGGTGAGATTGACAACCTCACTGTCACGTTGGGGCAAAGTAATTTGGTTGTGTTGTGCGGGTTCCACGTTGGCGCCGGAATCCCTGGTGTTGCGCCGCACTACACTCCGCCACCATCAACCTTCGACGTGCTTCTTGGCTCCTACTGGTTCGATAAACCTTAGTTTCTTACTGAGGGAAAACTTACTGTTGTACGCATCATACCTTCCTCTTGTGGTTCCCAACAGACGCGTGTTGAACAAAAGACATACGTCAACTACGCGCGCAAGTAGATTTTGAGCGCCGTTAAGAGATCAAGACACGCTGCAAGGGAAGTCTCCACTTCCAATCTCTTTACTTTGTTTTTGTCTTGCTTTACTTTTATTTACTTTCTTGTTTGCTGCACTAAAACAAAACACAAAAAAATTAGTTGCTAGTTTTACTTTATTTACTATCTTGTTTGCGTTCTCCATATTAAAAAACACAAAAAAATTAGTTACTTGCATTTACCTTATTTACTTTTACTTATTTCATCATGATTCCTCCTAAGTTCACTCTAAAAGATGTACCAGTAGGACGAGGGTCTATCATTGGGAAAGATAATATAGAAGATTTTTCACTCATATTAGTACTGTTGAAGATTTTGAAGATAGACACTTGGTAGAACTTGCTCCTACTTATGAAATTGCTTGCTTCTTTAGTACACATGTTAGAAGCTAGATTTGTTAACCTCAACCCCGTAATGCAGCATATGTTTCTTACACTAGGTGATATGGAAGAAGGAGAAAAGAAAGATTTTGTCTTAGAAACCCTTCTTAAAGAATTTGGTGATGTAGCAAGAGAAGCTAGAAAAGTCTTTACTAAATATAATATGCTTGGCTCTTATACCAACTTTGCTAGCACCCTTGAAAAGATGGAAAAAGATAGACAAAAGTACACTAATAAAGTTAATTATGGTGGGGAGATTAAAGCACCAATACCTTGCAAGCTCCTAGGAATGCATGAAGCTCTAGAAGATAATTATGCTTGGCTTGTCCCTAAAAATTTGTTTGATGAGAATAGCAAGCCTAAGACTAATGAAAAGGGAGCCTCTGAAACTTACATATACAAAATACAATGCATGGTTGAGAAAACTCCAAACCCCGCTGTAGATGCATCATCTCTTGATAACACTTGATACACACTTTCTGCGCCTAGCTGAAAGGCGTTAAAGAAAAGCGCTTATGGGAGACAACCCATGATTTTACTACAGTACTTTTTTTTATATTTGAGTCTTGGAAGTTGTTACTACTGTAGCAACCTCTCCTTATCTTAATTTTGTTGCATTGTTGTGCCAAGTAAAGTCTTTGATAGTAAGGTTCATACTAGATTTGGATTGCTGCGCAGAAACAGATTTCTGTCTGTCACGAATTTGGGCAGGGTGCTCTGTAGGTAACTCAAAAAATTCCGCCAATTTACGTGAGTGATCCTCAGATATGTACGCAACTTTCATTAAATTTGAGCATTTTCATCTGAGCAAGTCTGGTGCACCTATAAAATTCGTATTTACGGACTGTTTTGTTTTGACAGATTCTGCCTTTTATTTCACATTGCCTGTTTTGCTATGCTTGATGGATTTATTTATTCCATTAACTTTCAGTAGCTTTGTGCAATGTCCAGAAGTGTTAAGAATGATTATGTCACCTCTGAACATGTGAATTTTGATTATGCACTAACCCTCTAATGAGTTGTTTTGAGTTTGGTGTGGAGGAAGTTTTCAAGGATCAAGAGAGGAGGATGATACAATATGATCAAGGAGAGTGAAAGCTCTAAGCTTGGGGATGCCCTGGTGGTTCATCCCTGCATATTTCAAGAAGACTCAAGCGTCTAAGCTTGGGGATGCTCAAGGCATCCCCTTCTTCATCGACAACATTATCAGGTTCCTCTAGTGAAACTATATTTCTATTCCATCACATCTTATGCGCTTTACTTGGAGCGTCTGTATGTTTTTTGTTTGTTTGAATAAAGTTGGATCCTAGCATTCATTTTATGGGAGAGAGACACGCTCCGCTGTTGCATATGGACAAATATGTCCTTAGGCTTTACTCATAATATTCATGGTGAAGGTTGAATCTTCGTTAAATTGTTATATGGTTGGAAACGGGAAATGATACATGTGGTAATTGGTATAATATCTTGAATAATGTGGTACTTGGAAATTGTTGTGCTCATGTTTAATCTCTTGCATCATATACCTTGCACCTATTAATGAAGAAATACATAGAGCTTGCTAAAATTTGGATTGCATGATTGGTCTCTCTAAGGTCTAGATATTTTCTAGTAGGGTCGAACAACAAGGAAGACGGTGTAGAGTCTTATAATGCTTACAATATGTCTTTTATGTGAGTTTTGATGTACCGGTTCATACTTGTGGTTGCTTTAAATAACCTTGCTAGCCTAAACCTTGTATCAAGAGGGAATACTTTTCATACATCCAAAATCCTTGAGCCAAACACTATGCCACTTGTGTCCACCATACCTACCTACTACATGGTATTTCTCTGCCATTCCAAAGTAAATTGCTTGAGTGCTACCTTTAAAATTTCCATTCTTTATCTTTGCAATATATAGCTCATGGGACAAATAGCCTAAAAACTATTGTGGTATTGAATATGTACTTATGCATCTTATTTCTTATTAAGTTGCTTGTTGAGCGATAACCATGTTCCTGGGGACGCCATCAACACTTTGTTGAATATCATGTGAGTTGCTATGCATGTTCGTCTTGTCTGAAGTAAGGGCGATTTACCATGAGTTGAATGGTTTGAGTATGCATATTGTTAGAGAAGAACATTGGGCCGCTAACTAAAGCCATGATTCATGGTGGAAGTTTCAGTTTTGGACAACAATCCTCAACCTCATATGAGAATATTATTTGTTGCTAAATGCTTATGCATTAAAGAGGAGTCCATTATCTGTTGTCTATGTTGTCCCGATATGGATGTCTAAGTTGTGAATAATCAAAAGCGAGAAATCAAATGCGAGCTTTCTCCTTAGACCTTTGTACAGGCGGCATAGAGGTACCCCTTTGTGATACTTGGTTAAAACATATGTATTGCGATGATAATCCAGGTAATCCGAGCTAATTAGGACAAGGTGCGGGCACTATTGGTATACTATGCATGAGGCTTGCAACTTGTAGGATATAATTTACATGATACATATGCTTTATTATTACCATTGACAAAATTGTTTCTTGTTTTCAAAATAAAAGCTCTAGCACAAACATAGCAATCAATGCTTCCCTCTGCGAAGGGCCTTTCTTCTACTTTTATGTTGAGTCAGTTTACCCATTTCCTTCTATCTCAAGAAGCAAACACTTGTATTAACTATGCATTGATTCCTACATACTTGCATATTGCACTTGTTATACTACTTTATGCTGACAATATCCATGAGATATACATGTTACAAGTTGAAAGCAACCGCTGAAACTTAATCTTCATTTGTGTTGCTTCAATGCCTTTACTACGAATTTATTGCTTTATGAGTTAACTCTTATGCAAGACTTATTGATGCTTGTCTTCAAAGTACTATTCATGAAAAGTCTTTGCTATATGATTCAATTGTTTACTCATTGCATTTACATTGCTTCGAATCGCTGCATTCATTACATGTCCTTACAATAGTATTGATCAAGATTATGATGGCATGTCACTTCAGAAATTATCTTTGTTATCGTTTACCTACTCGGGACGAGTAGGAACTAAGGGATGCTGATACGTCTCCAACGTATCAATAATTTCTAATGTTCCATGCTACTTTTATGATGATACTCACATGTTTTATACATACTTTATGTCATATTTATGCATTTTCCGGCACTAACCAATTAACGAGATGCCGAAGAGCCAGTTGCTATTTTCTGCTGTTTTTGGTTTCAGAAATCCTAGTAAGGAAATATTCTCGGAATTGGACGAAATCAACGCCCAGGGGCCTATTTTTCCGCGAAGCTTCCAGAACACCGAAAGGGAACCGAAGTGGGGCGACGAAGCGCCGCCACACTAGGGCGGCGCGGCCCAGAGGGGGCCCGCGCGGCCCTAGCGTCTGGGGCACCCGTCAACCCTCCGAGAGTCCGCCCTTCCGCCTACTTAAAGTCTTCGTCGCGTATACCCCAGTACCGAGAGCCACGATACGGAAAACCTTCCTGAGACGCCGCCGCCGCCAATCCCATCTCGTGGGATTCAGGAGATCGCCTCCGACACCCTGCCGGAGAGGGGAATCATCTCCCGGAGGAATCTTCACCGCCATGGTCGCCTCCGGAGTGATGTGTGAGTAGTTCACCCCTGGACAATGGGTCCATAGCAGTAGCTAGATGGTTGTCTTCTCCTAATTGTGCTATCATTGTTGGATCTTGTGAGCTGCCTAACATGATCAAGATCATCTATTTGTAATGCTGCATGTTGCGTTTGTTGGGATCCGATGAATATGGAATACTATGCTATGTTGATTATCAATCTATCTATGTGTTGTTTATGATCTTGCATGCTCTGCGTTGCTAGTAGAGGCTCTGGCCAAGTTGATACTTGTAACTCCAAGAGGGAGTATTTATGCTCGATAGTGGGTTCATGTCTCCATTAAATCTGGGGGTGACAACAACCCCTAAGGTTGTGGATGTGTTGTTGCCACTAGGGATAAAACATCATGCTATGTCTAAGGATGTATTTGTTGATTACATTACGCACCATACTTAATGCAATTGTCTGTTGTTTGCAACTTGGAGGGGGTTCGGATGATAACCTGAAGGTGGACTTTTTAGGCATAGATGCATGCTGGATAGCGGTCTATGTACTTTGTCGTAATGCCCAATTGAATTTCACAATACTCATCATAACATGTATGTGCATGGTCATGCCCTCTTTATTTGTCAATTGACCAACTGTAATTTGTTCACTCAACATGCTATTTATCTTATGGGAGAGACACCACTAGTGAACTGTGGACCCCGGTCCATTCTTTTACATCGAATACAATCTACTGCAATACTCGTTCTACTGTTTTCTGCAAACATCATCATCCACACTATACAGCTAATCCTTTGTTACAGCAAGCCGGTGAGATTGACAACCTCACTGTCACGTTGGGGCAAAGTAATTTGGTTGTGCTGTGCAGGTTCCATGTTGGCGCGTCATCGTGGTGAAGAGCAGATGCCATAGGATGGCTTAGATTGGGGCCGAATGGACGCTAGAGGATTCGGGGGAGGGTTTGCGATTAGATGGGAAGAACTTCCGGATGCTTTCCTCAAGAACACGGCCAAGGACCGGTATACAAGAAGAGAGACAAGAGGAAGAACCCTTTACTAGATCGCTGGCTTCATTGATTTCAACATGATTACAAGTGCATGAACACAAGTTCTATCGTCTAATCTCCTCTGTGGACACGCGCCTGTAAGAGGCAGTACCCCCTCTCCTTATATAGGGGAGAGGGTGGCTTACAGAACAAGGAACCCTAATAGCATCTTTGACTGGACAAACTACTTTACAAAGCTACTTTAATCATGGATGACGCCGGGGTCTTCTTTAATCAGGAACGCTGACGTCCTCCGGCTTCTTTCAGCGTCATCTCTCTCTTTGGCGCCAGGGCTCCGATTAAAGCCACTTTGCTTAGCTCATCCTTGTCTTCTTGCTCTGAAGGGAATCTTTGACCAGTCCTGCCGACAGGCCCTTCTCTCCGGTATCTTCTTTACCGGGTTCCGGCATACCCCCTTGGGGATACCGGCTTAGCTTCACTTAGCCCAAACTCCTACCTTTGTTTCCGGTAAGAATATTAAACCGGTATCTCGATGGCTCAAACCATCCGGTTTGGCATGCCTTTGGCATACCGGGGTTATCCCCCAACATTAGTCCCGAAGCTGGTATAGTGGCGGATTCTATCCGGACCATGCCAGGTTTCCATCTTTTTAGGATACCGGTTTAAGTTCTCCGGCCTGAACTTGGATCCGGCACCTTTGCCCCTTTTTGTCTTTCTCTCTTTGCAAGGCATCTTCCGGCATCTCTTTTCTCCTGTTTCATTCGCATTTACTCTTTCCTCGGCGAAATCGAAAATATTTTGGGTCCCGCGCCTGTCAGTGACATGCGCACTGTCGCGCCAGTGTCAGTTGTCACTTCGCTTCGACTCCCGCGCAGTCATTAAATGCACCACTGCGGATCCCACTAGCCACTTGGGATCCTGTGTGCGCTCCCGTGTGGCCTCCTATTATCTCGCGTGTACCTCCTCGCCACGTGGCGGCCCATGGTGCGAACCGTCGCGGGCCGCGAGGCGAACCGCCGCGGCCCAGCGGTTTTGGCCCACGTCCTAACTCCTTTATAAGCACAACTGCCTCTTCTTCTTCCTCTTCTTCGCATTCCCCAACCTTCGCGCACAGTGCTCCTCGCCTCTGCGCCTTCGCCGCTCTCCGTCCGCCGTCGCTCGCTCGAGCTCCGTCGCCCGGCGAACTTACGCCGTGCTTCCGCCGGACCTCGTCGTGCGGGAATCTTTCGTAGCATCTTCTTCGAGCGCGCCGCATTCTTGCTTCTTCGTGAGCTTCTCCGCCTCGCCGTCGACGGTGCTCGTTGGCGACCGCAGGTCCTCTCCTTCGCCGGCGAAGGTCTTCCTCAGCGACTGCGCCGCTCAAGGTTGGTAGCAATCTTACTTTGCTCGCCATCTGCTTGCTTTTCAGATCTTGGGTCTACGGTGTTCTTATTTCCTCTTTTTCTTTGGTTTTCTTCTTACTCGTAGATCTTCACGCGGGGTTCAAGTGTGGGATTTCTGTTTTTCTGCCTACCCATCCAATGTCTGACGAGGAATCTTCCTCCGCATCTTCTTCTTCCCTTTCCGTTAGCGTCGTAGACAATCTCCCGGCGAATCCACGGCTTCAGATCCGATGGACCGATTCCGGCAACCAGCAGGAATCCGGTAGTACCAAGAGTCCGGTGGCCATCTAGAATCCGGTAGCTTTAGCCAAGCTTCCGTAGCTCTAGCCAATCATCCGGCGCGGAGCCTTCCCCAATCACTCGTGGGGCCTGGATGGGCTCCAATGTCAATATGAGATCGACTGGTTATACCGGTCCCGCAGGATTCCGGAAGGAGTAGTCTGCCGGATTCCCGGTGACGAAATCGAACCGGATCCCGAGCCCGGTGAACATGTTGTTTTTCTTGCTCACTTTGAGCGTGGCTTCGGCCTTCCTGCCTCTCCCTTTTTCCGGGAGTTTTTAGATTTTTATAAACTCCAACCTCACCACCTTCCTGGCAATGCCATCTTCTATCTTTCTTGCTATGCCACCTTCATGGAGGCCTACATCGGCATTCGTCCCACTCGTGAGACGTTTGCCCGTTTCTTTTGTCTACGGATCAACTCCGTCCAGGGCAAGGAAATCCCTAAGCCCAAGCCGCCTGTGGAGTGCGGATCTTGCATCGTTGGCTCCCGCCAAGGGAGCGCTTTCCTTAAGTTTGCCGGCCTCGAGTCTTGCCGCGCCTGGCAAGGAACCTTTTTCTATGTGAAGAATGACGGCCGCGCCGATCTTATCGATCTTCCTCCGTTCCAAGCGGGGCCTCCTAGCAGAACCAACTGGAGCTACAACCCGAAGACGGATCATGCCGAAACCAACCGGGTGGTACGCTTCTTGGCCTCTTTGAAGAAGGAGACCAACATCTGCTCGGATGATATCATCCGCACCTTTATATCGCGCCGGGTGCTTCCTCTGAAGCGCCGCGCGCATAGGATGAGCGAGATGTACGGCCCTGGCGATCCCACCAAGATCACAGGCCGTCCCCTTAGCAAGAAGGACGTTGTTCGTAAGGCTAAGCAGATTTGCCAAACTGCTATGCCATTTGACTGGGGATGCGGCCTCCTTCCTCTCAGCACTACTAACCCTCCTACCCAAGAAGTAAGAGGTTATGCAATTGGGGTTATTTTTGCCGGTAACTTTCTGCTCTTGTTAACCCTCTTCTTTCATGTTTCAGGCCAAGGACCGCTTCCCCCTCATCCAAGCAGATCAACGCGGGATCTGCGTGAAGCGCGCCCTTGATTCCTTCGACCCAGATCCCTACATTTTCTGGAAAGATCTGAAGATGGGCAAGACTCCGGCTGCGCGTCTTGGCCGGTCTCCGCCGAAGCCAACCGGGTCCTCCGATGACTTGACCATGCTCGACGTATTTCCTTTTCCGATTTCTTGTACTTTTCCGTTATTGCCTTCTTGCGAATTTCTTCTTAGCTATTTTTGACCCATAGATCCATGAGCACGTGCCGCCCTTGCGCGCCGAGGCCGGCTCACGAGTTTGTGGACAAACTCGTGGCCCAGGGCCAAAAGAACAAACAACCGGCATCTGATGCCGGTTCCAGCCAGGCCCCTCCCTCCAAGCGCTTCCGGACTGAGCCCTTGGGGGAGAAGGAAGTGGGCATGCGTCGCTACAAGCGCAAGCAGATGCCGACTGCTTCCAGGTAAGTTTTTCATTTTCTTGCTTGCCTCTTTTTGCCAAGTTCTTTTTCCGGTTGCTTTTCTCCAACTATCTTTCTTTCTTTTTCTCAGCCCCGCGCTTAAGCTTGGCTCAAGGCCATCGGGCTCTGAAGGTTCCGCAAGGACTTCAACCCCTCCTCCTCACTCAAGCCCGGCACCATCTGGTGCCGGCAACACCTCTGCCTCCCTTTCGGGGGGCACAACAAGTTCGGGGCGTGCGGCCCCTTCATCATCAGATCACCGCACGGAGGAGGATCTTTCCTTCTTCCCAGAGAACCAAGACACCGGCGCCAGCAACATCGGCGCCGAAGAAGAAGAAGCTGCCGGGCGGGCGGAGCCTTCGGCTCCTCCCGTCCTTGAAAAGACGACAACTTCCGCGCCGGAATCTTCCGCGCCGGAAGGCTCCAACCTGGGTGACGCGCCTAGCGCTCCCCCTTCTCCACGAACCATTCTCATGCCACCTCCAGATGCTCCTCGCACCAAGCCCTCCAGGGCTGCTCCGACTGCGCCGCCGCCCAAGGCCTCCAAGCTCATTAAGGGGAAGGCGACGGCCTCCAGCGCCCCTTCCGGCGGCCAGCAGCCCCTGGTGCTGCATGTCGCCAAGGCCGCCAAGGATACCGCCACGAAGGCCACCGGCCTTCTTGGCCGTATTACTGAGTTCCAGCGCAGAGGCCGGGACCTGGGGCATCTTCTGCCCTATGCCCAGAAGTGGAACGCCGCAGACATGACTCCGGCGACCCGCGGTTTGGGCAAGGACAGGCTGCCGGCACCTGACCCTGTTGGGGACCGGTCTTCCGAGGAGCACTTCATGCGGCTTCGCAGCGCCGTGAAGGAGCTCGACAGCGCGTGGTACGATTCCACGAACAATTTGATGGTATGTTTTACTGACTCTTTTCAACCTTTACCGGTTTCCTTGCTTCCGGATTTTTCTTCTATCTTTTCTTTAGTTCATGCCGGTTTCTCTCTTGTCTATCTTCCCAGTCCCCGAGTTTTGTGGTGAGAGCGCAGCTTTTAGCACAAAACTTTAACTTAAAAACTTAGCGTGAAACAAGCATTGCGATTGCCAGTCCCCGAGTTTCGGGTTAAGAACCTTGTTCTTAGCGCAAAACTTAGCTTAAAACTCGCGAAACTAGCACTGCCAGTCCCCGAGTTTCGGGTTAAGAACCTTGTTCTTAGCGCAAAACTTAGCTTAAAACTCAAAACTAGCACTGCCAGTCCCCGAGTTTCGGGTTAAGAACATTGTTCTTAGCGCAAAACTTTAATCTCTTTTTCTTGAACAGCTCACGGCTGACGCTCGGAAGGCCCTCTTTGAGGAGCTTCTGTGGGAGCATCGGGAGCTCGCTGAGGCACATGACAAGTGCCAAGGTAAGTTTTTGTTCTACCGGCATCTTTTTACCGGAAACCTTTTTTCCTTCTAACACTTATAACTTTTGCTTAACAGTGATCCCGGAAGCTTCCATTGAGGCTCTCAAGGAGCAGCTCGCTGCCGCCCAACGTACAATTTTTTCCTTTCTCCTGTTAACTTGGTTTTCTTTTCATCTTTACCAGCACAATCTTGTTAACATCTTCTTTTCCGGGTTGCAGGGGAGAAGGACCAGCTCATCCGGCGGCATCAGGAAGAGCTGAGCGCCCAGAAAACCAGCTACCAGGAGCTCAAGTCCCAGCTCATCCAGCTGGGGCTTGACCATGCCAAGGCCCTCAAAGCCGCTGAAGCTGATGCAGCGGCCAAGATGGATGAGGCTCTGGAAGATGCCAGCAATGCCAACTCGGTGTTGCTAGCTGAGCTGGAGGAGCTGGCCAAGGCCCGGAAAGGTGCCGAGGAGAAAGCCGCGCGGCTGGAGGAGGAGCAGAAGGAGTGCAACCAGCTAATCCTGCAAACTGATACACTTGCTCACCGTAAGTCCTTTCCTTTTGCATTTTTTACTACTGCCCGCACGCCTTTTTTCTTCCGACCGCATTTCCTTCCGGCCTCCTTTTCTTCCGGATTCTTTTCCTTAGCCCTCTTTCTTTCTTTACACAGGCCTCTTTCCGGACTCTCAGAGTTATGCTGTCAAGAAACTTGACGAGCGCCGCACTGCCCAAGGCCAAGCGAACCTTGCCGTGCCATGGACGCCCTATGACCATCTGGTTGCGCTGAACGCGCGGGTGTCTCACATGCGCGCCATAGATCGCAATTTATCTGACATTCCTGATGTAGCTACCCAGCTCTTCAGGACTCTGTGGCCTGGCGAGGAGGTGCCGGATACTTTCTCCCTCATCAGCGATCGTCTCAGGGGCGCCGGCAAGAGGATCCGCGAGTGGCAGTGTTCTGCTGCCCGCGCTGGAGCAGATTCTGCCCTCCGCGTTGCTTGCTCCTGGTACCCGGAGCTGAACCTGGATGCCCTCACCGGAGTGCGCGAAGGCGCGGAAACCGATCTGGACCCGATTCTTACCGCCAAGCGGCAGGATCGCGCGTACCGTATCGCGGAGTACGCCGATATGCGCACCTTCATCGCTGCTCCCTTAGGTGTCAAGGACTATCTTGATGAGGAGGAGGATGAAGCCGAGGAGGAGCCTCTGGACGATGCTGGTGCTGGCGATGCCCCTCCTGAAGCTCCCGCTGCCTGATTACCTGCCTTAAGATTTACCTCTGCTATGTTGCTCAGTCCTGCGTGTCTTTAAAACAATGTTCTGTTAAATTCTGCCCCGGTATGCCGGGGCTTATGATGTAAAACTTTAAGTCCGCTTGTGGTTGCCACACAACATTTTATGCCGGTAAGTTATACCGGTAGCTAATTATCTTAAGTTTGCCTTAGCACTTTTGCTTCTGGTTTTGCTTTTATCTTGCACCGCAAAGATTTCTAAATTGTTTCCGCATCCAATTCGATGCATACTTGGTTCTTTTGCCTTGGCTCTGCCTGCCTTCTCTGGGCGTTCTTTGGCGTATGAGCACAAGGTTCTTTCACCAAACAAGCATTTTCTTGAACTTAGAAATAACTTCGAAATTTTGCAAAAAACCGGTTTAACCGGGGTTAGTTAAATTTTCCGGATTGTTCTCTCCTGCTCTCCCTCTCCGCAGTTCATGTGCTTATTCCCTACCGGTTTATCTTGCTTGCCATGAAGCCGGGTTGCGGACAGCAGCAGAGTCGAAGACTCCGGTAGGATTTAGCACACTACTAAACCGGAAAGAAAAAACGTTCAATAAGCAACCGGTAAACTGAAAAAATAAACAAGTTACATGCAACCTTATTGGGGTAGTCCCCGAGATTCATTCAAGGTTCCGACATCTTTTATTCATAGCATGTAAGGTACAAAAAGGAACTTCTTACACCACAACTTCAAGAGTAGAAAGGACGCAACAGAGCTACGTTCCATGGACGTTTGCTCTCCTCTCCGGACCTGTCCGCCTTTCCTTTTTTCCATTCCTGTGCATCGATCAAGTAATATGCGTCATTGTGAAGCACCTTGCTTACAATGAAGGGACCTTCCCATGGTGGCAAAAGCTTATGCCGGCCTTCAGTGCGCTGCACTAGGCGAAGTACGAGATCTCCTTCCCGGAAAACTCTCGGGTTAACCTTCCGGCTATGATAGCGTCTGAGGTTTTGCTGGTAAATGGTTGTTCTTGCCAAAGCCAGCTCTCTTGCTTCTTCTAGCAAGTCCACATCATTTTCTCTGGCCTCTTTGACCTCTTGCTCAGTATAGAGCTGTACCCTTGGTGAATCATGAATGATATCGGTTGGTATGACCGCTTCTGCTCCATAAACCATGAAGAATGGAGTGTATCCGGTAGACCGGTTTGGAGTTGTTCTTATACTCCACAGTACCGATGGTAGCTCATCGAGCCAACATCCCGGTGACTTTTCCACTGCATCAATGAGTCTAGGTTTGATACCGGAAAGTACCAAAGCATTCATTCTTTCCACTTGGCCGTTGCCTTGTGGGTGTGCCACTGAGCACAAATCCAACCGGATGTTCTTGTCTTCACAAAACCTTTTGAACTCACCTTGAGCAAAGTTGGTTCCATTGTCAGTGATGATGCTGTGCGGGTATCCATACCGCAAAATGACATCTTTTAAGAATTTCACCGCTGTGTGCCCATCACATTTTGCGATAGGTTTCACTTCTAGCCATTTGGTGAATT
Source organism: Lolium multiflorum (assembly GCA_030979885.1). Classification (NCBI taxonomy): domain Eukaryota; kingdom Viridiplantae; phylum Streptophyta; class Magnoliopsida; order Poales; family Poaceae; genus Lolium; species Lolium multiflorum. Next base: position 322,903,537 of record CM061748.1, on the reverse strand, counting down.
TATCCACCATAACCAAGATGTGAGTCATGCTGCTTCTTGCAGTTTTGAATGGGCCAACCATATCTAGGCACCAAACGGCGAACGGCCATGTTAATGGTATTGTTTTTAAACCGGAGGCTGGGGTATGATTTTGCTTGGCGTACCTCTGGCACCCGTTGCATTTTCTCACTAAATCCTCAGCGTTTTCCAAAGCAGTGGGCCAATAGAACCCATGCCGGAATACTTTTGCTACCAGCGCCCTTGATGAAGCATGATGCCCACATTCTCCTTGGTGAATTTCCTCAAGCATTTCTTTCCCTTCTTCCGGTTCCACACATCTTTGAAGGATACCGGTAACGCTTCTCTTGTACACCTCACCATTGATGAATGTGTATGCTTTGGACCTTCTTTGAATTCTCCTTGACTCATTTTCGTCATCCGGCAAGGTGCCGTTGATCAGGAATTCCTTAATAGGTTTAACCCACGACGGTGTCTCTCGAACCAGAAACACCGGTGCATCTATCTCCATGCTATCTACCAGCATCATTTCTTCCGGTATGGGTACAGCAGTCCCCGAGCTTGCCGGAGCAGTCCCCGAGTTTACCGGTGCAGTCCCCGGGTTTCCTTCATCAATATCCATGGGTACTACATGCGACTCTGGTACAAAAATTGATTCCGATTCCGGGCTTGGTTTGATCGATGGTGTTCTTAGGTGAGCTAGAGCTATTCCGGGAGGAATTTCTTGCCTGGATGAGCCCAGCTTGGACAAAGCATCCGCGGCTTCATTTTCTGCGCGCGGCACATGGTGAAACTCACACCCTTCGAAGAATCCGGCAATCTTTTGCACGTGAAACCGGTACGAGGCCATGTTGGCATCTTTTGCATCCCAATCCCCGGAACACTGCTGTACCACAAGATCTGAATCTCCATAGCAAATGATCCGGTGTGCACCGATTTCTTTTGCGACCTTAAGCCCATGGATCAAAGTATTCAGCGACATTATTTGATGCCCTGAAATGTACTTGTAAAACGTACCGGAGGTGATCTCCTTTTGGCGAGGTAAGCACCACACCGGCACCTAGACCCTCTTTGAGTTTGGACCCATCAAAATGCATTTTCCAGTATTCTATCCTCTGATCTGGCGGTTTGTATTGCATCTCCGCCCAATCAACGAGGAAATCAGCCAAAGCTTGTGACTTTATGGCATCTCTTCTTTCATATACCGGCACGTATGGTGATATCTGGATTGCCCACTTTGCAATCCGGCCGCTGGCGTCTTTGTTGCACATGATATCGGAGATTGGTGCTTCACTCACCACTTTCATAGGATGTTCTTCAAAATAATGCTTGAGCTTTGTGGCGGCCATGTACACGCCATAAGTCATTTTTTGGAAGTGAGGGTAGTTTTGTTTTGAGAGGGAGAGCACCTCGCTCAGGTAGTATACCGGCCTCTGGACGGTTTTTCCTTCCTCTTCTCTTTCAACCACAACTACTACGCTCACAACCCGGTTTGTTGCCGCTATGTATAATAGCATAGGCTCTCTTTCTAGAGGTGAAGCCAGTATAGGTGCTGTGGCTAGCATTGTTTTTAGCTCTTTAAACGCTGCGTCTGCCTGAGGGGTCCAGACGAACGTGTCAGATTTTTTCATGAGAGCATATAGTGGTAGAGCTTTTTCTCCCAATCTGCTTATGAACCGGCTTAGCGATGCCAAGCTACCGGTAAATTTTTGCACATCTTTTAGCTCTCGTGGGACAGTCATTCTTTCTATTGCCCGGATCTTTACCGGATTGACTTCAATGCCCCGGCTTGATACCAGGAAACCAAGCAACTTGCCGGCAGGGACACCAAAGGTGCATTTTGCCGGATTGAGTTTCATCCGGAACCGTCTTAGGTTGTCGAATGTTTGCCGGATGTCATCGATTAAGGTGTTCTTTACCTTAGTTTTTATCACAATGTCATCCACATAGACTTGCACATTCTTTCCGATTTGATCAAACAAGCATTTTTGCATACAGCGCTGGTACGTTGCACCAGCATTGCGCAAACCAAAAGGCATAGTAACATAGCAGTAAGCCCCGTGCGGGGTAATGAACGCAGTTTTTATTTGATCTTCCTTTTTCAAGGGAATTTGGTGGAAACCGGAATACGCATCCAGGAAGGACAACAACTCACACCCAGCAGTTGAATCAATCACTTGATCGATTCGTGGCAAAGGGAAAGGATCTCTCGGGCAAGCTTTGTTTAGGTTGGTGTAGTCGATGCACATGCACCATACCTTTGGAGCTTTTGCCTCCAGGTTCTCATCTTTTTTCTTTTCAACCATTACCGGATTGGCCAGCCACTCTGTATGCGTGACTTCCACAATGAATCCGGCAACAAGCAGCTTTGTCACCTCCTCTCCTATGATTTTCCTTCTATCTTCAGCGAACCGGCGCAAGGGCTGTCGCACCGGCTTGGCATCCTTCCGAACGTTTAAAGAGTGCTCAGCCAGCTCCCTCGGAACACCTACCAAGTCATCAGTTGACCAGGCAAAGATATTCCGATTCTCACGGAGGAAGACGAGCGCGCTTTCCTATGCTTGATCAAGTCCGGCACCAATGCGAACAGTGCGCTCTGGGTAAGCTGGATCCAGCACAATGTCCTTTGTTTCGTTTGTCGGCTTGAATGCCGGCGAGCCCAAGTTTCCACTCATTGCCGCTAAGCTCAACTGTGAGGACTGAGCCAGCGCAACCGCTGTTTGCATCCTCTTCTTTTCCTCCGCGATCACCAGCGATTCCGCTAAGTTTGATCCGGCAGATGCAGTTTCCAGTGAGACTTTGTAGTTCCCCACCACAGTCAAGGGTCCACGAGGTGCCGGCATCTTCATCTTGAGGTAAGCCGTATGAGTGGTAGCCATGAAAGCTGCCAATGCTGGTCTTCCCAACAACGCATGGTAAGGACTGTCTAGATCCACCACCTCAAACTCAACATTTTCAACCCGGCAATTGTCACGTCCTCCAAATGCTACGTCCACCCGAACTTTTCCTATCGGGGCACAGGACAAGCCCGGAACGATTCCGTGGAACGTCGTACGCGTGGGCTGAAGCATGTTTTCTGTTATGCCCAGCGTATGCATGGTGTGCTTGTACATGATGTTGATGCTGCTGCCGTTATCTATCAGCACCTTGCTGAACTTTACTCGAGTCTGTGGCCCTTTCATGATTGGGTCCACAACAAGAGCGTATCCACCCGGATTCGGCATGATCTTGGGGTGATCTTTAAATGACCAGGTAATTTCCTGATCTGACCACAGCATGTACTTGGGGACTGCCGGCATCACGGCATTGACCTCCATGGAGCGGCGGTGTACACTTTGCCTGTCTGTTGGCTCAGTGACAAAGACAACACAGCACATATCCGGACCCTCGTAAACATTCCGGCCTAAAGGTGCCGGTGGAGGTGGTTGATCATTATTTTGTTCCACCCGGTTAACTTGCTGGTACTGCTGCCGGTTTGGCTGCACCGGTAAGGCGTTTGCCCCGGTAAGTGGTGGTGGTGGCGGTAGCTGTTGTTGCCGCGGCATGTCTTGTGGTGGTTGTGCATCTTTCACCGTTCCCTTTTGCATCAAGTACTTGGTCCAGGTACAATCCTTCGTCAGATGGTTTGACGGGTGTGCCGGATTCGGTGTGTGCCACCGGCATGGTTGGTCCATGGCAGCTTCCATGGTGTATTTCGCGGGTTCTTGCCAGTTTCTTTTCTGGACCCAGGGTTTCTTTTCTACCCATTGTTTCTTAGGACCCGCCCACGGCTGCGATCCGGTTCTTTGCCTCTGACTGCCGCTGGCCTCAGAGTTTTCCTGCACAGCAGCAACTTGCTGCGGACCGTACCTTCGATCCGGAAAATCTTCTCTTCTTTTGTTGTTCCGGTTATCCCGGTGTTGCTCTTGGCGCAGCTGTTCCGGCTCAGGTTGCACTGCCGGCTGCGTTGGGTCTCCCAACGCATAGCTGTCCGCCACACGTATCATCTCTGCCAACGTTGTCGGCATGTTCCGCTGCAGCTTTTGCCACAACGGTGAACCTCTCCTGCACCCACTGCTAAACCAAGCAATGGCCTGTGCCTCGATTACCCCTTCACAGGAGTTCCTTGTAGTGTTCCACCGGGCCAGATAATCCCGGTCTGTTTCGTTCGCGCGCTGTATGCACAGAGCGAGCTGCTGCGGCCTGTTTGGCCTTTGATAGGTGCTGCTGAAATTGCTCACAAAAGCCTCCTCAAAATCCAGCCAGCCATTTATGCTTCCTGCCGGCAAGTTGTTTAGCCAGATTCTTGCCGGTCCAACCAAAAACGATGGTATGATTCTCACGGCCCAACGCCGATTTCCTCCTCCTGCTACGGTTCCTCCACCGCCTGCGACGTATACCGCGGTCACGTAATCCGCGAGCCAGTCTTCCGGCTTCGTGGTGCCATCGTATGTTTTTGTGTCACGGGGCAACATAAAGTTGCGCACTGGTGGTCTTTCTCTCATAATCCTTGGGCCAAAGCACTTTGGGCCTGGGGGACCTTCTTCCTCGATCATTTCTGACAAGTACACTCTATCCAGACGGTGCCTCGCATCCCGTTCCGGTAAGTATCTCTCTCCCAAGCGTTCTCCCAACGGGTTCCGGTATGCTGCCGGTCTTGCAGAATCAGCTTCATCATAACATTCCGGTACCGCGCCTGCCGGTACCTCGGGGGATCTATTTCCTCCTCATCGTACGCTGCCCTTGCAGCTCGATAATTTGGCCCGGTTTCTTGTCTACCGGCATGATTGTTCCCGACATGGCCCTCCTTAGCGTAGCCTCCGTTTGCCGCTTGGCCTTTTCTGCCGGCACCATATTGCCCGGCTTGTTGCTTTCCGGCAAGAACCGGATCATACACAGTCATCTGATGTGCGTTCACTTCTTTTTCTCTTCTTCTGTCCGGATGGGGGGACGATGCCTGCCCATGGGACTTGCTTCCGGCATTCTTTGTTGAACGCACGGATTTTGAGGCCGCGGCCTTGTTCAGCTTAGCCAGCTGCTCAGCATTTTGCTGCTCAATAGTTTCTAGCAGCTCTCTAACACGCTCTTGCTGTTTTGCCAAAGCATCTCCGGAAAGCGACTCGCACAGCTCTACTGCAGCTTTAGCAGCTTTTATGGTTTTATCCGGGCTACTGTATTTAGGTTTTTCCACAATGCTAACAGATGCAGAGGTACTTTTGCCGGTAAGAATTTCTTTGCGCAGATCCTGATCTAGGTTGCGAGCTTTTAGCCGGTTTTCCGGCATCCTAGCGGCATGCGCGCTAACAGAAGCAAAGCCATGGGCAGCGTTGTACTCACGTAGGGTTAGGTTCAGCTCGCGCTGCGCCCGGATGATGTCCTTGCCGCTCTCGAGCACCTTTTGGCGCTGCGCCTCCAGCTCCGCCTGAGCCACGCTGCCGGATCGATGTTCTGCGCGATGGGGGTGGCGAGGACGTTCATCGCCGCTTGGAGCGGTGTTTCCGGTGGTGCGGATGATGCTCCCGCTGCGCCTGCGTCGCGCTCCAGCGGTGGCTTGGCCGCACGGGTCGAAACCGCACGACCAGCACCTTCACCCACAGCCTCTTTTCCTGCACCAACCACACCGGTCATCATTACCTCGATGCTGCCGGCGGCGCGGCCAGCGCAGAGCCATCTTGGCGGGTCCGGTGCCACCAGCACCGGCGAGAGGCGCTGGCGCACAGGGACGGTGCCGAAGTAGACGCGGTGGCTGCCAAACTCGATGATGCGGCCGTTCTTGGGGAAGACACCGCCGTTGGCGAAGCAGCCCGCGTTGTCGTTGATGAAATCCATGGCGTAGATGCGCTGCACGAGCGCGGACACCGTACGCTCGCCGGCGACCTCGAGGATGCCCGCCCGAATGTGAACTCCTTCAAGCGCCACTTCATGCCCCACGGTGGGCGCCAACTGTCGTCGTGGTGAACAGACAGATGCCATAGGATGGCTTAGATTGGGGCCGAATGGACGCTAGAGGATTCGGGGGAGGGTTTGCGATTAGATGGGAAGAACTTCCGGATGCTTTCCTCAAGAACACGGCCAAGGACCGGTATACAAGAAGAGAGACAAGAGGAAGAACCCTTTACTAGATCGCTGGCTTCATTGATTTCAACATGATTACAAGTGCATGAACACAAGTTCTATCGTCTAATCTCCTCTGTGGACACGCGCCTGTAGGAGGCAGTACCCCCTCTCCTTATATAGGGGAGAGGGTGGCTTACAGAACAAGGAACCCTAATGGCATCTTTGACTGGACAAACTACTTTACAAAGCTACTTTAATCATAGATGACGCCGGGGTCTTCTTTAATCAGGAACGCTGACGTCCTCCGGCTTCTTTCAGCGTCATCTCTCTCTTTGGCGCCAGGGCTCCGATTAAAGCCACTTTGCTTAGCTCATCCTTGTCTTCTTGCTCTGAAGGGAATCTTTGACCAGTCCTGCCGACAGGCCCTTCTCTCCGGTATCTTCTTTACCGGGTTCCGGCATACCCCTTTGGGGATACCGGCTTAGCTTCACTTAGCCCAAACTCCTACCTTTGTTTCCGGTAAGAATATTAAACCGGTATCTCGATGGCTCAAACCATCCGGTTTGGCATGCCTTTGGCATACGGGGGTTATCCCCCCAACAGCCGGAATCCCGGTGTTGCGCCGCACTACACTCCTGCCATCAACCTTCGACGTGCTTCTTGGCTCCTACTGGTTCGATAAACCTTGGTTTCGTACTGAGGAAAACTTGCTGCTGTACGCATCACACCTTCCTCTTGGGGTTCCCAACGGACGCGTGTTGAACTAAAAGACATACGTCAACTAGCGCACCCACTACCATTCGTTGACAACAACAAACACCTCTCAAAACCTTACTTTTATGCTCTCTATATGATTTCAAAACTTAAAAAGCTCTAGCACATGATTTAATCCCTGCTTCCCTCGCGAAGGGCCTTTCTTAGAAGCAAACACTTGTGTCAACTGTGCATTGATTCTTACATACTTGCTTATTTGCATTCATCATATTACTTTGTGTTGACAATTATCCATGAGATATGCATGTTGAAAGTTGAAAGCAACCGCTGAAACTTAAATCTTCCTTTGTGTTGTTTCAATGCCTTTACTTTGAATTTATTGCTTTATGAGTTAACTCTTATGCAAGACTTTTTGATGCTTGTCTTGAAAGTACTATTCATGAAAAGTTTTGCTATATGTTATCTATTTGTTAAGCAAACTATAGATCATTGCCTTGAGTCACTGCATTCATCTCATATGCTTTACAATAGTATGATCAAGATTATGTAAGTAGCATGTCACTACAGAAATTATTCTTTTTATCGTTTACCTACTCGAGGGCGAGTATGAACTAAGCTTGGGGATGCTTGATACGTCTCCAACGTATCTATAATTTCTTATGTTCCATGCTAGTTTTATGACAATACCAACATTTTTTGCTCGCACTTTATAATGTTTTTATGTGTTTTCCGGAACTAACCTATTAACAAGATACCGAAGTACCAGTTCCTGTTTTCTGTTGTTTTTGGTTCCAGAAAGGCTATTCGGGCAATATTCTCGGAATTCGACGAAACAAAGACCAAATATCTTATTTTCCCCGGAAGGTTCCAGAACACCGAAGGAGAGTCGGAGGCGGGCAGCAGGGGGCCCACACCATATGGCGGCGCGGGTGGCCCCCTGGCCGCGCCAGCCTATGGGGAGGGGGCCCCGTGGCCCCTCCGACTCCGCCTCTTCAACTATAAAGTCCCTTGCGACCTAAAAACGCGAGACAAATTGACGAAACTCCAGAAAGACTCCAGGGGCGCCGCCGCCATCGTGAAACTCCAATTCGGGGGACAAAATTGTAGGATAACGTAGCATAGAAAACAAAAAATTTCCTACGGCGAACACGCAATCCAAGCCAAGATGCAATCTAGAAGACGGTAGCAACGAGGGGATTGTCGAGACTCACCCTTGAAGAGATTCCAAAGCCTACAAGAGGAGGCTCTTGTTGCTGCGGTAGACGTTCACTTGCCGCTTGCAAAAGCGCGTAGAAGATCTTGATCACGATCGGTTCCGGCGCCACGAACGGGCAGCACCTCCGTACTCGGTCACACGTTCGGTTGTTGATGAAGACGACGTCCACCTCCCCGTTCCAGCGGGCAGCGGAAGTAGTAGCTCCTCTTGAATCCGACAGCACGACGGCGTGGTGTCGGTGGCGGTGTAGAAGTCCGGCGGAGCTTCGCTAAGCTATGCGGGCAATATGAAGTGGAGGAGCAAAGCTAGGGTTTGGGAGGGGTGGCCGGCCACTCTATGGGGGGCGGCCAGCTTGTGGTCTTGGGGTGGCCGGCCCCCTCCCCTTGGCCCTCTATATATAGGTGGAAGCCCCAAGTGTTGGACTACAAGTCTTCGAATAAGACCCGAACCCAAAACCTTCCATATGGTGGGAAACCTTCCCTCCCACTAGAGGTGGGAATTCCACCTTCCATAGGGGGGGGTGGCCGGCCCCCTAAGGGGAGTCCACTTGGGACTCCTCCCCCACTAGGGTTGGCCGGCCATGGAGGTGGAGTCCCATGTGGACTCCACCTTCCTTGGTGGTTTCTTCCGGACTTTTCTAGAACCTTCTAGAACCTTCCATAGAACCTTCCGCATCATTTTATTCACATAAAATGACATCCTATATATGAATCTTATTCTCCGGACCATTCCGGAACTCCTCGTGATGTCCGGGATCACATCCGGGACTCCGAACAAATATTCGAACTCCATTCCATATTCAAGTTCTACCATTTCAACATCCAACTTTAAGTGTGTCACCCTACGGTTCGTGAACTATGCGGACATGGTTGAGTACTCACTCCGACCAATAACCAATAGCGGGATCTGGAGATCCATAATGGCTCCCACATATTCAACGATGACTTTAGTGATCGAATGAACCATTCACATACGATACCAATTCCCTTTGTCTCGCGATATTTTACTTGTCCGAGGTTTGATCTTCGGTATCACTCTATACCTTGTTCAACCTCGTCTCCTGACAAGTACTCTTTACTCGTACCGTGGTATGTGGTCTCTTATGAACTTATTCATATGCTTGCAAGACATTAGACGACATTCCACCGAGAGGGCCCAGAGTATATCTATCCGTCATCGGGATGGACAAATCCCACTATTGATCCATATGCCTCAACTCATACTTTCCGGATACTTAATCCCACCTTTATAACCACCCATTTACGCAGTGGCGTTTGATGTAATCAAAGTACCTTTCCGGTATAAGTGATTTACATGATCTCATGGTCATAAGGACTAGGTAACTATGTATCGAAAGCTTATAGCAAATAACTTAATGACGAGATCTTATGCTACGCTTAATTGGGTGTGTCCATTACATCATTCATACAATGACATAACCTTGTTATTAATAACATCCAATGTTCATGATTATGAAACTAATCATCCATTAATCAACAAGCTAGTTTAAGAGGCATACTAGGGACTTCTTGTTTGTCTACATATCACACATGTATTAATGTTTCGGTTAATACAATTATAGCATGGTATGTAAACATTATCATAAACACAAAGATATATAATAACCATTTATTATTGCCTCTTGGGCATATCTCCAACAGTCTCCCACTTGCACTAGAGTCAATAATCTAGTTTACATATGTAAAGATATAACACCTTGGCCTTCTGGTGCTTTATCATGTTTTGCTCACGGGAGAGGTTTTAGTCAACGGTTCTGACATGCTCAGAAACGTATGTATTTTGCAATTCATATGCGTCTCAACGCATCACTCATTTTCCAAATGAGTCGGCATATATGCTTAGTCCTCTGGTGGAACCTTAATTCCGCGGTCTAAAATATGTCACTAATATTGTCACACACAATATAGCTTCAAAGTTCTGACTTTGTCGGAACTACACCAAGTTCTCAAAGAACCTCCTGACTTAACATCCTTTGTCATTGTCAAAACAATGACATATTCTGCCTTCTTTTGTAGAATCCATCACAATATTTAGAACTCTTCTAAATCTAGTATAGACAACTTCTAGCTTATTGTGCTACCTTTTAAACAACACTTAGTCTATTTTGAGATTTGAAATTATATTTTATATGTGACAAAACCAATATCGGTGTAACACCTTACAGCGATTTGTTTGTCATTTCTTCATATAAAAATATATATATATATATCCTTAGTTCTTCTAAAGTACTCAAGGATATTCTTACTGTCGTTCAATGATCATCATATGAATCATTCTGGTATATGCTCATAACACTTTATAGCACATGATATCTGATTGTGTACATGTTATTCGTGATCTATAATCACTCATGTGTTTTTACTCATTGAGTGTCAGATACACTCAAGTCTTGTTAAACCTTCACATGACAAGAACATTTTCTTAATATTTCTATATTGAACTACTTCAATATCCATCATATGTACTTTGACTTAAACTTATTTATGTGTTTCAATCTATCTTCATAGATCTTGACACTAAATTTGTTTTAGTCCATATCCTTTCATTGAAGTTAATTCTCAATGAAACCTTTTAATCAAGTATATAATTACATCATTTATAACCAACTATATGTCACCTACATAAAGTATTATAAATGTGTCTTAGCGCTCCCACTTAATTTCTTGCAAATGCAAGCCTCTTCATCGTCTCTGATGAAATCAAAAACTCTTTGACTATTTCATCTGGTGAAGATTCTAACTCCGTGATACTTACTTCATCCAATTGAAGTTCGTATACCTATCTAGTATTCCACGGACCAGCAAAACTCTTGGTTGTATCTTGTATACACCTTTAATACACACTTCTGTTAAGCAATGTATTTTGCCATCCTACTATCATATCTCATGAAAGAAATATGTAGCGATTACTAGAATAATCCACATAGACTATAAGCATTACTACGGAAGATCTAATCTTATCGTAGTCAACTCTTTGAACTTTGTCGTAAACAACTTTTCGACAAGTCGAGCTTATTCAAGGATATTCCATCCACGTTCATCAATTTTATAGATCCATTTACTTTCAAAAAGTATTCATCTATCTTGGATTTCATGGCGTATAGCCATTTTAACGGAGTCAGGGCCCATCATAACTTCTTTGTTTGTAGTTGGTTTATCATTATTCAAAATCAATCCTTTGTTCACAAATCATTTATTTGATCACAAAGTAAACCATACCTACAAGGTTCAATATGTACTTCGATCTCCATGGCTAAAACACTTTGTAGTCATGGGAGCCATGATCGTCGTGGCTGCTTCCGAAACAAATTCCGATGTTGCGCTACTCTGATCATTATGCTCAGGTTCATAAACCTTATCAAATTATATTGTCCTCCCACTCAAATACTTCACTAGAAACAATTTCTCGGAAATAAGAAACATTGACAAACACTTTTGTCTTTGTCTCGTGGGAAGAATTCCCAATTAATTCTCTGGGATAACCAACAAAGACATTCATCCGATTTTGGTTGTAAACTCTTAGACCAAAATTTAAAGAAAGACTATTAGGGTTTATACCCATACCATAACTCGTATGGTGTCATTTCAACGGATCATGATGATGCTCTATTCAGTGTAAAAGCGGTAGTCACTAAAGCATAATCCAAAAAAATATAATGGCGTCATAATATTTTATCTCATCATTAATCCAACAAGGTTTGGATACATATCTTGGATACTATATCATCATTATGATACTCCAAGAAATGTGAGTTGTAGAACAATTTCATAACTCTCTTAGATGTTCGCTAAAACTCGTAATTCAAATATTTCTACCATGATCCAATCATAGATATTTGACTTTTCTATTACGATGATTTCCACTTCATGCTGAAATTTATTTGAATCTATTCAAATGTTTCAAACTTCTTTCTTATTGAATATATCCACATTTATACTCAATTCATTGTTGGAAGTTTTCATGAAGTAGAAGAATCTCCCGCACACAACTATGCCCAGTGAACTACATACATCATCATGTATATTTCCACTAAGTTAGTTGCCCGTTTCAACTCTTGGCCTATGAACGGTATTTTAGTCATTCTCTTTAGAAAAGATTTGCAAACGCCAAACGATTCAAAAATCAAATGACTCCAAAAATCCATTTGCATGGAGTTCCTTCATGCGTTCCTTTCTAACATGACCTAAATGGCGGTTCCACAAATAAGTGGAATTCAAATCATTTGCCTTATGGCATTTTAGCGTCAGTGTTATGTATGTGTGTTTCACCATTAAGATTTATAATAACTTATCCATCATACATGGAGTAATGTCATAATTTGAACAACTCATTGTTTTTATTTGACCAGAGCAAAATAACAATTATTAAGTTCTTTATTATAAATTCTAAGGGCTAGATAGAATGCCAACGATGAACATAATAACACTTTATTTTTGTTCCAGACGTGCATTCCTATCATATTCCTTGTCAGTCACTTAGGCCTTTGTATTCTTGTATTGCGTTGTTTTGTATGACACTTCATACCAACCAATATGGTACTAATACCCAAGAATTTCATTATGTGACTTAACTAGGAATACAACCATAACATGTATATCATTTATATACACCTGAGCTAGACTTTCTAGTCTTTTCTTTCTTTCTGCCAAAATATCTTTTGCAGTTTTTCTTTTAGCTTTCCTCATTATTCAGAAAAACACTTCAACATTAATAACTTCTAGGTTTGTTGGTCTAATACCAATAACCTTGAGGTTATTATTTTGAAGTTGATCATCATATGACAAGTGTTCTAGATTTCACTTATTAGTAACTATGATGAACAATTTCACTCATAATTTTATCCATCAATTCATGACAACTTTTTGAGACCATGTCTGTACATGCTAGGCTCATAAAGTTTAACCTTAGTATTCGCATGTGCAAATCTGGCTTGCACCCATTGTAAACACACGTAGAATCTATAACACCCGATCATCACGTGATGCTTCGATACGACGAGTCTTAGCAACGGTGCATACTAAGGATGATAACTTCATGGATATGCGAATATCGTTAGTGCTCCAATAGTTGGAGGATTGTGACGCCTGGCGTCTTCAACCTTCATACATTCCCATAAAACTTATGAGTTTATGTAGTCTCACCAAATTATATTCTATCATCTTGCAATAAGGTCTTAGATATCACATATATCTTATACCTTGATTATTTCTGAAAACTAAATTTTCAGCTCCTTACTTTTCAAACAGATTTGAACTTCAAGTTTCACGGAGACAAGATAACTTTAGGTACTAATTGAAACCATAGCTCTCTGAATCAACAAAGTGAGTTTCACTAAAAGTTTGCAATAGGACTTAATCAATTCTTGATTCTTTAACAATACGGTACTAATCCGTAAAGTTTCTTATCAGATTTTAACAGTATTTCTATCTCAATAACAAGACTAGCGCATAGTAGTAAACGGATGCCAATACTACAAAATTAATTCAAAATACTACTCAGACTATGTTTATGATAAATTGAGTTCAAAATTTTAATTCAATATAATTAAAACACTAGGTGAACTCCCACTCAAAACAATATCCCTCGCATTGTCTTAGTGATCACACGAACCAAATCTACCGCACCTAAACCCGATCATCACGAGAAAAGGTGTGATTTCAATGGCGAACACTCAAAGTGTTCATCATATCAATCATATGATTCATGCTCTACCTTTCGGTATCACGTGTTCCGAGACCATGTCTGTACATGCTAGGCTCGTCAAGGCCACCTTAGTATCCGCATGTGCAAAACTGTCTTGCACCCGTTGTATGTACTTATTGAATCTATCACACCCGATCATCACGAGATGCTTCGAAACGACAAGACTTGATAACGGTGCTACTAAGGATGAACACTTTATTATCTTGAGATTTTAGTGAGAGGGATCATCTTATAATGCTACCGTCGCGATCTAAGCAAAATAAGATGCATAAAAGGATTAACATCACATGCAGTTCATATGTGATATGATATGGCCCTTTTGTCTTTGCGCCTTTGATCTTGATCTCCAAAGCGTGGACATGATCTCCATCATCAACGGGCATGATCTCCATCATCGTCGGCGAAGCACCAAGGTCAATGGCGCCGTCTTCATGATCGTCCTCCATGTAGCAACTATTACAACTACTTTGAAATACTACTCAACATGAAATTTAAAGACAACCATAAGGCTCCTGCCGGTTGCCACAATACAATAATGATCATCTCATACATATTCATCATCACATTATGGCCATATCACATCACCAAACCCTGCAAAAACAAGTTAGACGTTCTCTAATTTGGTTTGCATATTTTACGTGGTTTAGGGTTTTCGAGTAAGATCCAATCTACCTACGAACATGAACCACAACGGTGATACTAGTGTTTTCAATAGAAGAGTAAATTGAATCTTCACTATAGTAGGAGAGACAGACACCCGCAAAGCCACTTATGCAATACAAGTTGCATGTCAAGCGTGGAGCAAATCTCATGAACGCGGTCATGTAAAGTTAGCCCGAGCCGCTTCATCCCACTATGCCACAAAGATGCAAAGTACTCAACTAAAGATAACAAGAGCATCAACGCCCACAAACCATTGTGTTCTACTCGTGCAACCATCTATGCATAGACCTGGCTCTGATACCACTGTAGGATAACGTAGCATAGAAAACAAAAAAATTTCCTACGGCGAACACGCAATCCAAGCCAAGATGCAATCTAGAAGACGGTAGCAACGAGGGGATTGTCGAGACTCACCCTTGAAGAGATTCCAAAGCCTACAAGAGGAGGCTCTTGTTGCTGCGGTAGACGTTCACTTGCCGCTTGCAAAAGCGCGTAGAAGATCTTGATCACGATCGGTTCCGGCGCCACGAACGGGCAGCACCTCCGTACTCGGTCACACGTTCGGTTGTTGATGAAGACGACGTCCACCTCCCCGTTCCAGCGGGCAGCGGAAGTAGTAGCTCCTCTTGAATCCGACAGCACGACGGCGTGGTGTCGGTGGCGGTGTAGAAGTCCGGCGGAGCTTCGCTAAGCTATGCGGGCAATATGAAGTGGAGGAGCAAAGCTAGGGTTTGGGAGGGGGTGGCCGGCCACTCTATGGGGGGCGGCCAGCTTGTGGTCTTGGGGTGGCCGGCCCCCTCCCCTTGGCCCTCTATATATAGGTGGAAGCCCCAAGTGTTGGACTACAAGTCTTCGAATAAGACCCGAACCCAAAACCTTCCATATGGTGGGAAACCTTCCCTCCCACTAGAGGTGGGAATTCCACCTTCCATAGGGGGGTTGGCCGGCCCCCTAAGGGGGAGTCCACTTGGGACTCCTCCCCCACTAGGGTTGGCCGGCCATGGAGGTGGAGTCCCATGTGGACTCCACCTTCCTTGGTGGTTTCTTCCGGACTTTTCTAGAACCTTCTAGAACCTTCCATAGAACCTTCCGCATCATTTTATTCACATAAAATGACATCCTATATATGAATCTTATTCTCCGGACCATTCCGGAACTCCTCGTGATGTCCGGGATCACATCCGGGACTCCGAACAAATATTCGAACTCCATTCCATATTCAAGTTCTACCATTTCAACATCCAACTTTAAGTGTGTCACCCTACGGTTCGTGAACTATGCGGACATGGTTGAGTACTCACTCCGACCAATAACCAATAGCGGGATCTGGAGATCCATAATGGCTCCCACATATTCAACGATGACTTTAGTGATCGAATGAACCATTCACATACGATACCAATTCCCTTTGTCTCGCGATATTTTACTTGTCCGAGGTTTGATCTTCGGTATCACTCTATACCTTGTTCAACCTCGTCTCCTGACAAGTACTCTTTACTCGTACCGTGGTATGTGGTCTCTTATGAACTTATTCATATGCTTGCAAGACATTAGACGACATTCCACCGAGAAGGCCCAGAGTATATCTATCCGTCATCGGGATGGACAAATCCCACTATTGATCCATATGCCTCAACTCATACTTTCCGGATACTTAATCCCACCTTTATAACCACCCATTTACGCAGTGGCGTTTGATGTAATCAAAGTACCTTTCCGGTATAAGTGATTTACATGATCTCATGGTCATAAGGACTAGGTAACTATGTATCGAAAGCTTATAGCAAATAACTTAATGACGATCTTATGCTACGCTTAATTGGGTGTGTCCATTACATCATTCATACAATGACATAACCTTGTTATTAATAACATCCAATGTTCATGATTATGAAACTAATCATCCATTAATCAACAAGCTAGTTTAAGAGGCATACTAGGGACTTCTTGTTTGTCTACATATCACACATGTATTAATGTTTCGGTTAATACAATTATAGCATGGTATGTAAACATTATCATAAACACAAAGATATATAATAACCATTTATTATTGCCTCTTGGGCATATCTCCAACAAAAATCTCTGTTTCGGCACACCGCCGGGACGGGGAAGTGCCCCCGGAAGCCATCTCCATCGACTCCACCGCCTCCATCATGATCCGTGAGTAGTTCCCCCATGGACTACGGGTTCTAGCAGTAGCTAGTTGGTACTCTCTCTCCCATGTACTTCAATACAATGATCTCATGAGCTGCCTTACATGATTGAGATTCATCTGATGTAATCGGTGTTGTGTTTGTTGGGATCCGATGGATTGTTACATTATGATTAGTCTATCTATAAAGTTTGTGAAGTTATTGTTGCTGCAATCTTGTTGTGTTTAATGCTTGTCACTAGTGCACGAGTGGCATGATCTTAGATTTAAGCTCTATACTTATTGCTTAGATTGTATCTACAAGTTGTTTGCACATGTCTATGTCCGGAACCCGAGGCCCCAGAGTGACACAAATGGGATAACCGGAGGGGAAGGCGTAGGTATGAGGATCACATGTTTTCACCAAGTGTTAATGCTTTGCTCCGGTGCTCTATTAAAAGGAGTACCTTAATTGCCAGTAGATTCCCTTGAGGCCCGGCTGCCACCGGCTGGTAGGACAAAAGATGTTATGCAAGTTTCTCATTGCGAGCACGTATGACTATATATGAAAAACATGCCTACATGATTAATAATCTTGATGTTCTGTCTTAATGCTATTTCAATCCTATCAATTGCCCAACTGTAATTTGTTCACCCAACACTTGTCACTTGTTATTGGAGAGTTACCACTAGTGTAGATAGCTGGGAACCCCGGTCCATCTCTCATCATCATATACTCGTTCCTATATGACATTGGAAGTAGTATCAACTATTTTCTGGTGCCATTGCCTCTGTGTTACTACTACTGCTGTTGTGTTACTGTTACTATTGCTCTCATATTACTGCTACTTTCACATCACCCCTGTTACTAGTGCTTTTCCAGGTGCAGCTAAATTGACAACTCAGTTGTTAAGGCTTATAAGTATTCTTTACCTCCCCTTGTGTCGAATCAATAAATTTGGGGTTTACTTCCCTCGAAGACTATTGCAATCCCCTATACTTGTGGGTTATCAGTTCATCCCTGCATATTTCAAGAAGACTCAAGCATCTAAGCTTGGGGATGCCCAAGGCATCCCCTTCTTCGTCGACAACTTATCAGGTCACCTCTAGTGAAACTATATTTTTATTCCGTCACATCTTATGTGCTTTACTTGGAGCGTCTGCATGTTTTTATTTTTATTTTTGTTTGAATAAAATTGGATCCTAGCATTCTTTGTGTGGGAGAGAGACACGCTCCGCTTGTTCATATGAACACTGGTGTTCTTAGCTTTTAATGTTCATGGTGAAGGTTGAAAACTGCTTCGTTCATTGCTATTTGGTTGGAAACAGAAAATGCTTCATGTGGTAATTGGTATATGGTCTTGAATAATTTGATACTTGGCAATTGTTTTGAGCTCTCAAATAGATCATGTTTAAGCTCTTGCATCATGTAGTTTGAACCTATTAGTGGAGAATTACTGTAGAGCTTGTTGAAATTTGGTTTGCATGATTGGTCTCTCTAAAAGTCTAGATATTTTCTGGTAAAAGTGTTTGAACAACAAGGAAGACAGTGTAGAGTCTTATAATGCTTGCAATATGTTCTTATGTAAGTTTTGCTGTACCGGTTCATACTTGTGTTTGCTTCAAACAACCTTGCTAGCCAAAGCCTTGTACGAGAGGGAATGCTTCTCGTGTATCCAAAACCTTGAGCCAAAACCTATGCCATTTGTGTCCACCATACCTACCTACTATGTGGTATTTCTCGCCATTTAAAATTTCTTCCTTCTCTTTGCAATATATAGCTCATGGGAAAGTAGCCTTAAAAACTATTGTGGTAAAGAATATGTAGCTTATGTATCTTATTTCTTATAAGTTGCTTGTTGAGCGGTAACCATGTTTCTGGGGACACCATCAACTATTACACTTTTGTTGAATATCATGTGAGTTGCTATGCATGTTCGTCTTGTCTGAAGTAAGGGTGATTTATCATGATTAAATGGTTTGAGTATGCATATTTTAAGAGAAGAACATTGGGCCGCTAACCAAAGCCATGTATCATGGTGGAAGTTTCAGTTTGGACATTAAACCTCAATCTCTTATGAGAATATTACCTGTTGTTGAATGCTTATGCATTAAAGAGGAGTCCATTATCTGTTTTCTATGTTTTCCCGGTATGGATGTCCTCAAGTTGAGATTTATCAAAAATGAGAAATCAAATGCGATCTATCTCCTTGGACCTTTGTACAGGTGGCATAGAGGTACCCCTTTGTGACACTTGGTTGAAACATATGTAATGCAATGATAATCCATGGAAATCCAAGCTAATTAGGACAAGGTGCGAGCACTATTAGTATTCGATGCATGAGGCTTGCAACTTATAGGATGTATTATGCATAACACATATGAATTACTACTACCGTTGACAAAATTGTTTCTATGTTTACAAAATAAAAACCTCTAGCACAAAAATAGTAATCCCTCCTTCCCTCTGCGAAGGGCCTTTCTTTTACTTTATGTTGAGTCAGTTTACCTACTTCTTTCTATCTTAGAAGCAAACACTTGTGTCAACTGTGTGCATTGATTCCTACATACTTGCTTATTTGCACTCATCATATTACTTTGTGTTGACAAATTATCCATGAGATATACATGTTGAAGTTGAAAGCAACTACTGAAACTTATATCTTCCTTTGTGTTGCTTCAAAACCTTCTATTAAGAATCTATTGCTTTATGAGTTAACTCCTATGCAAGTCTTATTGATGCTTGTCTTGAAAGTACTATTCATGAAAAGTCTTTGCTATATGATTCAGTTGTTTAGTCATTGTCTTTACCATTGCTTTCGAATCACTTCATTCATCTCATATGCTTTACAATAGTATTGATCAAGATTATGATAGTAGCATGTCACTTCAGAAATTATCCTTGTTATCGTTTACCTACTCGAGGGCGAGTAGGAACTAAGCTTGGGGATGCTTGATACGTCTCAAACGTATCTATAATTTCTTATGTTCCATGATAGTTTTATGACAATACTCACATGTTTTATATACACTTTATATCGTTTTTATGCATTTTCCGGAACTAACCTATTAACAAGATGCCGAAGTGCCAGTTCCTGTTTTCTGATGTTTTTGGTTTCAGAAATCTTACACAGGAAATATTCTCGGAATTGGACGAAACAAAGGCCACGTTCTTATTTTTCCAGGGGCTTCATGGAGTCCGAAGGAGAGACGAAGGGGGCCACAAGGAGCCCACACCATAGGGGGCGCGGGCCACCCCTTGGTCGCGCCACCAGGTGGGGAGCCCACCCCGGGACACCACCGACATCGCCACTTCGCCTATATATGCTCCCAGATGCGAAAACCCTACAACAATCGACGATATTCCACGAAGAGTTCCGTAGCCGCCGCCATCGCGAAGACAAGTTTTGGGGGACAGAATCTCTGTTCTGGCACGCCGCCGGACAGGGAATTGCCCCCGGAAGTCATCTCCATCGACACCACCGCCATCTTCATTGCCGTTGCTATCTCCTATGATGAGGAGGGAGTAGTTCTCCCCGAGGCTGAGGGCTCTACCGGTAGCTATGTGGTTCATCTCTCTCTCCCATGGTGTGATCTTTATGTGATCATGAGCTTTGTATCACTATTAATATATGTGCTACTCTAGTGATGTTATTAAAGTAGTCTATTCCTCCTCCATGATGTAAAGTTGATAGTGTGTGCATCATGAAGTACTTGGCGTAGGTTATGATTGTAATCTCTTGTAGATTATGAAGTTAACTATTACTATGATAGTATTGATGTGATCTATTCCCCCTTTCATAGCTATTGGTGACAGTGTGTATGCTATGTTAGTACTCGGTCTAAATTGCAACGGTCTATTATGCACTCTAGAGGTTACTTTAATATGAACTCCGGACGTTGTGGAGCTTGTTTACTCCGGCTTGAGGTGTGCTTTTGTAGCCCTACACAATGAATGGTGTTTGTTATCCAACAAGAGAGTGTTTAAGAGTAGCATTTATTTATTCAGTTATGTGATCATTGTTGAGAGTGTCCACTAGTGAAAGTATGATCCCTAGGCCTTGTTTCTAAGCATTGAAACACCATTTCCAACAAGTTCTGTTACATGTTCGCTTGCTGCCATTTTTATTTCAGATTGCAATTACTACTTACAATCATCCATATTACTTGTATTTCACTATCTCTTCACCGAACTAGTGCACCTATACATCTAACAAGTGTATTACAGGATAGCTTCGAGCACAAACACAATGGCGCCAGAAAAGTACTGTTACCTGGAACCGAGTATGAGTGCCTTTTACCTTTCCTCCCGGCAACGGCGCCAGAAAAGTACTTGATGTCTACGGGAGCTTCTATTCTTGTAGACAGTGTTGGGCCTCCAAGAGCAGAGGTTTGTAGAACAGCAGCAAGTTTCCCTTAAGTGGATCACCCAAGGTTTATCGAACTCAGGGAGGAAGAGGTCAAAGATATCCCTCTAATGCAACCCTGCAACCACAAAGCAAGAAGTCTCTTGTGTCCCCAACACACCTAATAGGTGCACTAGTTCGGCGAAGAGATAGTGAAATACAGGTGGTATGAATAAGTATGAGCAGTAGCAACGCAGTAAAATAGTAAACAAGCAACGATAGCAGTATTTAGGAACAAGGCCTAGGGATCATACTTTCACTAGTGGACACTCTCAACATTGATCACATAAATAAATAGATAGATGCTAGACTCTACACCCTCTTGTTGGATGATGAACACCACTAACTGTGTAGGATTACACGAACCCTCAATGCCGGAGTTAACAAGCTCCACAATATTCAATGTTCATATTTAAATAACCTTAGAGTGCATGACAGATCAACATAACCAAATAGATCACATCAATACCATCATAGTAATAGTTAACTTCACAATCTACAAGAGATCATGATCATAAACTACGCCAAGTACTACATGATGCACACACTGCCACCTTTACACCATGCAGGAGGAATAGAGTACTTTAATAACATCACTAGAGTAGCACATAGATGAATTGTGATACAAAACTCATATGAATCTCAATCATGTAAAGCAGCTCATGAGATCATTGTATTGAAGTACATGGAGAGAGATTAACCACATAGCTACCGGTACAGCCCCGAGCCTCGATGGAGAACTACTCCCTCCTCATGGGAGACAGCAGCGTTGATGAAGATGGCGGTGGTGTCGATGGAGGAGCCTTCGGGGCACTTCCCCGTCCCGGCGGCGTGCCGGACAGAGAGTCCTGTCTCCCAGATCTTGGCTTCGCGATGGCGGCGGCTCTGGAAGGTTTCCCGTACCGTGGCTTTTCGTTCGAGGTTTTAGGTCGAGGACCTTTATATAGGCGAAGAGGCGGAGTCGGAGGGTCGAAGAGGCGGTGACACGATAGGGCGGCGCGGCCAGGGCCTGGGCCGCGCCGGCCTACCTCCTGGGCCCCCTGTGGGTCCACTCTGGCGACTCTCGGGTGTTCTGGATGCTTCCGGAGATTCTAAGATGCTGGGCGTTGATTTCGTCCGATTCCGAGAATATTTCCTTACTAGGATTTCTGAAACCAAAAACAGCAGAAAACAACAACTGGCCCTTCGGCATCTCGTCAATAGGTTAGTTCCGGAAAACGCATAAATATGACATAAAGTGTGCATAAAACATGTAGATATCATCAATAATGTGGCATGGAACATAAGAAATTATCGATACGTCGGAGACGTATCAGCATCCCCAAGCTTAGTTTGCTCGTCCCGAGCAGGTAAACGATAACAAAGATAATTTCTGGAGTGATATGCCATCATAACCTTGATCATACTATTGTAAACACATGTAATGAATGCAGCAATCCAAGACAATGGTAATGACATGAGTAAACAAATGAATCATAAAGCAAAGACTTTTCATGAATAGTACTTTCAAGACAAGCATCAATAAGTCTTGCATAAGAGTTAACTCATAAAGCAATAATTCAAAGTAAAGGTATTGAAGCAACACAAAGGAAGATGAAGTTTCAGCGGTTGCTTTCAACTTATAACATGTATATCTCATGGATATTGTCAATGTAAAGTAATATAACAAGTGCAATATGCAAGTATGTAGGAATCAATGCACAGTTCACACAAGTGTTTGCTTCTAAGATAGAAAAAATAGGTGAACTGACTCAACATAAAGTAAAAAAATGGTCCTTCAAAGAGGAAAGCAGATTGCTATATTTGTGCTAGAGCTTTGGTTTTGAAAACAAGAAACAATTTTGTCAACGGTAGTAATAAAGCATATGTGTTATGTAAATTATATCTTACAAGTGCAAGCCTCATGCATAGTATACTAATAGTGCCCGCACCTTGTCCTAATTAGCTTGGATTACCGGGATTATCGCAATGCACATGTTTTAACCAAGTGTCACAAAGGGGTACCTCTATGCCGCCTGTACAAAGGTCTAAGGAGAAAGCTCGCATTGGATTTCTCGCTATTGATTATTCTCAACTTAGACATCCATACCGGGACAACATAGACAACAGATAATGGACTCCTCTTTAATGCATAAGCATGTAACAACAATTAATTTTCTCATATGAGATTGAGGATATATGTCCAAAACTGAAACTTCCACCATGATTCATGGCTTTAGTTAGCGGCCCAATGTTCTTCTCTAACAATATGCATGCTCTAACCATTAAATAAGTGGTAAATCTCCCTTACTTCAGACAAGACGGACATGCATAGCAACTCACATGATATTCAACAAAGAGTAGTTGATGGCTTCCCCAGGAACATGGTTATCGCACAACAAGCAACTTAATAAGAGATAAAGTGCATAAGTACATATTCAATACCACAATAGTTTTTAGGCTATTTGTCCCATGAGCTATATATTGTAAAGGTATAGGATAGAAATTTTAAAGGTAGCACTCAAGCAATTTACTTTGGTATGGCGGAGAAATACCATATAGTAGGTAGGTATGGTGGACACAATTGGCATAGTGTTTGGCTCAAGGATTTGGATGCATGAGAAGTATTCCCTCTCGATACAAGGTTTAGGCTAGCAAGGTTATTTGAAACAAACACAAGGATGAACCGGTGCAGCAAAACTCACATAAAAGACATATTGTAAACATTATAAGACTCTACACCGTCTTCCTTGTTGTTCAAACTCAATACTAGAAATTATCTAGACTTTAGAGAGACCAATTATGCAAACCAAATTTTAGCAAGCTCTATGTATTTCTTCATTAATGGGTGCAAAGTATATGATGCAAGAGCTTAAACATGAGCACAACAATTGCCAAGTATCAAGTTATCCAAGACATTTTACCAATTACTACATGTAGCATTTTTCGTTTCCAACCATATAACAATTAACGAAGCAGTTTCAACCTTCGCCATGAAAATTAAAAGCTAAGAACACATGTGTTCATACGAACCAGCGGAGCGTGTCTCTCTCCCACACAAGAATTTATTCAAACAAAAACAAAAACAAGAAACATACAGACGCTCCAAGTAAAGTACATAAGATGTGACGGAATAAAAATATAGTTTCAGGGGAGGAACCTGATAATGTTGTCGATGAAGAAGGGGATGCCTTGGGCATCCCCAAGCTTAGACACTTGAGTCTTCTTGAAATATGCAGGGGTGAACCACCGGGGCATCCCCAAGCTTAGACTTTTCACTCTTCTTGATCGTAGTATATCATCCTCCTCTCTTGATCCTTGAAAACTTCCTCCACACAACACTCAAAACAACTCATTAGAGAGTTAGTGCACAATCAAAATATACATGTTCAGAGGTGACATAATCATTCTTAACACTTCTAGACATTGCACAAAGCTACTGAAAGTCAATGGAATCGAAATATCCATCGAACAAATCAAAACAGACAATGCGAAATAAAAGGCAGAATCTGTCAAAACAGAACAGTTCGTAAAGAAGAATTTTATTGAGGCACCAGACTTGCTCAAATGAAAATGATCAAATTGAATGAAAGTTGCGTACATATCTGAGGATCACTCACGTAAATTGGCATAATTTTCTGAATTACCTACAGATAATTTTGCCCAGATTCGTGACAGACAGAAATCTGTTTCTGCGCAGTAATCCAAATCTAGTATGAACCTTACTATAAATGACTTTACTTGGCACAACTATGCAACAAACTAAGATAAGGAGAGGTTGCTACAGTAGTAACAACTTCCAAGACTCAAAAATAAAATAAAGTTGCTGTAGTAAAATAAACACATGGGTTATCTCCCAAGAAGTTCTTTCTTTATAGCCATTAAGACGGGCTCAGCAGTTTAATGATGCACTCGCAAAAAATAGTATTTGAAGCAAAAGAGAGCATCAAGAGGCAAATTCAAAACAAATTTAAGCCTAACATGCTTCCTATGCATAGGAATCTTGTAAATAAACAAGTTCATGAAGAGCAAAGTAACAAGCATAGAAAGATAAAACAAGTGCAGCTTCAAGATTTTAAGCATATAGAGAGGTATTTTAGTAACATGAAAATTTCAACAACCATATTTTCCTCTCTCATAAGAATTTTCAGTAGCATCATGAGCAAACTCAACAATATAACTATCACATAAAGCATTCTTATCATGAGTCTCATGCATAAAGTTATTACTCTCCACATAAGCATAGTCAATTTTATTAGTTGTAGTGGGAGCAAATTCAACAAAGTAGCTATCATTATTATTCTCATCATCAAATATAGGAGGCATATTGTAACCATAATCAAATTTATCCTCCATAACAGGTGGCAACATAAGACTACAATCATTATAATCATCATAAATAGGAGGCAAAGTATCATCAAAGAAAATTTTCTCCTCAATGCTTGGGGGACTAAAAAGATCATACTCATCAAAACCAGCTTCCCCAAGCTTAGAATTTTCCATAGCATTAGCAACAATAGTGTTCAAAGCATTCATATTAATAACATTCCCATTAGCATGCATATAAAGTTCCATGGGCTATTAGATTTTCTTGTTGTTTTTCTTTTATGCATCATCATGACATCATGCATCATATCATCCATGTTTTTACAAAATAAAATTATTTTATCAACCCAAAATTATTTTATTTTTCCCTCTCATATGGTTAATCTAATAAACCCTCCTCTATGTCTTTTCCTTTAACAAAACCCTAACCCCTCTTCTGGGTCTCTCTCCCTATCTGGCTGTTTTCCTTTCTTTCCGATGCAAGCCAAGCCCAGCTAGCTCTCTTCCTTCCTCAGCCCGGCCCACCATTCTCCAACCGAAGGGGTACGACCCTTCTCTGTTGTCGTCTTCCCCACGAACACGGGATGAGCGTGCTCCACTTCCCCTGCAGGACGTCATCCTCCACCACCACCGCACCTCCCCTCCACACCTGCTCCCTTTCCCCCTCAATAAAATCCCTAACGATGCATCCGGAAACCCTAGTGTTTCCCCTCCCTCGCGCCGCCACTCTCTCCTCGTTTCCCTTCCTTTTCCATTCTTCTTCCTCATAGAGAACGACCAAAAAAAGGCCATCCCTCGCAGCTCACTATGGCGCCGCCGCTACACACCACCCCTCGCCGTCCTGAGGGCACCGGGAGATGCGCCTCGTCCTCCTCTTCACCCTGGTCCAAGGAATCGACCTAGGACTCTCTAAATCGTCGGCAAATTCGCCGTTCCCCTCTCCTACCGGCCGAACTCCAGCGTCAATTCCGGCCGCCACCTTGCTCCCTCGTCGTCTCCGGGCATGGATTCATCTTTCGGTAACCTCCTCTTGCCCCTGGACCCCACGCCCCTCTCCATCTCCTTCCCCTCCAACCTACCTACGTTGACCGCCGGTATTCTCCGCAGATGCTCGCCGGCGGCTCTCCGGCGACCCCATGGACTCGGCATCACCACCATCAGGTTCTACTCGTTCAGGCGCACCCCCGCAACACACTCACGCGTCCCGGTTCAGCCGGAATCATCAGATCGGTCTGCATCTGCATGCTCCGCCATGGCTGTTCCGGCTAAGCTCTGCGTCATATGCTTCAAAAGAAGATGCGCCTCGTTCCATACAACAACAGCGCAGCAGCCTGGCTGGTTCGTTCCTTTGATCTGTAACCGGAGATCCGAGTTCGAATCTGTCTGAGGCAAAGCTTCACCCTTTTTATTTATTTTTCCGAATCGACAGGTGGTCCCCATCCGTCAGCCCTGCCCGGAGCCACCTCAGCCTCCCTGCCTTGTCGTCCCAGTCAGCAGCCCCATGCGTCAGCCCTGCAGCTGGCTCGCCTTGGTATAAAACGTCTTCCCCTTTTCTCTGTTTTGCAGAAATTCCAGAAAATGTCTATATTTTGTAAAATGCATATCTTCCAAACTATAAATCCAAATACAAAGTATTTTATATGAAAATTGATCAGAAAAATATGCTGAACATGAATATGCCATCCATATGCCTGTTTGCATCTTGCATCATGTCGAGACGTGATAGTTCGTGCATACCACCTAACATATATGCGGAGTATTTTGGATTTCCAACTATGGTTTTCCCCGCTCCGTTTAATATTGAAGTAGCGCACCCCTGCCATGTTATGCCATGCTAATCAACACTTAACTTTGACGGTAGAAAATGCAACTCCAACCTAATTTGCTTGTCCGGGGTTCTGACTCCGATTAAATTGGATAAGTTGCATTGCACCATGTTTGCCATGTCATGCATATCATCTTGATCATGCTGGATCTTCTTTATCCGTAGTAGTAAGACTTGCATACATTGTGTGTTCCAGCATTTGCTTCTTCACGGATAGGATCACGAAGTGGTGATGTGAGATACGACAAGTTCTTCTGCAGCTTTTCACAGGCGAGCCCACCCCTTCACCTATTTTACTTTTACATGCTCTTTTGATCTATTGCTATCCTTGTGTTGCGATTCTGTTGTGTCACGTGTCCTATCCACCTGTTACCTATATGTCCGAGATACACCTCCTCGCCCTACCTATTGTTTGTTGTTTGCCAGCTTTGCGAGTCGTAGGCGTGTTTAGGATCTGTTGTTTATCTCGATCTGTTATCGGGATATGTTGGGTTGTTGGGAGGTTTTTACATGCTATATCATTTGTTGGAGATAATCACACTTTACTTTATTGTTAACAACTAAAATTGTAAGCAGAGGCATCTGTGAGCCCCTTTGTGAAAGCATCGGAACTTTGACTTGCTAATGTCCCCTAGGACCCGAGTTCTTGTTATCTGTTCCGAGATTGAGCGCTCTACCCGTACGTGGGGGAATGGGACCCCCATCACCCACTACCTTTCCTCGAGTCTGTTTATTGGGAGCCACAACCTTGGTTTTATTTGCCCATATGCACGATGCACGATTTACTTCCTGTTGCCTTCGGGTGTTTATTTCTGTACTGTACTCATAACGCGGGACTCTTTATCCTTGGCCGGTCGTTAGTGCCCGCCTTGGAAGCCGACGCAAACCTCTGGGTCCGTATCGGAGTACGGCCGAACTTCGTCACGGGTAGCTTAGTTGGGTGGCTCCCATTAAACTTTCTCTTGCATTGGGAACGGTCTTGATGTGAGACTCCACCTGTAGTAAGTGGGTTCGAGCATGCGTATGGTTACATTTGGGCAACCCCTGCAGGGTGTACATCTTATCGATAAGCCGTGTCCGCGGTTATGGACGACTTGGAATTGTATGGCTTGATCATAGAACAACTTACACCTTATACTTGTTGTTAATAATCTGATAATAACTTGCGTAGTAATATAGCATTACTACAACCGATACCTAATAAAACTTGTCCACCGTTGAGTGCCTTTTACATTGCCTCTTCGCTTTGTTGAAGGGGATATGTGTAATCGGCTGGGTTATGTTTGTGTAGTATTTATCTGTTACCTTGTGCGCTCTCTTATCTTCTCTGAGTAGACGGATGTTGTAGCGTGTCTCTATTGGATAGTAGCTTTGCTGCCGCTAAACTCCACATATAGCCGGGTGAAGTTTATACCGCCCACCAGCGAGCATAGCTGGTCTTGTCTCGCAAGTACGTGCCAATGGTACTTACCCTCGCTTTCTCTTTCTCTTTTGTCTCCTCCCCCTTTTGTCGGCAACCGATGGCCCGACTTTGACAGGTACGAGATGACGATGTTAGCAAGGTTACCCTTCCGGCTTGGCCTGGGCAGGGTTATGGACGCCACTGGTTATCTTCAGGACTCTTAGTCCAATTTGTATCTTGTCCGTACTCGGACGTATTCGATCTTCTGTATGATTTGGATCTTTGTATGTATCTATTTGTATCTTGACTCGTTGGAGTCGTTGTTGTAATATATGTTTCTTGTGGGCTCTATTGTAATCCTGTTGTAATGTTACTGCTCGTGTTAATTCCTCTGGCATCACGTGTGTGATTCTTCGCGCACGTCGTGTCGGAGGGCGTCTCTGGATCGATATCGTGCGGATTTCGGCGGGATCGCTGGAATCCTCAGGATACCGGTTCCGGGGCGTCACAAGTTGGTATCAGAGCCTCAGGTTGACGGTACCCCACTAGTCCAGCCTGTAGGATAACCTTGCCAACGGTCGTTGAGTTTAGAGTGTCAAAACTATTTTCTAAAATTCGTTGGATAGATCTGATTAGTTCTGATTTTTCTCCTTACCTCAATTCTTTCTCCTCTTACCTTTGCGAGTTTTGAATCTTCTCTTATCTACTTCTCTGAGTCTTAGGTTCCGACGTGGGTTGGACGATCTTTGCCCCTCACCTATTAGGTCCGATCTTCGGAGGATCCCAACGGAAGCGCATCATCAACAGCGGAACAACGACTTCTTGTTAGTGGTGTCGACCGATCTACGTGGAGCAATAACTCTTGTTAGTGGTGTCGAGAAGATAAACACTTCGCCAGAAGAAGGTTCCACCTCGAGGTCGGGTGATTGTCAACATGGTACAAGAAGACTCGATAGTTTAACCAACTCCCCCTTGGCTTGACGTGGAACCTCGGGGCGAGGTTCCTTGTTAGTGGTGTCGATTGTAACGGCCCCGGGTAGCACCCCTATTAGATTTTCTTGTTGTTTTTCTTTTATGCATCATCATGACATCATGCATCATATCATCCATGTTTTTACAAAATAAAATTATTTTATCAACCCAAAATTATTTTATTTTTCCCTCTCATATGGTTAATCTAATAAACCCTCCTCTATGTCTTTTCCTTTAACAAAACCTAACCCCTCTTCGGGCCTCTCTCCCTATCGGCTGTTTTCCTTTCTTTCCCGATGCAAGCCAAGCCCGCTAGCTCTCTTCCTTCCTCAGCCCGGCCCACCATTCTCCAATGAAGGGGTACGACCCTTCTCTCTCGTTGTCGTCTTTCCCACGAACACGAGATGAGCGTGCTCCACTTCCCTGCAGGACGTCATCCTCCACCACCACCGCACCTCCCCTCCACACCTGCTCCCTTTCCCCCTCAATAAAATCCCTAACGATGCATCCGGAAACCCTAGTGTTTCCCCTCCCTCGCGCCGCCACTCTCTCCTCGTTTCCCCTTCCTTTTCCATTCTTCTTCCTCACAGAGAACGACCAAAAAAAAAGGCCACCCCCTCGCAGTTCACTATGGCGCCGCCGCTACACACCACCCCTCGCCGTCCTGAGGGCACCGGGAGATGCGCCTCGCCTCCTCTTCACCCTGGTCCAAGGAATCGACCTAGGACTCTCTAAATCGTCGGCAAATTCGCCGTTCCCCTCTCCTACCGGCCAAACTCCGGCGTCAATTCTGGCCACCACCTTGCTCCCTCGTCGTCTCCGGGCATGGATTCATCTTTCGGTAACCTCCTCTTGCCCCCTGGACCCCGCCCCTCTCCATCTCCTCCCCTCCAACCTACCTACGTTGACCGCTGGTATTCTCCGCAGATGCTCGACGCCAGCGGCTCTCCGGCGACCCCATGGACTCGGCATCACCACCATCAGGTTCTACTCGTTCAGGCGCACCCCCGCAACACCCTCACGCGTCCGGTTCAGCCGGAATCATCAGATCGGTGCTGCATCTGCATGCTCCGCCATGGCTGTTCCGGCTAAGCTCTGCGTCATATGCTTCAAAAGAAGATGCGCCTCGTTCCATACAACAACAGCGCAGCAGCCTGGCTGGTTCGTTCCTTTGATCTGTAAGGAGATCCTGAGTTCGAATCCTGTCGAGGCAAAGCTTCACTCTTTTTATTTATTTTTCCGAATCGACAGGTGGTCCCCATCCGTCAGCCTCTGCCCGAGCCACCTCAGCCTCCCTGCCTTGTCAGCGTCCCCGTCAGCAGCTGGCCCCATGCGTCAGCCCCTGCAGCTGGCTGCCTTGGTATAAAACGTCTTCCCCTTTTCTCTGTTTTGCAGAAATTCCAGAAAATGTCTATATTTTGTAAAATGCATATCTTCCAAACTATAAATCCAAATACAAAGTATTTTATATGAAAATTGATCAGAAAAATATGCTGAACATGAATATGCCATCCATATGCCTGTTTGCATCTTGCATCATGTCGAGACGTGATAGTTCGTGCATACCACCTAACATATATGCGGAGTATTTTGGATTTCCAACTATGGTTTTCCCCGCTCCGTTTAATATTGAAGTAGCGCACCCCTGCCATGTTATGCCATGCTAATCAACACTTAACTTTGACGGTAGAAAATGCAACTCCAACCTAATTTGCTTGTCCGGGGTTCTGACTCCGATTAAATTGGATAAGTTGCATTGCACCATGTTTGCCATGTCATGCATATCATCTTGATCATGCTGGATCTTCTTTATCCGTAGTAGTAAGACTTGCATACATTGTGTGTTCCAGCATTTGCTTCTTCACGGATAGGATCACGAAGTGGTGATGTGAGATACGACAAGTTCTTCTGCAGCTTTTCACAGGCGAGCCCACCCCTTCACCTATTTTACTTTTACATGCTCTTTTGATCTATTGCTATCCTTGTGTTGCGATTCTGTTGTGTCACGTGTCCTATCCACCTGTTACCTATATGTCCGAGATACACCTCCTCGCCCTACCTATTGTTTGTTGTTTGCCAGCTTTGCGAGTCGTAGGCGTGTTTAGGATCTGTTGTTTATCTCGATCTGTTATCGGGATATGTTGGGTTGTTGGGAGGTTTTTACATGCTATATCATTTGTTGGAGATAATCACACTTTACTTTATTGTTAACAACTAAAATTGTAAGCAGAGGCATCTGTGAGCCCCTTTGCGAAAGCATCGGAACTTTGACTTGCTAATGTCCCCTAGGACCCGAGTTCTTGTTATCTGTTCCGAGATTGAGCGCTCTACCCGTACGTGGGGGAATGGGACCCCCATCACCCACTACCTTTCCTCGAGTCTGTTTATTGGGAGCCACAACCTTGGTTTTATTTGCCCATATGCACGATGCACGATTTACTTCTGTTGCCTTCGGGTGTTTATTTCTGTACTGTACTCATAACGCGGGACTCTTTATCCTTGGCCGGTCGTTAGTGCCCGCCTTGGAAGCCGACGCAAACCTCTGGGTCCGTATCGGAGTACGGCCGAACTTCGTCACGGGTAGCTTAGTTGGGTGGCTCCCATTAAACTTTCTCTTGCATTGGGAACGGTCTTGATGTGAGACTCCACCTGTAGTAAGTGGGTTCGAGCATGCGTATGGTTACATTTGGGCAACCCCTGCAGGGTGTACATCTTATCGATAAGCCGTGTCCGCGGTTATGGACGACTTGGAATTGTATGGCTTGATCATAGAACAACTTACACCTTATACTTGTTGTTAATAATCTGATAATAACTTGCGTAGTAATATAGCATTACTACAACCGATACCTAATAAAACTTGTCCACCGTTGAGTGCCTTTTACATTGCCTCTTCGCTTTGTTGAAGGGGATATGTGTAATCGGCTGGGTTATGTTTGTGTAGTATTTATCTGTTACCTTGTGCGCTCTCTTATCTTCTCTGAGTAGACGGATGTTGTAGCGTGTCTCTATTGGATAGTAGCTTTGCTGCCGCTAAACTCCACATATAGCCGGGTGAAGTTTATACCGCCCACCAGCGAGCATAGCTGGTCTTGTCTCGCAAGTACGTGCCAATGGTACTTACCCTCGCCTTCCTTTCTTTTTGTCTCCTCCCCCTTTTGTCGGCAACCGATGGCCCGACTTTGACAGGTACGAGATGACGACGTTAGCAAGGTTACCCTTCCGGCTTGGCCTGGGCAGGGTTATGGACGCCACTGGTTATCTTCAGGACTCTTAGTCCAATTTGTATCTTGTCCGTACTCGGACGTATTCGATCTTCTGTATGATTTGGATCTTTGTATGTATCTATTTGTATCTTGACTCGTTGGAGTCGTTGTTGTAATATATGTTTCTTGTGGGCTCTATTGTAATCCTGTTGTAATGTTACCGCTCGTGTTAATTCCTCTGGCATCACGTGTGTGATTCTTCGCGCACGTCGTGTCGGAGGGCGTCTCTGGATCGATATCGTGCGGATTTCGGCGGGATCGCTGGAATCCTCAGGATACCGATTCCCATTAGCATGCATATAAAGTTCCATGGGTTTTTTAATTCTCTCTTCAAACACATCATGTCCCAATTCAAGATAAAGTTCATAAAGATCTCTCATATTTTGGTTGTTTTCCATTATGCCTAACTAGTGTAAACAAGAAACAAAAAGATGCAATTGGGATCTAAAGGAAATAGCTTCGAGCACAAACACAATGGCGCCAGAAAAGTACTGTTACCTGGAACCGAAGTATGAGTGCCTTTTACCTTTCCTCCCCGGCAACGGCGCCAGAAAAGTACTTGATGTCTACGGGAGCTTCTATTCTTGTAGACAGTGTTGGGCCTCCAAGAGCAGAGGTTTGTAGAACAGCAGCAAGTTTCCCTTAAGTGGATCACCCAAGGTTTATCGAACTCAGGGAGGAAGAGGTCAAAGATATTCCTCTCATGCAACCCTGCAACCACAAAGCATGTCACCCAAGGTTTGTAGGAGGAATAGATCACATCAATACCATCATAGCAATAGTTAACTTCATAATCTACAAGAGATCATAATCATAGCCTACACCAAGTACTAACACGGATGCACACACTGTCACCATTACACCGTGCAGGAGGAATAAAACTACTTTAATAACATCACTAGAGTAGCACATAGATAAATTGTGATACAAAACACATTGCAATCATAAAGAGATATAAATAAGCACTTCACTATGCCATCCATAACAGTGAATAAGTATTCTGTGAAATATAGCCTAAGAGACCCACACGGTGCACACACTGTCACCTTTACACACGTGGGACAAGGAGTCTCCGGAGATCACATAAGTAAAATTCACTTGACTAGCATAACGACATCTAGATTACAAGCATCATCATATGGATCTCAATCATGTAAGGCAGCTCATGAGATCATTGTATTGAAGTACATAGAGAGAGATGAACCACATAGCTACCGGTACAGCCCTTAGCCTCGATGGAGAACTACTCCTCCTCATGGGAGACAGCAGCGTTGATGAAGATGGCGGTGGTGTCGATGGAGAAGCCCCGGGGCACTTCCCCGTCCCGGCGGCGTGCCAGAACAGAGACTCCTGTCCCCCAGATCTTGGCTTCGCCATGGCGGCGGCTCTAGATGGTTTCTCGTACCGTCGCTTTTCCGTCTCGAGGTTTTAGGTCGAGGGGCTTTATATAGGCGAAGAGGCGGCGTCAGAAGGTCAACGGGGCGACGACACTATAGGGGGGCGCGGGCCACCCCTAGGCCGCGCCAGCCTATGGTTTGGTGGGCCTGTGCCTCTCTGGCGGTTCTCGTGTGTTCTGGATGCTTCCGGCAAAATAGGAACCTGGGCGTTGATTTCGTCCAATTCCGAGAATATTTCTTTACTAGGATTTCTGAAACCAAAAACAGCAGAAAACAGCAACCGGCACTTCGGCATCTTGTTAATAGGTTAGTTCCAAAATGCACGAATATGACATAAAGTGTGCATAAAACATGTAGATATCATCAATAATGTGGCATGGAACACAAGAAATTATCGATACGTCGGAGACGTATCAGCATCCCCAAGCTTAGTTCTGCTCGTCCCGAGCAGGTAAAACGATAACAAAGATAATTTCTGGAGTGACATGCCATCATAACCTTGATCATACTATTTGTAAACATATGTAATGAATGCAGCGATCAAAACAATGGTAATGACATGAGTAAACAAGTGAATCATAAAGCAAAGACTTTTCATGAATAGCACTTCAAGACAAGCATCAATAAGTCTTGCATAAGAGTTAACTCATAAAGCAATAAATCAAAGTAAAGGTATTGAAGCAACACAAAGGAAGATTAAGTTTCAGCGGTTGCTTTCAACTTATAACATGTATATCTC
The DNA here is from genome assembly GCA_030979885.1 of Lolium multiflorum. Taxonomy (NCBI): domain Eukaryota; kingdom Viridiplantae; phylum Streptophyta; class Magnoliopsida; order Poales; family Poaceae; genus Lolium; species Lolium multiflorum. The sequence goes on along the minus strand of CM061748.1, from coordinate 322,868,741 downwards.
ATGGATATTGTCAACATAGAGTAATATAATAAGTGCAATATGCAAGTATGTAGGAATCAATGCACAGTTCACACAAGTGTTTGCTTCTTGAGGTGGAGAGAAATAGGTGAACTGACTCAACATAAAAGTAAAAAGAATAGTCCTTCAAAGAGGAAAGCATCGATTGCTATATTTGTGCTAGAGCTTTTATTTTGAAAACATGAAACAATTTTGTCAACGGTAGTAATAAAGCATATGAGTTATATAAATTATATCTTACAAGTTGCAAGCCTCATGCATAGTATACTAATAGTGCCCGCACCTTGTCCTAATTAGCTTGGACTACCGGATCATCGCAATACACATGTTTTAACCAAGTGTCACAATGGGGTACCTCCATGCCGCCTGTACAAAGGTCTAAGGAGAAAGCTCGCATTTTGGATTTCTCGCTTTTGATTATTCTCAACTTAGACATCCATACCGGGACAACATGGACAACAGATAATGTACTCCTCTTTAATGCATAAGCATGTGGCAACAATTAGTGTTCTCATATGAGATTGAGGATATATGTCCAAAACTGAAACTTCCACCATGATTCATGGCTTTAGTTAGCGGCCCAATGTTCTTCTCTAACAATATGCATGCTCCAACCATTAAGGTGGTAGATATCTCTTACTTCAGACAAGACGGACATGCATAGCAACTCACATGATATTCAACAAAGAGTAGTTGATGGCGTCCCTAGAAACATGGTTATCGCACAACAAGCAACTTAATAAGAGATAAAGTGCATAAGTACATATTCAATACCACAATAGTTTTTAGGCTATTTGTCCCATGAGCTATATATTGCAAAGGTGAATGATGGAAATTTAAAGGTAGCACTCAAGCAATTTACTTTGGAATGGCGGAGAAATACCATGTAGTAGGTAGGTATGGTGGACATAAATGGCATAGTGGTTGGCTCAAGGATTTTGGATGCATGAGAAGTATTCCCTCTCGATACAAGGTTTAGGCTAGCAAAGTTATTTGAAACAAACACAAGGATGAACCGGTGCAGCAAAACTTACATAAAAGACATATTGTAAACATTATAAGACTCTACACCGTCTTCCTTGTTGTTCAAAACTCAATACTAGAAATTATCTAGACTTTAGAGAGACCAAATATGCAAACCAAATTTTAGCATGCTCTATGTATTTCTTCATTAATGGGTGCAAAGCATATGATGCAAGAGCTTAAACATGAGCACAACAATTGCCAAGTATCACATTACCCAAGACATTTATAGCAATTACTACATGTATCATTTTCCAATTCCAACCATATAACAATTTAACGAAGAAGAAACTTCGCCATGAAAATTAAAAGCTAAGAACACATGTGTTCATATGAACCAGCGGAGCGTGTCTCTCTCCCACACAAGCATTTATTCAACAAAAAGAAACAACAGACGCTCCGAGTAAAGTACATAAGATGTGGCCAAATAAAAATATAGTTTCAAGAGAAGGAACCTGATAATTTGTCGATGAAGAAGGGGATACCTTGGGCATCCCCAAGCTTAGACGCTTGAGTCTTCTTAGAATATGCAGGGGTGAACCACCGGGGCATCCCCAAGCTTAGACTTTTAACTCTTCTTGATCATAGTATATCATCCTCCTCTCTTGACCCTTGAAAACTTCCTCCACACCAAACTCGAAACAAACTCATTAGAGGGTTAGTGCATAATCAAAAACTCACATGTTCAGAGGTCACACAATCATTCTTAACACTTCTGGACATTGCCCAAAGCTACTGGAAGTTAATGGAACAAAGAAATCCATCCCACATAGCAAAAGAAGCAATGCGAAATAAAAGGCAGAATCTGTCAAAACAGAACAGTCCGTAAAGACGAATTTTAAAATGGCACCAGACTTGCTCAGATGAAAATGCTCAAATTGAATGAAAGTTGCGTACATATCTGAGGATCACTCACGTAAATTGGCTTAATTTTCTGAGTTACCTACAGAGAATTAGACCCAGATTCGTGACAGCAAAGAAATCTGAAACTGCGCAGTAATCCAAATCTAGTATGAACTTTACTATCAAAGACTTTACTTGGCACAACAAAACACAAAACTAAGATAAGGAGAGGTTGCTACAGTAGTAAACAACTTCCAAGACACAAAATAAAAACAAAGTACTGTAGCAAAATAAACACATGGGTTATCTCCCAAGAAGTTCTTTTCTTTATAGCCATTAAGATGGGCTCAGCAATTTTAATGATGCACTCGCAAGAAATAGTAGTTGAAGCGAAAGAGAGCATCAAGAGGCAAATTCAAAACAAATTTAAACCTATCATGCTTCCTATGCATAGGAATCTTGTAAATAAACAAGTTCATGAAGAGCAAAGTAACAAGCATAGGAAGATAAAACAAGTGTAGCTTCAAAAATTTCAGCACATAGAGAGGTATTTTAGTAACATGAAAATTTCTACAACCATATTTTCCTCTCTCATAATAACTTTCAGTAGCAACATGAGCAAACTCAACAATATAACTATCAAATGAAACATTCTTATCATGAGTCTCATGCATAAAATTATTACTCTCCACATAAGCATAATCAATTTTATTAGTTGTAGTGGGAGCAAATTCAACAAAGTAGCTATCATTATTATTCTCATCAAGTGTAGGAGGCATAGTATAATCATAATAAAATTTACTCTCCATAGTAGGCGGCACCAAAAGACCACTATCATTATAATCATCATAAATAGGAGGCAAAGTATCATCAAAGAAAATTTTCTCCTCAATGCTTGGGGGACTAAAAATATCATGCTCATCAAAACCAGCTTCCCCAAGCTTAGAATTTTCTATATTATTATCAACAATGGTGTTCAAAGCGTTCATACTAATATTACTACCAGCATGCAAATAAGGTTCCATAGGTTTTTTAATTTTCGCATCAAACCATCCATGTCTTAAATCAGGAAATAGAATAAGAAGCTCATTTTTGTCCATTATGCCAAACTAGTGTAAACAAGAAACAAAAAGATGCAATTGCAGGATCTAAAGGAAATAGCTTCGAGTACTTACAATGGCGAAAATAGCTTAGTAGCCGAGATCCGGATTGTGAGTACCTTTTACTTTTCCTCCCCGGCAACGGCGCCAGAAAATAGCTTGATGTCTACGCCCCCTCCTTTTCCTGTAGACAGTGTTGGGCCTCCAAGAGCAGAGGTTTGTAGAACAGCAGCAAGTTTTCCCTTAAGTGGATCACCCAAGGTTTATCGAACTCAGGGAGGAAGAGGTCGAAGATATCCCTCTCATGCAACCCTGCAACCACAAAGCAAGAAGTCTCTTGTGTCCCCAACACACCTAATAGGTGCACTAGTTCGGCGAAGAGATAGTGAAATACAGGTGGTATGATATAGTAGCGTAGCAACGGCACCAGAAAAGTGCTTTGCCCAGACGGTAAACAAGCGGTAACGCAAGAGTAACGCGGTAAAACGGTAAACAAGCAGCGATAGCAGTATTTAGGAACAAGGCCTAGGGATCAGACTTTCACTAGTGGACACTCTCAACTTCGATCACATAACAAAATAGATAAATGCATACTCTACACTCTTGTTGGATGATGTACACCATTGCGTAGGATTACACGAACCCTCAATGCCGGAGTTAACAAGCTCCACAATTCAATGTTCATATTTAAATAACCTTAGAGTGCATGAAAGATCAACACAACTAAACCAAGTACTAACATAGCATGCACACTGTCACCTTCACACTATGTAGGAGGAATAGATCAAATCAATACCATCATAGCAATAGTTAACTTCATAATCTACAAGAGATCATAATCATAGCCTACGCCAAGTACTAACACGGATGCACACACTGTCACCATTACACCATGCAGGAGGAATAAAACTACTTTAATAACATCACTAGAGTAGCACATAGATAAATTGTGATACAAAACATATTGCAATCATAAAGAGATATAAATAAGCACTTCACTATGCCATTCATAACAGTGAATAAGTATTCTGTGAAATATAGCCTAAGAGACCCACACGGTGCACACACTGTCACCTTTACACACGTGGGACAAGGAGTCTCCGGAGATCACATAAGTAAAATTCACTTGACTAGCATAACGACATCTAGATTACAAGCATCATCATATGGATCTCAATCATGTAAGGCAGCTCATGAGATCATTGTATTGAAGTACATAGAGAGAGATGAACCACATAGCTACCGGTACAGCCCTTAGCCTCGATGGAGAACTACTCCCTCCTCATGGGAGACAGCAGCGTTGATGAAGATGGCGGTGGTGTCGATGGAGAAGCTTCCGGGGTCACTTCCCGTCCGGCGGCGTGCCGGAAGAGACTCTGTCCCCAAATCTTGGCTTCGCGATGGCGGCGGCTCGGATGGTTTCTCGTACCGTCGCTTTTCCGTCTCGAGGTTTTAGGTCGAGGGGGCTTTATAGGCGAGGCGGCGTCGAAGGTCAACGGCGACGACACTATAGGGGGCGCGGGCCACTAGGCGCTAGCTTATGGTTTGGTGGGCCTGTGCCCCCTCTCGGCGGTTTCGTGTGTTCGGATGCTTCGGGCAAAATAGGAACACAGGCGTTGATTTCGTCCAATTCCGAGAATATTTCTTTACTAGGATTTCTGAAACCAAAAACAGAAAAGCAATGGCACTTCGGCATCTTGTTAATAGGTTAGTTCCGAAAATGCACGAATATGACATAAAGTGTGCATAAAACATGTAGATATCATCAATAATGTGGCATGGAACACAAGAAATTATCGATACGTCGGAGACGTATCACACCAAGAAGTCTCTTGTGTCCCAACACACCTAATAGGTGCACTAGTTCAGCGAAGAGATAGTGAAATACAAGTGGTATGAATAAGTATGAGCCAGCAAAGAAACAGTAAACAAGCAGCGATAGCAGTATTTAGGAACAAGGCCTAGGGATCATACTTTCACTAGTGGACACTCTCAACATTGATCACATAAATAAATAGATAGATGCTAGACTCTACACCCTCTTGTTGGATGATGAACACCACTAACTGTGTAGGATTACACGAACCCTCAATGCCGGAGTTAACAAGCTCCACAATATTCAATGTTCATATTTAAATAACCTTAGAGTGCATGACAGATCAACATAACCAAATAGATCACATCAATACCATCATAGTAATAGTTAACTTCACAATCTACAAGAGATCACGATCATAAACTACGCCAAGTACTACATGATGCACACACTGCCACCTTTACACCATGCAGGAGGAATAGAGTACTTTAATAACATCACTAGAGTAGCACATAGATGAATTGTGATACAAAACTCATATGAATCTCAATCATGTAAAGCAGCTCATGAGATCATTGTATTGAAGTACATGGAGAGAGATTAACCACATAGCTACCGGTACAGCCCCGAGCCTCGATGGAGAACTACTCCCTCCTCATGGGAGACAGCAGCGTTGATGAAGATGGCGGTGGTGTCGATGGAGGAGCCTTCCGGGGCACTTCCCCGTCCCGGCGGCGTGCCGGAACAGAGACTCCTGTCCCCCAGATCTTGGCTTCGCGATGGCGGTGGCTCTGGAAGGTTTCTCGTACCGTGGCTTTTTCGTATCGAGGTTTTAGGTCGAGGACCTTTATATAGGCGAAGAGGCGGAGTCGGAGGGTCGAAGAGGCGGTGACACGATAGGGCGGCGCGGCCAGGGCCTGGGCCGCGTCGGCCTACCTCCTGGGCCCCCTGTGGGTCCACTCTGGCGATTCTCGGGTGTTGGATGCTTCGGAGATTCTAAATCTTTGGCGTTGATTTCGTCCGATTCTGAGAATATTTCCTTACTAGCATTTCTGAAACCAAAAAAACAGCAACTGGCCCTTCGGCATCTCGTCAATAGGTTAGTTCAAACGCATAAATATGACATAAAGTATGCATAAAACATGTAGATATCATCAATAATGTGGCATGGAACATAAGAAATTATCGATACGTCGGAGACGTATCAACTGTCTACAAGAATAGAAGCGTGCGTAGACATCAGGCGACCTATGCCGCTTATTGTGAACAACATCCTCTCCATCTTCCCACCGATTTGCTATCTCCATAAGTCACTACTAGGGAAAAGCCTATAGGTGGAGGCAAGTGGTGCCGGCGCACCACCTTGGACATGCGCCGGTGGAAAGGATTGCCGGCGCACCACATTTCAGCCGCGCCGGCGATGAAGGGCTACTGCCGGCGCACCTCGGGGAAAGACTCGCCGGCGCTATTTCCTGGCATGGCCCGGCCGATTCGGGCCAGGGCCAAGAATCATTGCCGGCGCACCGCCCGGTGGTGCGCCGGTGGACTATTGCCGGCGCACCCCTGGGCCGGTGCGCCGGCAATGATTCTTGGGCCTGGCCCGGGGGTGATATAGCCGAAAGGGCTATGTGCTGCCGGCGCACCCATGCCCTGGTGCGCCGGCAGTAACCTGGGCAGTTATTTCTGCTCAACAACCACTCCCCCCACTACTACCACTCCACTCCTCCACACAAACCCGAGCCTTCTCCCAACCCAGCTCATTTTTGCCCATTTCTATCCCCAATTTCACCAATTTGACCAAACAAAATCATATTTTTTGAGCAAATCTTCCCTTCCTACATGCATCTCCCACATCCCCCTATGTAGATCTAGATCTACTATCCCGCATTGACCGCTCAATCTAGATCTAGATCTAGAAAGTCGGCTTCCATACGCCATTGTCGCGGCGCGTCGTCTCGATCTTATCGACGAATATATCAAACAAATAGGTGATTAATGAACAAATTAAGGAATGAAATCGATGTATGTTGGACATTTGAAGAAAAGCTCTCGTGTGTGGCATATATATATGTTGTGCTTGTGCTTGTGTGTGTGTTGGCGTTGAAAATGAGTTGCCAACGTTGCGCCGAAATGTTGATTCTTCAAGTTTCCGTTTCGGCACATTTCTGGCGCTCCTATGTCCTACCGTGTAGGAAGGTCATGCCGAAATTTTCCGTGAAAACTACCGACGGATGCATGGTTCTAATGAATTATGTAATCTTACCATGCAGGCGATAATGGTTATCGAGATGAGTGAAAGCATCGTGATGAGATATCTGAAACACGCGATCATCGACATGTATGAAAATAACCGCACGGAGGTATTGTGTCCGTGCCGGAGATGCAAACGAGGGAAATGGTTTGACCCGTATTCAGGCAAATTGCAGGGGCACCTGCTCACTAATGGTTTCATGCATGGACACACTCAATGGATGAGTGATGATGGCGCGGAGGTCAATGGGGCGACGGCGGCAGGTGGTAAAAATGGCCGGCAAGAAGGAGGGCATCATGATACTGATGACGATGAAGAGTTTGTCGCACATGACGATAACCTTGACGACGACAATAACCTTGACGACGACAATAACCTTGACGACGACGAAGAGGTGCCGCTAGCTTCAGTCGTGCGGGACCCTCATCTTCAAGATCTGCTTCTCGAAAAGACGAAAGGCGCCAAGCGGAAATCAAAGCTTGAGCAACTCGAGATAGACTCGAATACTCCGTTGTACGACTCAGGTCGCGGGTTGGGGGAGTCTCGCTTGAGAGTAGCTCTCGATGTGCTGCAGATGAAGGCGAAACACGGATGGACGGACACAAGCGTCGACGACATCCTGGAATACGTGAAAGATCTCCTTCCTGCCGGGAACACGTGTCCTGGTAGTCTAGCCGAGGCCAAGAGAATCACGTGCCCTCTCGACTTACCCCACGAAAAGTATCACGCCTGCATCAACGACTGTATCATGTATCGCAAGGAGCACATGGACAAGACCAAATGTCCTGTGTGTGAAGCTGAACGGTACAAGAAAGGGAAGAAGAAAGCTCCTCGGAAAGTTGTGTGGTACTTCCCGCTCGCCCCCGGCTTCAACGGTTCTACGCGGACCGCAAGGAAGCAAAGCTCATGCGCTGGCACGCAGAAAGAAAGGAGGCAGTGTTGAATGATAAAGAGCGGATTGAGCACCCAGTGCTGACGCACCCTTCGGATGCAAGCCAGTGGAAAGCATTAGACAATGAATTCGGAAGTTTTGGGGCAGATCCCAGAAACATCAGGTTGGGTGCGAGCACGGACGGATTCAATCCGTTCGGAAACCAGAGCAGCACACATAGCACATGGCCCGTGTTTGTATGGATCTACAACCTCCCGCCCTGGCTGTGCATGAAGAGGAAGTACATACAGATGAGTATGCTAATTCAAGGGCCGACACAGCCAGGAAACGATATCAACATGTATCTCGAACTATTAAAGGAGGAGCTTGAAACGTTGTGGGCGGAGGAAGGGGTAGATACATGGGACGCCGTCGCGGAAGAATATTTCCCTTTGAGAGCCGCGTTGATCACGACGGTGCAGGACTACCTCGGATACGGTTACATTTCGTGCCAGGTGTGCCATGGACACAAGGCATGTGTCAGGTGCATGGAAGAGACGATGTTTTTGCAGCTTGGTAAGGATGGCTCTTCGAAAACAGTTTACATGGGGCATCGAAGGTGGCTACAGAAAACTGACCCGTGGAGAAAGCGTGGAGATCTGTTCGATGGTACAAATGAACCCCGAGGACCTCCACGTAAGAAGAGCGGCGAAGAGATCGATACATTACTGAAAGGTTGGAAGGAGTGCCCTGCGCCGGGAAAGATTCGTCAAAAGCCTGGAGAGAAGAAGAAGAAAAAGGAAACGACGCCGCTCATTGGTGTATGGAAAAGGAGGTCCGTGTTTTGGGACTTGCCGTACTGGAAAATTCTCGATACACCTCACTGCCTTGATGTCATGCATATTACAAAGAACGTGTGCGAGAGCTTGCTTGGCACTCTTCTCAACATGCCGGACCGGACCAAAGATGGGCCGAAAGCAAGACAGGACCTGAAAGTTTTGGGCATCAGGGAAGAGCTTCAGATCCCGCCGGCCCAAGAGGGACAGTCGGAGGAGGAGGCGGACGGCGGTCAGAAGCGCAAAAGGATTAAGCAGCCAGACTATTACTGTCCCCCCTCCTGCTTCACTTTTAGTCCGGCCGAGGTCGATCAATTTTTCAATTGCCTTCTAGGAGTCAGAGTGCCCTTCGGTTACTCCGGGCTAATAAGCAGATACATGGACCCCAAGAAACGAAACTTCAGCGGCATGAAGTCTCATGACTGTCACGTGATGATGACGCAGATTCTTCCGGTTGCAATCCGAGGTATAATGGATGACCATGTCCGTGCAACGCTGACTGGGCTCTGTAACTTCTTCGACGTCATAACTCGGAAGTCGATAAGCGTGAAGAAACTCGCAAGGCTCCAGGAAGAGATCGTGGTGATCCTATGTGAGATGGAGATGTACTTCCCGCCTGCATTCTTTGACGTGATGGTCCATCTGTTGGTCCATATCATGGATGATATCGTCAGTCTAGGGCCGGCATTCTTACACAACATGATGCCGTTTGAAAGAATGAATGGGGTCATTAAAGGATACGTTCGTAACAGGTCACATCCGGATGGAAGCATCGTACAGGGCTGGCTCACCGAAGAGTGCATCTCTTTCTGCACGAATTATCTAGACATCGAGGACCCTGTTGGTTTGCCTCAAAACAAGTACCTCCGTAGGTTCGAGGGAGTAGGCCACAAAAATGGAAGGAAGGAACTGCACGTGCACATGTCTGGTCGGAGTTCCGACTTTGACAGGGCCAACTTAGTAGCGCTACAACACATTGACTTGATCGATCCTTGGTTGAAAGAGCACAAAACCATGATAGAGAACAGTGGCAAGCCGATGATGACGGAAGCAGAAATATACAGAGAGCACAACTCCTCTTTCGCGCGCTGGTTCAAAGACCACATTGATGCTAATCCCCCACCAATGGATTCTGACAAGGATAAACTAGTATTGGCCTTGTCACATGGCCCCGCGCCCAACATCATGACTTACCAAGCGTACGATATCAACGGGTACACATTCTACACGGAAGAAAAAGACAAGAACAGTGTTTACCAGAACTCAGGGGTAACGATGGATTCCTGGACGGGTGACGTAAAGACTAGATACTACGGAAGAATCGAGGAAATCTGGGAGCTTAGCTACGCTGGGGAGAAAGTGCCGATGTTCCGTATCAGATGGGCTAAGAGCGTCAGAAAAGAAGACCGGTATTTCACCACCATGTTTCTACCCGAAGCCAACAAATCAAAGTCCACGAACGCCACCGCGCAGAATGAGCCATGGGTACTGGCAGAACACGTGCACCAATGCTTCTTCATAACCGACCCATCCAGGCCTAGCCGTGTTATCGTGAGGAGAGGCAAGAGGACCATCGTCGGAATGGATGGAGTCGCCAACGAGGAAGACTTCGAAGGACAAGTCGGAGACCCAATGATGGAAGAATCCGAGGACGAAGACACAACATACACCACAAGAAGAAGCAGGACCACGCTACCGAGGTCAGGTCGACCCTTCAAAAGAAGAAGTCACGACACGGGGCTAAATTATTCAACGACGAGCAAGAAAAGCAAGAAGAAAGCGAAACACTCTTCTCAATCGATGATGTAAAACTTTATTTGCAATGTATAACTCATATTTTGTGTAATTCATAACTACTCATATTGTCATGGCCAATATTTTATGTATGACTAATTAATATTGTGTTGGTCAATATTTTATGCATGCATGTATATAACTCATATTTTTTGTAATGCATAACTCATATTGCTTGGTTATTATCTTGAAAAGAGAAGGAAATAAAATAGTATAGGATTTGTGGGAAAAGAAAAGAAACATAAAAGAAAGTGAAAAGAAATAAAGAAAAGAATAAAAAAAGAAAGTGAAAAGAAATAAAGAAAAGAATAAAAAGAAATGGCCAGCCAGGTTGGGGGACAAGTCCAGGTATAGCTGGGCTCACCTTATTGCCGGCGCACCACATGTTTGGTTCGCCGGGGTATAGTTGTCCCGAACCAAACATGTGGTGCACCGGCAATAAGGTGAGCCGCTATACTGGGACTTAACCGCTGCGCATGCTATCTCTCTCTTCCTCTCTTCCTCACATCATTCTTCCCCGTACCGATGACGACGACCACCCGCCAGCGCCGCCACCCGCCGTTCTGCACCAGCCTCTGTCCACCACCATCCACCTCCACCAGCCCCCACCACCGCCTCCGCTGTCGAGGAGGGCGCCGCCGCCGCTGTCGGATCAGGTCGAGGAGGAGCCGCGCCGCTGTCGGATCCACGCCGCCGTCGGATCGCCGCTCGCCGCCGCCACGAGAGAGGAGGAGCAGAGCAGGAGACCCGTACCTGCCGCTAGCCGCCGCCGTCGACCCGCTGGTAGTCGTAGGTCCACCCCTCGCCCCCAATCCCCTCCGCCCCAATCCCCTCTTGCCCCCATTGCTTTTTCAATGTTGGGGTTCATACTAGTTGGCAGTAGCAAATGCTACTACTGGTTTAGCCATTCTTGATTCATGTTTATTAAATTTTTAGGGTTCATATATAGCAAGAATGCATTCTCTGGTTCATTTAAATGCCTAATGAAATGCATTCTCTGGTTCATGCTAATAACAAGAATGAAATGCTGATATACAAAATGAATTGCTGCCACTGTAGGTGTTGCATGCTCATGCTAATAATATGAATGAAATGCAAAATTGCTTGCTCATGCTCATGCTCCTAACAAGAATGAAATGAAAATTGATTTTGTTTAGTTAATTGGCCAGTGCATGTACAAGGTGAAGGAATGTCACTTTAATTCCACTTATTTGTACACTTTTTCACTCAGTTGCTACTGCTGCTATATATGCAGTAGTGGTTCTTCATTTAAATGCCTACTGCCAAGAATGCTAGCAGTAGCAAGTGTTAGGGTTAGGCATACATTTAAATGTTAGGGTTAGGGTTAGCCTAATGCTAAGGTTGCTAGGGTTAGGGTTAGCCAAGAATGCTAGCAGTAGTGGTTCTTCATTTAAATGCCTACTGCCAAGAATGCTAGCAGTAGCAAAAAATTCATTGGTATTTGCTTCTTAAGAATGCTAAAAACTAATTAAGCATCAAATGCTACCAGTAGCAAGTGTTAGGGTTAGGCATACCTCACATTTATTCACTAGCAGTAGGTTTACTTTATTTAAAAAGAACAAGTGATATGTTCATTCTCTGGTTCATTTAAAAAGAACAAGTGCTATGTTCATTCAGAGAACTAGTATACATTTAAATTATATAGATGTTCATGCTATTCTATAAATTCTATAGATGTTTGCTGGCTAAAATTCTGGTTCAATTCATTCTTTTAAATTCATTCTCTGGTTCAATTCATTTATGCTTGTTTGAGAATTTGAGATATGGTGGTATGGTGGTTCAATTCATTCTCTGGACAAAAGAAAATGCCATTGCAGAGAAAATGGTCCCCTTAACCAGAGAAAATGGTCCATGCTATTGTAAAATACATGTTATTCTCAACATTTATATGTTCCCTTAACCAGAGAAAATGCTCTCTGCCATTTATATGTTGTATGAAATTTTGTATGTCAGCATTTCCATTTTTATTTTAGTGTTTGGGAAATCTGTCTTATGATAGTAGCTGATGCTGCTGCTTATTCCTGTATCATTCATATCTTATGTTGCACTGAGCACTAAGCAGAGTTTGATGTAGCACTGCTTATTAGTAGGTTTAGTTGATAAAGTGGTTCTTCATTTAAATGCCTACTGCCAAGAATTGGTTGATATATAAAATTCACTATGTTCATTCTCTGGTTTTAAATGGAGGTTGTCAAGTGTTATTTTTATGCTGATGTAAAATGCCACTGTAATGTATATGCTAAAAAGCTAGCTACTGTAATTTATGTGGTGATGGTTATGGTGATGGCATGGTTATGGAGATGGTTATGGTTATGGTTATGGCATTTATATGTTTGCATTTCTGTTACAGGGATTGAGTTGCTATTGAGTGCCGGAATGTCGATTCATTTCCGTTCCGGCAATTCTAGCACTCGGCATGACCAATTTTTAGCAAAGGTCATGCCGAATTTTTCCGTGAATTCTAACTCTTTTTCATCTTCTATTAGTGCAAGCCACCATGTCGTCTCAAGAAGAGTTAGAGGAGCACTACAATAGGCACTTCTTTAGGACGGAGGAGGATGCCGAGGCCGCTGGTGTTGGCGGCGACGAGGACCATGAGATGGAGGATGCCGCTGGGGGTAGTGCCGACGAGCCAAGCGGCAACGAGGCTGGCCTCACTGAAGGGTTGGGTACTGCTATGGCCGAAGACCCTAATTCGGATCAACACCTACTCGGGGTCGACGGCAAGCAAAGACAAGCACCTTGCGGCGCCACATGTCAGCGTCCCTCCACGACAGCCAGCGGCGCCGGTGGTCATCGCCCCACCAGAACGGCCAGCTGCGCCAGAGGTCAGCGCCCCACCACAACAGCCAGCTGCGCCAGAGGCCGAGGAATATGAACGTGACAACTTCCAATGGGATATTCCTACGTCTTCACAAGTTGTCCATGAGGATGCGCCGGGCTTGAAATATGTGTGCTCCAAGAAGCTGTTCGATTCTCAAGAAACGGCTGATGAGGAGGAAAATCCTGAGGAGGTCGCCACCGCCGCCGTCAAAAATATGTTGAGCCCAAACACACTCCGTGCTACGGCCACTACGGCGATGGATGGTCCAGCACTACAACCCAAGAAGAGGAAGAGGGCAAATAAGAAGGACGCCCAAGACAAGGCGGCGGCGGCCAAATCCAAGGACAAGGTCCCACTCCTTGACAAGTTGCCAAACAATTGGCGACCTCTGCATCACTTGGGTCAACCGATGCTGCCGGAGCATGTCGTGAAGAAACTCACCCCGGATATGAGGAGCTTGCATGAGACTGTCTTGCATGTGGAGAACCTTCTTCTCAAATCAAAAGATCCTGGTTACCCTCTCTTCGTGGCGAAGGTGCCAACTGGCATGAACTTCGTCGAGAAGTACCCCGCGGACTTGTGCTTCATCCGGTTCAACGACATCTTCAGCATCTATCGCATGCAAGCGCTCCACTTTAGTGTGGTTCGCCTAGTTGCTCTTAGCATGTCTTCCCAGATTGTTAAGGAGGGGACGCCGACCATCGCGATCATGGACCCCTTCTATATGCGGGAGAGCATCATCTGCAACCCTGGGGATCGCGCGATTGCCACCCAGCAGGTCGAGGATTTCATGCTGGCGAACATTAAGAAGGGCGCCATTCTCATCCCTTACTTCCCCGAGTAAGTAATCACTCGCTAGTCCCCCATCACCATTCTATCCTATATCTCCATTTGCATTTCCAAAGGTTAATCCGTGTGTTTTCCGCAGAGACAAGTTCTGCACCCTCATCGTCGTGCACCCGCAACACTCGCATGCAGTCTATCTCGACTCGGGTAGGGACCGCAAGAAAGACTACTCCCACATCAGGGCCCTTCTCAATGATGCTCTCACCGGCTTCGCCAACAAGGCAGGCCCCCTCAAAGTAGAGAGGAAATCCCGAGGAGGCTTCGTCTTAACCCACACAACCAACTTCCCCTGCCTCAGGCAGTCGACGCCCGACAATGGGATGGACGCGTGGTACGCCATCCTTCAGATGCAGGAGTACATAAAGTACGCAGATGACATGTTGCTGCCAGATAATCTCAGAAACAGGTTTGCAAACATGGCGGATGTCCCTGATAGAGAGATTAGAAAGAACTGGGGTCGCATCCAGCAGTTCATTTGCACGATAATCCTGCAGGATGTCAACAATAGGTCTGGCGAGTTCTTCTACGGCTATGGTCTACCACCTAATGACGAGATAGACCTCCGCTTGGAGATGTCGCGTGATGAGAGGCCGTTCAACTCGCTTGAGGGCTGCCGTCCATTCCCCCTAGGCGTACAACCTGATCCTACGACGGGAACACTTGCTAAAGCTTGAACGATATGTCCTTGAACTTCCGTATTGTAATAATTGCTATATATTCCCATAGAATCGACTAGTTGCTTTTATTTAGTTGTATGAATGTGCATGTGAACATGTGTCTGTAGTTTCATTTACTTTGCTATATATTTCAAGATTATGGCGTACATAGCTTAATAATTATTTGCATTTACTCGACCACTACTTGCCTCGTATTTGGAGTTCGCCGATGATTAGAATGTTCGGTCAATCGTACACTCGGGGGTGGAGCCAGTGAGCCTTGGTGCGACGGCCACAAGTATCAATCTATTGTGCATCCTACCTAGCCTCACTGACTCCATCCCTGGATGTTAATATTTGTTTCGACCGACAAAGTATGAGGCACGCTATTTAATTCGTACTACTTGTCTTCTATTTGAGTTCGCACTTCTTAATTGCATTGGCCGATGATTAAAATGTTCGGTCACTTGTACACTCCGGGGTGGGGCCAGTGAGGCTTGGTGTGATGGCCACAAATATCAATCTATTGTGCATCCTACCTAGCCTCACTGACCCCATCCCTGTATGTTATTATTTATTTCGACCAACAAAGTATGAGGCACATGCTATTTAGTTCATACTACTTGTCTCTTATTTGAGTTGGCACTTGTTCATTGCATTGGTACTAACGTTTTACTTGTCTTGTGAATGGAGATGCCGACGACATATGTCGTGTACAAGGGGAGGGTTCCTGGAGTCTACGACGACTGGGAGGACTGTCGGAGACAGGTGCACCGCTTCAGCGGCAACAGCTACAAGGGATACCCCACTAGGGTGGAGGCGGAAGGAAGATACGCCCGTTATCTAGCGGGAGAGATGAGGGACATGAGGAGGAACCGGATGAAGACCATGGCCTTCGTGATGATGGTCATGACCATGTTGGTCATGTTCTATGTGATTCTAGTTTAGGTTAGGACCTACATTGTGAGGTGTATGACGATACTTGTGACGACTATGTACCAAGACTTCTAACTTTGTGAAACTTCGTCGTTCGGTGTTGCATATGCACATGTGTTGTATGAATCAACACATTCCGAAACGAGACTTGCGTATTTGTGTACTGATACCGAAATGAAACTTGGCTCTCTATGTGCTTCTCATATTGCATGTAATACTGTATAAATATGAACTGCGTTGTAAATATATACTGCTGTCAAATATGTATTGTAATATGCTGGAAAAAAGCTGGAAAAAAGAATTTTCGAATTAATTGCCGGCGCACCTAAATGACACATTGCCGGCGCACGTGGCATGCGCCAGTGCTGGAAGCACTACTGCCGGCGCACCTGATTGTGCGCCGGTGGAATATATCTTTGCCGGCGAAGCTTGGGTGGTGCGCCGGCAGTAGCTGACATATCGCCGGCGCACTACCTGGTGCGCCGGCAGTGTCCATTTATCACCGGCGCGTTCGCACCGGCGGGCTCGTGGTGCGCCGGCAATGGGCGTTTTAGGTGCGCCGGCAATGGGCCTTTCCCTAGTAGTGAGTGCTGATATTGTTTTTGGGTTAGTCCTGCCCAGATCCTCAACAAAGTCCCTCCTTCGAATACCAGCAACAAATTCATCTATAGCTCTCTCGTCAGATATATTCTTGCCGAGTTCTTGATGACGTTCCACCTCTGGATATACGTCCTCATTGATTCATCGTGTTTCGTCAGCCCTCAACTGCCCCAGTGATGCGGGTTTTTGCATGTTGATCGGAAATTCTTCACAAATATATCCTCGAAACTTTCCTAGCTGTCGACAGATCCAGGAGATAGATTCTTCTTGAATGCTCTGCATGGCTGTTGCTCTAGTTTCGCCCATCAGCTTCACGGTCTCGAGATAATCAACTAACCAATTCTCAGGATCTTGCAAGCCATCGAATTTTTTGTAATTATCGGGTAGCTTAAACCCTGATGGAACTCGAGTTTTGCGAACTCGTCTGTAAAGCATGGGAGCCCGCACATGTCCTCTTCGAACCTCTGGTGAGTACCGACGTTCCCTTCTTTCTTGTCGTGCTCTATCCACTCTTGCTTGAGTTGCTGCGTCGCTTGCCCCACTCGTTCTTGCGGGATCTTGCACCGCTGCAGTAGGTCGTGGACTATTTTTCCTTGCTGATCCTTCGGGAGGTGTGCTGCAAGCTGTTCCCATCACTCCAACTCCTTCCATGGCCATGTTATATAATTTTTTCCTTGGGTCTCCAGGAGGTGGTCTGGACTCCAGGATTAAAGCTTGCGTCGCCATGTATCCAGATTCTGGTGTTTTGGGGATAATATTCCCCTTGTATCTATTGACATAAAGGACATGTCGAGGTTTTGAACTAAGTTCTCTCTTTCAGCCTCAGGTATGTTTTGCAATCAAGATTTTGCCCTGTTTCGAGCTTCTCTATGACTGCTTCCCGAAGTTCCTGATTGCCGGCTCAACTCAGCTCTTCGCCTACTTGACCAGGCCGCAGCTTGTCTCTTGTCCAACTCAACTTCTGTTTTTCGAGTTGTCGCCTGGCACGGGCGAGCCTATATTGATATGCTTGTAACTCTTGAGCTATCGCGGTTACAGTCATTGGATATGTACCGTCAATGGCTCTTGCAACTCTGTCCCATACTGCTTGCGGAAATTGCACCATCTGTCGCGTTCCGGGCCCGACGTATTTGGTTCCCAAACCTCGTGTAAGATGGGGGTCGACATATGGGTTTCTGCATCATCGAAATTATCGATTCTCGATGATATTTTGAACTTCGACCTTGGTCGGGGTTGGTGCCGTAATGTAGATCGGTGAGGACCTCTCCAACAACAATGGATCGTCGAGGCGAAGTTGTCGACACTATCGAATCGCTGCTTATATTGGAGTCCGCAGACGACTCAAAGGACATGTTGCTGAACATCTTGACGAGCTTCTCGCTTGTCGTAGACTCGATGAAGCGTGGTGACGAAATCCCCTCGTCGCATGTCTTGAACGGTGATGACGAATCTGAATAATCGGAATCAACCGTCGACGATCTCGACGAAACGGGAACCTCGAGACGATACGATCCTTCTTTCTCGACACGGAAGTGGAACCTTCCGAACGTCATCTCCATAGGCTCCTCCAAGTACGCATATGCATCCAAACGGGAGGACGGGTGAGGAACAAAATCGACTAGATCAGTTTCGATCTGTTTACATCTATCCATCGCGTTGCTTGCTACTGATGAAGTCGACGATCTTGAACGTGCCATCGAGATCAGGTCCTTGACGCCTCTAATTCCCACAGACGACACCAATTGACAAGGGATTAACTTATCAATGCCTACAGATTGCAGAGTAGGGTTTAGTTGGAAGTAGAGGGCAAGTTGATCTCGAGGGTTTCACCAAAATTACTCGACGAATAAGAAACTAGGGTTATATTGACAATGGATTCGATCCTTTCTTTGTCCCTCGACTCTTCCTTATATATGAGGCGGAGCCGAGGGTATCGTGTTACACAAGTTTACAGACTCCGGGAGACTCTCTGAGTTCAACCCGCAAAGTTACAAATCTCTATATTTTCTAATACAATTCTATCTTTCCTTAATAACTACTTGGGCTTCCGAACTTCATATTCTTCGACCTGTGGGCCTTAAGTAAACTCCGGGTACCATCTTCGACAGGCCCATTGGGGATTGATTACCCACAAGTATAGGGGATCACAACAGTCTTCGAGGGAAGTAAAACCCAAATTTATTGATTCGACACAAGGGGAGGTAAAGAATACTTATAAGTCTTAACAACTGAGTTGTCAATTCAGCTGCACCTGGAAAAGCACTAGTAACAAGGGTGATGTGAAAGTAGCAGTAATATGAGAGCAATAGTAAAAGTAACACATCAGCAGTAAGTAACAGAGGCAATGGCACGGAAAATAGTTGATACTACTTCCAATGTCATATAGGAACGAGTATATGATGATGAGAGATGGACCGGGGTTCCCAGCTATCTACACTAGTGGTAACTCTCCAATAACAAGTGACAAGTGTTGGGTGAACAAATTACAGTTGGGCAATTGATAGGATTGATATAGCATTAAGACAGAACATCAAGATTATTAATCATGTAGGCATGTTTTCCATAAATAGTCATACGTGCTCGCAATGAGAAACTTGCATAACATCTTTTGTCCTACCAGCCGGTGGCAGCTGGGCCTCAAGGAAATCTACTGGCAATCACTAGTAGGAAAAGCCTCATCGGTGGCGCACAAAAACACATTCTGTGGCGCATGGGTGGTGCGCCACAGAATTCTCGCCACAAAAATAAGGATTCTGTGGCGCACCAGCCAATGCGCCACAGAAAGCTTATTTCTGTGGCGCACCGGGTGGTGCGCCACGAAACAGAAGTCTTATTTCTGTGGCGCACCACCGCCGGTGCGCCACAGAAATAAAATTTAAAAAAGTGGCGGCCAGATCTAGATCTAGATCTGGGGCCGCCGAAATTTTTCTGGAAGGTCGCCGGAGGTGGGTGATTGGTTGCGTGGGTGGGGTGGGTGGGTGGAGGATGAGGCCGGCCGGAGGAGGTGGTGGTGGTGGAATAGGAGGAGGTGGAGGTGGAGGTGGTGGTGGTGGAGGTGGTGGTGGTGGTAGAGGAGGAGGAGGTGGAGGTGGTGGTGGTGGTGGGGAGGAGGTGGTGGTGGTAGAGGAGGAGGAGGTGGTGGTAGAGGAGGTGGTGGTGGTGGTTGTTGTTGTTGTCGCCGGAGGAGGAGGAGGAGAAGGTGGTTGTTGTGGATTTTGTGGTCGCCGGAGGAGGTGGTGGTGGTCGCCGTAGTAGGTCGCCGGAGTAGGTCGGAGTTGTTGGTCGCCGGAGTAGGTCGCCGGAGTTGGTCGCCGGTGTAGGAGAGGAGAGAGGAGAAGTGGAGAAGTGGAGGAGAGGAAGAGAAGAGGAGAGGAGGAGAAGGGGAGAAGTGGAGAAGTGGAGGAGAGGAAGAGAAGGGGAGAAGGGGGAGAAGTGGAGAATGGAGAAGGGGAGAAGGGGAGAAGTGGAGAAATGGAGGAGAGAAGGAGAAGTGGGCGCCAGAAATTTCAAATTTCGAACGTTATTTCTGTGGCGCATGGGCACTTGGTGCACAGAATTTTTTTTTCTTTTTTTTGTATTTTGCAGCAAAAAATCTTTAACTGCCCGTAACTTTTTACTCTTTTCGAATTTGTAGATTCTAAAAATTGTCCAACCGGGCAAGCCCGGGTGAATTCGGATGTAGAATTTTCGTGGGAACATTTTGATATATTATGCGTTTTTTTCGAGTTCGTATGCAACCAGAAATCCAGTTTGATGATTTTCCCACGCAATTTTGCAAAAAAAGTCAAAATTCATGTTTGTTAAATTTTAGTGGTGCTAGATGACATAATACATGGGAATCTCGAAGGATTTTATTTTTTGAAATTTCTATCTATTTCTTTTATTTTTTACAGAGGTCAAAAAGGCGATCCACGGGGGGGGGGGTGGTTGCATGGAACTCATGTGCGCCACAGAAATGTGTAGTTTCTGTGGCACCATCCCACGTGCGCCACAGAAAGTCTTAATTCAGTGGCGCACAGGACCAGTGCGCCACAGAAAGTCTTAATTCAGTGGCGCACCAGGCCAGTGCGCCACAGAATGTCTTATTTCTGTGGCGCACGTGATCCTGTGCGCCACAGAAATAGTGAAACCAATGATTGGGGCTGGCCCCACCAAATTTCTGTGGCGCATGGATCCCTAGTGCGCCACAAAATTAAGCTATTTCTGTGGCGCACCGTGTCTGGTGCGCCACAAAATAACTTTCTGTGGCGCATTTTTGGTGGTGCGCCACAGAAATAAGCTCCGCCTATAAGGGTTTTCCTACTAGTGAATTAAGGTACTCCTTTTAATAGAGCACCGGAGCAAAGCATTAACAGTTGGTGAAAACATGTGATCCTCATACCTAAGCCTTCCCCTCTAGTTATCCCAGTTGCTGTCACTCTGGGGCCTCGGGTTCCGGACATAGACATGTGCAAACAACTTGTAGATACAATCTAAGCAATAATTATAGAGCTTAAATCTAAGATCATTCCACTCGTGCACTAGTGACAAGCATTAAACACAACAAGATTGCAGCAACAATAACTTCACAAACTTTGTAGATAGACTAATCATAATGTAACAATCCATCGGATCCCAACAAACACAACACCGATTACATCAGATGGATCTCAATCATGTAAGGCAGCTCATGAGATCATTGTATTGAAGTACATGGGAGAGAGAGTACCAACTAGCTACTGCTAGAACCCGTAGTCCATTGGGGAACTACTCACGGAGCATGATGGAGGCGATGGCATCGATGGAGATGGCTTCCGGGGCACTTCCCCGTCCGGCGGCGTGCGAAGGAGATTATGTCCCCGAATTGGAGTTTCGCGGTGGCGGCGGCACCCTGGAATCTTTCTGAGTTTCGTCAATTCGTATCGGGGTTTTAGGTCTCGAGGGATTTTATAGGCGAAGAGGCGGCGCAAGGGGGCCTGGGGGGCCCACACCATAGGCTGGCGCGCCCCCCCTTCCAGGCAGCGCCGCCCTGTGGTCTGGGAGCCCTGGGCCTCCCCTCCAGCTCTCCTTTGGTGTTCTGGTCCGTCTCAGTGAAATATGATGTTTGGTCTTTGTTTCATCGAATTCCAAGAATATTGCCCGAACAGCCTTTACGGAACCAAAAACAGAAAACAGGACGGCATGGCATCTTGTTAATAGGTTAGTTCCAAAAATGCATGAAATCATTATAAAGTGTGAGAAAAACATTTAGGTATTTTCATAAAACTAGCATGGAACATCAGAAATTATAGATACGTTGGAGACGTATCAAGCATCCCAAGCTAAGTTCCTACTCGCCCTCGAGTAGGTAAATGATAAAAAGAATAATTTCTGTAGTGACATGCTACTAACATAATCTTGATCATACTATTGTAAAGCATATGAGATGAATGTAGTGACTCAAGGCAACGATCTATAGTTTGCTAACAAATAGATAACATATAGCAAAACTTTTCATGAATAGTACTTTAAAGACAAGCATCAAAAAGTCTTGCACAAGAGTTAACTCATAAAGCAATAAATTCAAAGTAAAAGGCATTGAAGCAACACAAAGGATGATTAAGCAGAGGGAAGCAAGGATTAAATCATGTGCTAGAGCTTTTTAAGTTTTGAAATCATATAGAGAGCATAAAAGTAACATTTTGAGATGTGTTTGTTGTTGTCAACGAATGGTAGTGGGTACTCTAACCCCCTCATCAAACAAACTTTCAAAGAGCGGCTCCCATGAAGGACGTTATCTCTACCAGCAAGGTAGATCATCCCTCTTCTCTTTTGTTTACACATGTACTTTAGTTTTATTTATGGTTGACACTCCTCCCAACCTTTTGCTTACACAAGCCATGGCTAACCGAATCCTCGGGTGCCTTCCAACATTCACATACCATGAAGGAGTGTCTATTTGCAAAATTAAGTTGCTTACTGATGAATCAGGGCAAAACATGTGAAGAGAATTATTAATGAAAGTTAATTAACTGGGGCTGGTGATGACCCACAAGTATAGGGGGTGTATCGTAGTACTTTCGATAGATAAGAGTGTTGAACCCAACGAGGAGCAGAAGGTGTTGACAAGCAGTTTCGATGAAGGATTCACTATAAATGCTCACAAACAAGTATTCAGGGGGTTTTGATATAGCAGATCAATAAAGTACAAGTAAGTAAAATGCGAGAGTAATCATTGCAGCGAGTGGCCCAATTCTTTGTAGCACAAAGGACAAGCCGGGTTGTTTACTTATAATGACCAAACGTTCTTGAGGACACACGGGAATTTAGTCTAGTGCTTTCGCTTCATATAGCTGATTAATCTTCATTGTTTTGATAAGTGTTGTGTGGGTGAACCTATGCTAATGCACCGCCCTTCCTAGGACTAATACATACATGTGATTATACCCCTTGCAAACATCTGTAAATACAAGAAAGTAATTAAGATAAATCTAACCACAACCTTAAACTCTGAGATCCTGCTATCCCTCCTGCATCGATATACCAATGGGGGTTTAGGTTTCTGTCACTCCGGCAACCCCACAATTAGCAAACGAATACAAGATGTATTCCCCTAGGCCCATAAAGGTGAAGTATCATGTAGTCGAAGTTCACATGACACCACTAGAAGAATAACACCACAACTTAAATATCATAACATTGAATATTACCCAACATAATTCACTACTAACATTTAGACTTCACCCATGTCCTCAAGAACTAAACGAACTACTCACGAGACATCATATGGAACATGATCAGAGGTGATATGATGATGAATAACAATCTGAACATAAACCTTGGTTCAATGGTTTCACTCAATAGCATCAATAACAAGTAGAAATCAATACCGGGAGAGTTCCCCTATCAAACAATCAGAGTCAACCCTAGATGTTACGAGGGACGATGTGTGATGTCTACGGGTGCTTCTATTCTTGTAGACAGTGTTGGGCCTCCAAGAGCAGAGATTTGTAGAACAGCAGCAAGTTTCCCTTAAGTGGATCATCCAAGGTTTATCGATCTCAGGGAGGAAGAGGTCAAAGATATCCCTCTCATGCAACCCTGCAACCACAAAGCAAGAAGTCTCTTGTGTCCCCAACACACCTAATAGGTGCACTAGTTCGGCGAAGAGATAGTGAAATACAGTGGTATGAATGTATATGAGCAGTAGTAATGGCACCAGAAAAGTGATTTGTCCGGGACTGGCGTGTGGTTGATGGTGGTGATATTGCAGGAAGTAAGATGCAGTAGAAGTAAACAAGCAGCGATAGTATTTAGGAACAAGGCCTAGGGATCATACTTTCACTAGTGGACACTCTCAACATTGATCACATAACAGAATAAATAGATAGATGCTAGACTCTACACCCTCTTGTTGGATGATGAACACCACTAACTGTGTAGGATTACACGAACCCTCAATGCCGGAGTTAACAAGCTCCACAATATTCGATGTTCATATTTAAATAACCTTAGAGTGCATGACAGATCAACATAACCAAACCAAGTACTAACATAGCATGCACACTGTCACCTTCACGCTACGAAAGGAGGCATAGATCACATCAATACTATCATAGCAATAGTTAACTTCATAATCTACAAGAGATCACAATCATAGCCTACGCCAAGTACTACATGATGCACACACTGTCACCATTACACCGTGCAGGAGGAATAAACTACTTTAATAACATCACTAGAGTAGCACACAGATATATTGTGATACAAAACACATTGCAATCATAAAGGGATATAAATAAGCACTTCACTATGCCATTCATAACGGTGAATAAGTATTCTGTGAAATATAGCCTAAGAGACCCACACGGTGCACACACTGTCACCTTTACACACGTGGGACAAGGAGTCTCCGGAGATCACATAAGTAAAATCCACTTGACTAGCATAATGACATCTAGATTACAAGCATCATCATATGAATCTCAATCATGTAAGGCAGCTCATGAGACTATTGTATTGAAGTACATAGGAGAGAGATGAACCACATAGCTACCGGTACAGCCCGAGCCTCGATGGAGAACTACTCCCTCCTCATGGGAGACAGCAGCGTTGATGGAGATGGCGGTGGTGTCGATGGAGGAGCCTTCGGGGGCACTTCCCCGTCCGGCGGCGTGCGAACAGAGTCATGTCCCCGGATCTTGGCTTCGCGATGGCGGCGGCTCGGAAGGTTTCTCGTGCCGTGGCTTTTCCGTCTCGATGTTTTAGGTCGAGGGGGCTTCTTATAGGCGAAGAGGCGCGTCGGAAGGGTGCGGGGCCACCGGACACTGGGCGCGCGCCCCTCCTGGGTCGCGCCGCCACCATGTGGGCCCCTGTGGGTCCTCTGCGGCGACTCTCGGGTGTTGGAAGCTCCCGGGATTCTAAGATCGGGTGTTGATTTCATCCGATTCCGAGAATATTTCCTTACTAGGATTTCTGAAACGAAAAACAGCAGAAAACAGGGCTGGCACTTCGGCATCTCGTCAATAGGTTAGTTAAAACGCATAAAATCATCATAAAGTGTGAACAAAACATGTAGGTATTGTCATAAAACAAGCATGGAACATAAGAAATTATCGATACGTCGGAGACGTATCAATGTGCAGCGGTGGAGATGGCGGTGATGATGATGAAGATGATGGTGATGATGATCCCAATGATGTCCAGCTCGATGACGGTGACGATGGCGTCGATTTCCCCTCCAGGAGGGAATTTCCCCGGCAGATTTCAGCCCGCCGGAGAGCTCTTTTCTCTCTGGTGTTTTCCGCCCCGCAAGGCGGCTGTGACCTTCCTTGTCCCCCGAGTTTAGGTTTTGGGACGAAGTACGCGAAGGAGAGGCGGCGAGAGGGGGCAGGCCCCCTACCGACAAGGCGGCACGGCCAGGCCTGGGCCCTGGCCTATGGGGGGGCCATGGCGGCCCTCCTCCACTCCTCCTTTTGGCTCCGTCTTCTGGAAAAATAAGATTTTCAGTGTAATTTCCATCAATTGTTGATCTTCCGAAATATTGCATTCTAACGGTGCTTTTTTCCAGCAGAATCCTGAATCCGGTGCGCGATTCTCCAATAATCAAGAAACATGCAAAATAGATGAAATAACATAAGTATCACCTCTAAATATGAAATATATCAATGAATAACATTAAATTATGATATAAAATAGTGATGCAAAATGGACGTATCAACTCCCCCCAAGCTTAGACTTCGCTTGTCCCCAAGCGAAATTGAACTCGGTAAACAAGACCACATGTTTATGGAGTGAAGAGTTGATAAACCAAATACGGACAAGAAGCATCATATTAATTCACACAAGACATTCTAGTGAACAACTTCCTCATATAATTCAACTTGAAACAAGTTGAAGGTAATCACAAATAAAGGTGCATAAGAAATCATAATTGGTAATGGCAAACTTCGTTCTTGGTCAGAGAACGGTTAACAGTGTACTTATCTATCGAGCAACGCTCTGATGTTAAAGCTTATATGGCACAACTTGCATACTCAATCATAATAATCTCCTCATAATCATTGATAACTTTCAAAGCTATATTCATTCAGATAAAACTTGTACTAAACAAGGAAGAGTAAAAGGCATGATTAAGTGGATCACAATATAAATGGTTTGATCACAACAACTCAATTGCTTGCTTAAGATGGATGGAAATAGGTTTACTGTCTCAACATAAAGTAAACGGCCCTTGCAGGGAAGCAGGGATTAAATCATGTGCTAGAGCTTTTTCAGTTTTGAAATCATATAGAGAGCATAAAAGTAAAGTTTGAGAGGTGTTTGTTGTTGTCAACGAATGGTAGTGGGTACTCTAACCCCCTTGCTAAACAGACTTCCAAAGAGAGGCTCCCATGAAGGACGTTATCTCTACCAACAAGGTAGATCATCCCTCTTCTCTTTTGTTTACACATGTACTTTAGTTTTTATTTATTTAATTATGGGTGACACTCCTCCCAACCTCGGGTGCCCTCCAACAATCTCATACCATGGAGGAGTGTCTATTTGCAAAATTAAGTTGCTTACTGATGAATCAGAGCAAAACATGTGAAGAGAGTTATTAATGAAAGTTAATTAATTGGGGGCTAGGAACCCCGCTGCCAGCTCTTTTTGCAAAATTATTGGATAAGTGGATGAAGCCACTAGTCCATTGGTGAAAGTCCACCCAACAAGATTGAAAGATAAAACACCACATACATCCTCATGAGCTATAAAACCTTGACACAAATAAGGGATGATAAATTTTGAATTGTTTAAAGGTAGCACATGAAGTATTTAATTGGAATGGCAGGAAATACCACATAGTAGGTAGTTATGGTGGACACTGATGGCATAGGTTTTGGGTTAAGATTTGGATGTACGAAAGGCATTCCCTCTCAATACAGGTCTTTGGCTAGCAAGGTTGATTAGCAAGCATAAGAATTGAGGGAAACAAACAAATATACATGTGATGGAAACAATCATGCATCTTCTCTTGTAAGCACAAACAATTTTAACTTCGAATACTAAGCTAAAGCTAACAAGAAAGAAAGATAATGAAATAACATATCTACATGTATTTCTCTTTTCTACTTAAACATCAAAGTGTTGTTGCTATTGACCAATGCTAAGTTTGCCAAAACCAAATAGATTTACTCAATGCTCCCAAAGTGATACCCATACTAACAACAAGATCAATCATATAGTAGAAATTTCAAACAAAAATAAGATGTGCAATATGTAAATGATAAGACTTCTCATTAATATTCCATAACGATAACTCACACCAAGGGATACATAGACAACCAACTAAAGAGAGATACTTCCACACTGCAACCCATCTTATATGATAACTTCCCTACTCATGATATGACACTACTTGATAGTAAAAGTAAAAGATAGTGATGATGTGATACCGCGGCACTCCCCCAAGCTTGGAACAAACCAAGGGGGTGCCAATACCAATGATGAATTACTCCTTCGGCGGTGGTGAATTCTTCCCATCATCAGACTTCCAAGGAAGAGGCTCTCCATCAACAAACGACATCTTGGTCTCGGGAATCCTGAAACTAGCAGCATAGCTTATGTGTTTAAACCTGTTTTCATACTCACAGTTTTGATTCTGAACATCATAGAGTTGAGCTTGGAGTTTGTTGGTAGTGTCGTGAAGCGAGAGGATGGATATATGCCCAAGAGGCAATAATAAAATGGTTATTATAATATATCTTTGTGTTCATGATAATGTTTACATATCATGCTATAATTGTATTAACCGAAACATTGATACATGTGTGTTATGTGAACAACAAGGAGTCCCTAGTAAGCCTCTTGTATAACTAGCTTGTTGATTAATAGATGATCATGGTTTCGTGATCATGAACATTGGATGTTATTAATAACAAGGTTATGTCATTATATGAATGATGTAATGGACACACCCAATTAAGCGTAGCATAAAGGTCACGTCATTAAGTTATTTGCTATAAGCTTTCGTTACATAGTTACCAAGTCCTTTCGACCATGAGATCATGTAAATCACTTATACCGGAAAGGTACTTTGATTACATCAAACGCCACTGCGTAAATGGGTGGTTATAAAGGTGGGATTAAGTATCCCGAAAGTATGAGTTGAGGCTTATG
This sequence comes from Lolium multiflorum, assembly GCA_030979885.1. NCBI lineage: Eukaryota > Viridiplantae > Streptophyta > Magnoliopsida > Poales > Poaceae > Lolium > Lolium multiflorum. Next base: position 322,840,690 of record CM061748.1, on the reverse strand, counting down.
GATCAACAGTGGGATTTGTACATCCCGATGACGGATAGATATACTCTGGGCCCTCTAGGTGGAATGTCGTCTAATAGCTTGCAAGCATATGAATGGTTCATAAGAGACCACATACCACGGTACGAGTAAATAGTACTTGTCATGAGACGAGGTTGAACGAGGTATAGAGATACCGATGATCAAACCTCGGACAAGTAAAATATCGCGTCACAAAGGGAATCGCTATCGTATGTAAATGGTTCATCGATCACTAAAGTCATCGTTGAATATGTGGGAGCCATTATGGATCTCCAGATCCCGCTATTGGTTATTGGTCGGAGAGAAGTCTCAACCATGTCTACATAGTTCGCGAACCGTAGGGTGACACACTTAAGGTTTGATGTCGTTTAAGTAGATATGGAAATATGGAATGGAGTTCGAAGTTTTGTTCGTAGTCTCGGATGGGATCCAGGACATCACGAGGAGGTCCGGAATCGTCCGGAGAATAAGATTCATATATAGGAAGTCATTTTCTAGGTTTGAAAATGATCCGGTATTTTTCAGGAAGGTTCTAGAAGGTTCTAGAAGAGTCCGGAAGAAATCGGCATGGAAGGAGGGACTCCACCCACCTTGGACGGCCAGCCTAAGGGAGGAGGATTCCCAAGTGGACTCCTCCCCATGGTGGCCGGCCACCCCACCAAAGGAAAGGGGGGAGTCCCACTCCCCCTAGGTTTGGTCATATGGAAGGTTTATGTTGGGGTCTTATTCGGAGACTTTTGACCTAATCCTTGGGGCTTCCACCTATATAAAGAGGGGAGGGGAGGGGCTGGCTGGCCACACCAAGACCACCATGGCCGCACCCCCCAAGAGCCCCCTCTCCCAGAAACCCTAGCGGTTCCCTCCTCCCTCTCTCTCCCACATAGCTTAGGCGAAGCTCTGTCGGAGATCTCCACCACCACCGCCACCACGCCGTCATGCTGCCGGGATTCCGAGGAGGATCTACTACTTCCGCTGCCCACTGGAAGGGGAGAAGGACGTCGTCTTCATCAACACAGAACGTGTGACCGAGTACGGAGGTGCTACCCGATTGTGGCACCGTCAAGATCTTCTACGCGCTTTTGAAAGCGGCAAGTGATCGTCTACCGCAGAAACGAGAGCCTCCTCTTGTAGGCTTTGGAAATCTTCAAGGGTTAGTCTCGTTCATCCCCTCATTGCTCCCATTTTCTAGATTGCATCTTGGCTTGGATTGCGTTCTCGCGGTAGGAAATTTTTTGTTTTCTATGCTACGAATCCCATCAGTGGTATCAGAGCCAGGTCTATGCTTAGATGGTTGCACGAGTAGAACACAATTGTTTTGTGGGCGTTGATGCTTATGTTGTCTTTAGTTCGAGTACTTTGCATCTTTGTGGCATGGTGGGATGAAGCGGCTCGGGCTAACTTTACATGACCGCGTTCATGAGACTTGCTCCACGTTGACATGCAACTTATATTGCATAAGTGGCTTTGCGGGTGTCTGTCTCTCCCACCATAGTGAAGATTCAATTTAATCTTTCTATTGACAACACTAGTATCACCGTTGTGGTTCATGTTCGTAGGTAGATTGGATCTTACTTGAAAACCCTAAACCACGTAAAATATGCAAACCAAATTAGAGACGTCTAACTTGTTTTTGCAGGGTTTGGTGATGTTATATGGCCATGATGTGATGATGAATATGTATGAGATGATCATTATTGTATTGTTGCAACCGGCAGGAGCCTTATGGTTGTCTTTAAATTTCATGTTGAGTAGTATTTCAAAGTAGTTGTAATAGTTGCTACATGAGGTGAACAACCATGAAGACGGCGCCATGGACCTTGACGCTACGCCGACGATGATGGAGATCATGCCCGTTGATGATGGAGATCATGTCCGTGCTTTGGAGATGAAGATCGAAGGCGCAAAGACTAAAGGGCCATATCATATCACATATGAATTGCATGTGATGTTAATCCTTTATGCATCTTATTTTTCTTAGAACGCGACGGTAGCATTATAAGATGATCCCTCACATTAATATCAAGATAATGAAGTGTTCTCCCCTCGTATGCACCGTTGCATTGTTCGTCGTTTTGAAGCATCTCGTGATGATCGGGTGTGATAAACTCAACATACAACGGGTGTAAGCCATGTTGCACACGCGGAATACTAGGGTTTGCTTAACGAGCCTAGCATGTACAGACATGGCCTCGGGACAACAGAAACCGAAAGGTTGAACACGAGTCATATGGATGATATGATCAACATGTTGATGTTCACCATTGAAGCTACATCATCTCACGTGATGATCGGTTTTGGTGTAGTGGATGTGGATCGTGTACCACTTAACAACTATGAGGGATGTTGTATTAAGTGGGAGTTCATTAGTAATTAGATTAAAACATGAACTAATTATCATGAACATAGTCTGAGTAGTATTTTGAATTAATTTTGTAGTATTGGCATCCGTTTTTCTACCATGCGCTAGTCTTGTAATTGAGATAGAAATATTGTTAAGTCTGACAAGAAACTTTACGGACTGGTACCGTATTGTTAAACAATCAAGAAATGATTAAGTCCTGTTGCAAACTTTTAGTAAACCTCACATTGTTGATTCAAAGAACTATGGTTTCAATTAGTACCTAAAGTTATCTTTTCTCCGTGAAACTTGAAGTTCAAATCTGTTTGAAAAGTAAGGAGCTGAAAATTTAATTTTCAGAAATAATCAAGGTATGAGATATATGTGATATCTAAGACCTTATTGCAAGATGATAGAATATAATTTGGTGAGACTACATAAACTCATAAGTTTTATGGGAATGTACGAAGGTTGAAGACGCAAGGCGTCCCAATCCTCCAACTATTGGGGCACTAACGATATTAGCATATCCATGAAGTGATCGTCCTTAGTATGCACCGTTGCTAAGACTTGTCGTTTCGAAGCATCTCGTGATGATCTGGTGTTATAGATTCTACGAGTGCATGCAACGGGCGCAAGCCGGATTTGCACATGTGAATACTAAGGTTAAACTTTACGAGCCTAGCATGTACAGACATGGTCTCGGAAAGTCGTCATGATATGATGGATAAAATTATGAGTGAAATTGTTCATCATATTACAAAGTTACTAATAGTGAAATCCGGAACACTTGTCATATGATGATCAACTTCAAAGTAAGAACCTCAAGGTTATTGGTATTTGACCAACAAACCTAGAAGTTATTGATGTTGAAGTGTTTTTCTGAATAATGAGGAAAGCTAAAAGAGAAACTACAAAAGATTATTGGCAGAAAGAAAGAAAAGACTAGAAAGTCTAGCTCAGGTGTATATAAATGATATACATGTTATGGTTGTATTCCTAGTTAGGTCACACTATGAAATTCTTGGGTATTAGTACTATATTGGTTGGTATGAAGTGTCATACAAAACAACGCAATACAAGAATAGAATGGCCTAAGTGACTGACAAGGAATATGATAGGAATGCACATCTGGAACAAAAATAAAGTGTTATTATGTTCATCGTTGGCATTCTATCTAGCCCTTAGAATTTATAATAAAGAACTTAATAATTGTTATTTTGCTCTAGTCAAATGAAAACAATAAGTTGTTCAAATTATGACATACTCCATGTACGATGGATAAGTTATTATAAATCTTAATGGTGAAACACACATAACACTGACGCTAAAATGCCATAAGGCAAATGATTTGAATTCCACTTATTTGTGGAACCGCCATTTAGGTCATGTTAGAAAGGAACGCATGAAGTAACTCCATGCAAATGGATTTTTGGAGTCATTTGATTTTTGAATCGTTTGGCGCTTGCAAATCTTTTCTAAAAGAGAATGACTAAAATACCGTTCATAGGCCAAGAGTTGAACGGGCAACTAACTTAGTGAAAACATACATGATGATGTATGTGGTTCACTGGGCATAGTTGTGTGCGGGAGATTCTTCTACTTCATGAAAACTTCCAACAATGAATTGAGTATATATATGTGGATATATTCGATAAGGAAGAAGTTTGAAACATTTGAATGGATTCAAATAAATTTCAGCATGAAGTGGAAATCATCGTAATAGAAAAGTCAAATATCTATGATTGGATCATTGGAAAAAATATTTGAATTACGAGTTTTAACGAGTTTTAGCGAACATCTAAGAGAGTTATGAAATTGTTCTACAACTCACATTTCTTGGAGTATCATAGTGATGATATAGTATCCGAGAGATGTATCCAAACCTTGTTGGGTTAATGATGAGATAAAAATAAAATGATGCCATTATATTTTTGTGGATTATGCTTTAGTGACTACCGCTTTTACACTAAATAGAGCATCATCATGATCCGTTGAAATGACACCATACAAGTTATGGCATGGGTATAAACCCTAATAGTCCTTTCTTTAAATTTTGGTCTAAGAGTTTACAACCAAAATCGGATGAATGTCTTTGTTGGTTATCCCAAAGAATTGATTGGGAATTCTTTCCACTATGAAATAAAAGACAAAAGTGTTTCTTAATGTTACTTGCTTATTTCCAAGTAATTGTTTTCTAGCGAAGTAATTGAGTGGGAGAACAATACAACTTGATAAGGTTTATGAACCTGAGCATAATGATCAGAGTAGCACAACATCGGAAATTGGTTCCGGAAGCGGCCACGACGATCATGGCTCCCATGACTACAAAGTGTTTTAGCCATGGAGATCGAAGTACTTATTGAACCTTGTAGGTATGGTTTACTTTGTGATCAAATAAATGATTTGTGGACAAAGGATTGATTTTGAACAATGATAAACCAACTACAAACAAAGAAGTTATGATGGGCCCTGACTCCGTTAAAATGGCCATACGCCATGAAATCCATGATAGATGAATATTTTTTGAAAATAAATGGATCTATAAAATTGATGGAATTGGATGAAATATCCTTGAAGAATCTCGACTTGTCGAAAAATTGTTCACGACAAAGTTCAAAGAGTTGACTACGATAAGATTAGATCTTCCGTAGCAATGCTTATAGTCTATGTGGATTATTCTAGTAATCACTGCATATTTCTTTTATGAGATATGCTAGTAGGATGGCAAAATACATTACTTATCAGAAGTATGTGTTAAAGGTGTATACAAGATACAACCAAGAATTTTGCTGGTCCGTGGAATACTAGATAGGTATACAAAATTCAATTGGACGAAGTGAGTATCGCGGAGTTGGAATCTTCACCAGATGAAATAGTCAAAGAGTTTTTGATTTCATCAAAGACGATGAAGAGGCTTGCATTTGCAAGAAATTAAGTGGGAGCGCTGAGACATATTTATAATACTTTATGTAGATGACATATAGTTGGTTATAAATAATGTAATTATATACTTGATTATAAAAGGTTTCATTGAGAATTAACTTCAATGAAAGGATATGGACTGAAACAAATTTAGTGTCGAGATCTATGAAGATAGATTGAAACACATAATAAGTTTAAGTCAAAGTACATAGAATGGATATTGAAGTGGTTCAATATAGAAATATTAAGAAAATGGTCTTGCCATGTGAAGGTTTAAACAAGACTTGAGTGTATCTGACACTCGATGAGTAAAAACACATGAGTGATTTTAGATCACGAATAATATGTACACAATTAGATGTCATGTGCACTAAAATGTTAGGAGCATATACCAGAATGAATCATGTGATGATCATTGGAAAACAGTAAAAATATCCTTGTGTGCTTTAGAAGAACCAAGGATATATATATATATAGTTTTATATGGGGTAATGACAAAGAAATCGCTGTAAGTGTTGCACCGATATTTGTTTGGTCACATATAAAAATGAATTTCAAATCTCAATTAGGCTAAGTGTTGTTTAAAAGGTAGCACAATGAGCTAGAAGTTGTCTATGCTAGATTTAGAAGAGTTCTAAATATTGTGAAGGATTCTACAAATGAAGGCAAAAGTATGTCATTGTTTTGACAATGACTGAGGATGTTAAATCAAGAGGTTCTTTGAGAACATGGTGTAGTTCCGATAGTGTCAGAACTTTGAAGCTATATTGTGTGTGACAATATTAGTGACATATTTCAGACTGCGGAATTAAGGTTCCACTGAAAAGACCAAACATATTTATGCCGACTCATTTAGAAAATGAATAATGCGTTAAGACGCAAATGAATTGCAAAATACATACGTTTCTGAGCATGTCAGATCCGTTGACTAAAACCTCTCCCGTGAGCAAAACATGATAAAGCACCGGAAGGCCAAGGTGTTATATCTTTACATATGTAAACTAGATTATTGACTCTAGTGCAAGTGGGAGACTGTTGGAGATATGCCCAAGAGGCAATAATAAAATGGTTATTATAATATATCTTTGTGTTCATGATAATGTTTACATATCATGCTATAATTGTATTAACCGAAACATTGATACATGTGTGTTATGTGAACAACAAGGAGTTCCTAGTAAGCCTCTTGTATAACTAGCTTGTTGATTAATAGATGATCATGGTTTCGTGATCATGAACATTGGATGTTATTAATAAAAAGGTTATGTCATTATATGAATGATGTAATGGACACACCCAATTAAGTGTAGCATAAAAATCACGTCATTAAGTTATTTGCTATAAGCTTTCGATACATAGTTACCTAGTCCTTTCGACCATGAGATCATGTAAATCACTTATACGGAAAGGTACTTTGATTACATCAAACGCCACTGCGTAAATGGGTGGTTATAAAGGTGGGATTAAGTATCGGAAAGTATGAGTTGAGGCATATGGATCAACAGTGGGATTTGTCCATCCCGATGAAGGATAGATATACTCTGGGCCCTCTCGGTGGAATGTCGTCTAATAGCTTGCAAGCATATGAATGGTTCATAAGAGACCACATACCACGGTACGAGTAAAGAGTACTTGTCATGAGACGAGGTTGAACGAGGTATAGAGATACCGATGATCAAACCTCGGACAAGTAAAATATCGCGTGACAAAGGGAATTAGTATCGTATGTAAATGGTTCAGTCGATCACTAAAGTCATCGTTGAATATGTGGGAGCCATTATGGATCTCCAGATCCCGCTATTGGTTATTTGTCGGAGAGAAGTCTCAACCATGTCTACATAGTTCGCGAACCGTAGGGTGACACACTTAAGGTTTGATGTCGTTTAAGTAGATATGGAAATATGGAATGGAGTTCGAAGTTTTGTTCGGAGTCTCGAATGGGATCCAGGACATCACGAGGAGGTCCGGAATGGTCCGGAGAATAAGATTCATATATAGGAAGTCATTTTCTAGGTTTGAAAATGATCCGGTATTTTTCCAGGAAGGTTCTAGAAGGTTCTAGAAGAGTCCGGAAGAAATCGGCATGGAAGGTGGAGTCCCAGAGGGACTCCACCCACCTTGGCCGGCCAGCCTAAGGGAGGAGGAGTCCCAAGTGGACTCCTCCCCATGGTGGCCGGCCACCCCACCAAAGGAAAGGGGGAGTCCCACTCCCCCTAGGTTTGGTCATATGGAAGGTTTATGTTGGGGTCTTATTCGGAGACTTTTGACCTAATCCTTGGGGCTTCCACCTATATAAAGAGGGGAGGGGAGGGGCTGGCCGGCCACACCAAGACCACCATGGCCGCACCCCCCAAGAGCCCCCTCTCCCAGAAACCCTAGCGGTTCCCTCCTCCCTCTCTCTCCCACATAGCTTAGGCGAAGCTCTGTCGGAGATCTCCGCCACCGCCGCCACCATGTCGTCGTGCTGCCGGGATTCCGAGGAGGATCTACTACTTCCGCTGCCCGCTGGAACGGGGAGAAGGACGTCGTCTTCATCAACACCGAACGTGTGACCGAGTACGGAGGTGCTGCCCGATTGTGGCACCGTCAAGATCTTCTACGCGATTTTGAAAGCGGCAAGTGATCGTCTACCGCAGCAACGAGAGCCTCCTCTTGTAGGCTTTGGAAATCTTCAAGGGTTAGTCTCGTTCATCCCCTCGTTGCTCCCATCTTATAGATTGCATCTTGGCTTGGATTGCGTTCTCGCGGTAGGAATTTTTTTGTTTTCTATGCTACGAATCCCATCAGCTAGAGGATATCGTCACACAGCTTTGCAGTCTCCTCCTTGTGTTCATCAATAAGTTCAGACACAATTTTGTGGAAGATGTCCACTTCACGCTCAGCCATCTTCTTGTAGTTGAAGACCTCTTGTTCTAATTTCTCCATCCTGTCCTCCAAACTTCCTTCTCCTTTAGGACCCCGGACATCTTCAATCTGCAACTCTCCATCTACGAGCAGCAATTCCTTGGGGTGCATCTTCAGCTCGTTCATGTACGGGTTGACGACGTCCTCAAAGAAGTTGTCCTTCGGAGTCCCCGACGACGACATGCTGGCCCTAAATCCGCGAGATCTGGCAGAAACAGCTCGAAACAAAACGCGACGAGAAAACGATATACGGACCTCCGGGTCGGGGGATTATATAGCAGGAATTTTCACGACGAAAAGGAAAGTACCGGGTCGAACAGTCGGAGAGGGGCAACGAGGGGCCCTCCTCATAGGGCGGCGCGGCCAGCCTGGGGCCCGCGCCGGCCTATGGGGCACGCCCTCGTGCGTCTCCTCCACTCCGTTTGATCTCGTAATTTTTCATATTTTCCAAAAACAGCAAAAAACATTGTTCGGAAAGTTAAACGCGGACTTTTTATTACCAGTGATGTTACCTATTCAAAGTCGAACTCTGCAGAACTGTCAATTTGACCTTTGATGAAAGCTTCCGGAGTCACCACTCGAATAACATCAACATCTTCATTATAAGAATCTCCAGAAATATAATGCTTGAGTCTTTGTCCATTCACCACTTGTGTGGCATCGCCTTGCAGAGAACTAATTTTAATTGCTCCTGAACGATACACCTCCACAATGACATATGGTCCTTCCCATTTTGAGAGTAATTTCCCTGCAAAAATCTGAGACGAGACCGATACAATAGGACTTTATCCCCAACATTAAATTCTCTTTTGATAATTCTTCTATCGTGCCATTTGTTAACTTTCTCTTTAAAGAGTTTAGCATTTTCATAAGCTTCACTTCTCCATTCATCTAGAGAACTCAATTGTAGCAATCTCTTCTTACCGGCAAGTTTTGGATCTTTATTTAGTTCTCTTACAGCCCAATAAGCTTTGTGCTCTAGTTCTAAAGGTAAATGACAGGCTTTCCCATAAACCATTTTATAAGGTGACATACCCATGGGATTTTTATAAGCAGTTCTATAAGCCCATAGTGCTTCCTTCAATTTACTAGCCCTAGATTTATTAACAGTCTTTTGCAAGATAGATTTAATCTCTTTATTTGATAATTCTACTTGCCCACTAGTTTAAGGATGATAAGCGGAAGCAGTCCTATGATTAATACCATATTTAGCAAGAGTTTTTCTAAAACCACCATGAATAAAATGAGAACCTCCATCAGTCATAAAATATCTAGGAACTCCAAATCTTGGAAAAATAATATCTAGAAGCATTTCATTGCGTCTGGAGATATTTCCAACCCTTTGACATTCATCACAAGATAAATAAACTTTCTTGCATCTTTGAAGATAGTTGGCCAATAGAAACCTAATTGTAGGACCTTCGGCGCGGTTCTATCTCCGGCGTGATGTCCTCCATAAGCACTACCATGACACTTACTCAATATCTCTTGTTGTTCATATTCGGGAACACATCTTCGCAGAATACCATCCACTCCTTCTTTATATAAGTGTGGGTCATCCCAAAAATAATGCCTCAAGTCATAAAAGAATTTCCTCCTTTGCTGAGCTGAAAAGGTTGGAGGAAAGTACTTGGAAACAATAAAGTTAGCATAATCAGCATACCAAGGACTATCTCGCGAGCTCACCTTTATTACAGCCAATTGTGTAGGATAACGTTGCATAGAAAACAAAAAATTTCCTACCGCGAACACGCAATCCAAGCCAAGATGCAATCTAGAAGACGGTAGCAACAAGGGGGTATCGAGTCTCACCCTTGAAGAGATTCCAAAGCCTACAAGATGAGGCTCTTGTTGCTGCGGTAGACGTTCACTTGCCGCTTGCAAAAGCGCGTAGAAGATCTTGATCACGATCGCTTCCGGCGCCACGAACGGGCAGCACCTCCGTACTCGGTCACACGTTCGGTTGTTGATGAAGACGACGTCCACCTCCCCGTTCCAGCGGGCAGCGGAAGTAGTAGCTCCTCTTGAATCCGACAGCACGACGGCGTGGTGTTGGTGGTGGTGGAGAAATCCGGCGGAGCTTCGCTAAGCGTGCGGGATGTGGTGGAAGAGAGAGACCGCTAGGGTTTGGGGAGAGGGGCGCCGGCTAGGGCACCCTTGAGGGGTGCGGCCATGGTGGTGGCTTGAGTGGCCGGCCAGCCCCTCTCTCCCCCTCTTTATATAGGTGGAGGCCCCAAGGTTTAGGTCAAAGAGTCCGAATAAGACCCCAACAAAACCTTCCAAGTGTCCAAACCTAGGGGGAGTGGGACTCCCCCCTTTCCTTGGTGGGGTGGCCGGCCACCATGGTGGGGAGTCCACTTGGGACTCCTCCTCCCTTAGGTTGGCCGGCCAAGGTGGGTGGAGTCCCTCTGGGACTCCACCTTCCATCCTTATTTCTTCCGGACTTTTCTAGAACCTTCTAGAACCTTCCGTAGAACCTTCCGGATCATTTTAATTCACATAAAATGACATCCTATATATGAATCTTATTCTCCGGACCATTCCGGAACTCCTCGTGATGTCCGGGATCTCATCCGGGACTCCGAACAAATATTCAAACTCCATTCCATATTCAAGTTCTACCATTTCAACATCCAACTTTAAGTGTGTCACCCTACGGTTCGTGAACTATGCGGACATGGTTGAGTACTCACTCCGACCAATAACCAATAGCGGGATCTGGAGATCCATAATGGCTCCCACATATTCAACGATGGCTTTAGTGATCGAATGAACCATTCACATACGATACCAATTCCCTTTGTCACGCGATATTTTACTTGTCCGAGGTTTGATCTTCGGTATCACTCTATACCTTGTTCAACCTCGTCTCCTGACAAGTACTCTTTACTCGTACCGTGGTATGTGGTCTCTTATGAACTCATTCATATGCTTGCAAGACATTAGACGACATTCCACCGAGAGGGCCCAGAGTATATCTATCCGTCATCGGGATGGACAAATCCCATTGTTGATCCATATGCCTCAACTCATACTTTCCGGATACTTAATCCCACCTTTATAACCACCCATTTACGCAGTGGCGTTTGGTGTAATCAAAGTACCTTTCCGGTATAAGTGATTTACATGATCTCATGGTCATAAGGACTAGGTAACTATGTATCGAAAGCTTATAGCAAATAACTTAATGACGAGATCTTATGCTACGCTTAATTGGGTGTGTCCATTACATCATTCATACAATGATATAACCTTGTTATTAATAACATCCAATGTTCATGATTATGAAACTAATCATCCATTAATCAACAAGCTAGTTAAGAGACATACTAGGGACTTCTTTGTTGTCTACATATCACACATGTACTAATGTTTCGGTTAATACAATTATAGCATGATATATAAACATTTATCATAAACATAAAGATATAAATAATAACTACTTTATTATTGCCTCTAGGGCATATCTCCTTCAGTCTCCCACTTTAGAGTCAATAATCTAGTTTACATTTGTAAAGATATAACACCTTGGCCTTCTGGTGTTTTATCATGTTTTGCTCACGGGAGAGGTTTTAGTCAACGGATCTGACATGCTCAGAAACGTATGTATTTTGTAATTCATTTGCGTCTCAACGCATCACTCATTTTCAAATGAGTCGGCATTAAATATGTTTGGTCTTCTGGTGGAACCTTAATTCCGCGGTCTGAAATATGTTACTAATATTGTCACACACAATATAGCTTCAAAGTTCTGACACTATCGGAACTACACCAAGTTCTCAAAGAACCTCTTGACTTTAACATCCTTTGTCATTGTCAAAACAATGACATATTCTGCCTTCTTTTGTAGAATCCGTCATAATATTTAGAACTCTTCTAAATCTAGCATAGACAACTTCTAGCTCATTGTGCTACCTTTTAAACAACACTTAGTCTAATTTGAGATTGAAATTTTATTTTCATATGTGACAAAACAAATATCGGTGCAACATCTTACAGCGATTTGTTTGTCATTTCCCATACAAAACTATATATATATATCCTTAGTTCTTCTAAAGTACTCAAGAATATTCTTACTGTCGTCCAATGATCATCATATGAATCATTCTGGTATATGCTCATAACACTTTATAGCACATGACATCTGATTGTGTACATATTATTCGTGATCTATAATCACTCATGTGTTTTTACTCATTGAGTGTCAGATACACTCAAGTCTTGTTAAAACTTAACATGACAAGAATATTTTCTTAATATTTTTATATTGAACTATTTCAATATCCATTCTATGTACTTTGACTTGAACATATTATGTGTTTCAATCTATCTTCATAGATCTTGACACAAAATTTGTTTCAGTCCATATCCTTTCATTGAAATTAATTTCTCAATGAAACCTTTTAATCAAGTATATAATTACATCATTTATAACCAACTATATGTCACCTACATAAAGTATTATAAATATGTCTTAGCGCTCCCACTTAATTTCTTGCAAATGCAAGCCTCTTCATCGTCTCTGATGAAATCAAAAACTCTTTGACTATTTCATCCGGTGAAGATTCCAACTCCGCGATACTTACTTCATCCAATTGAAGTTCGTATACCTATCTAGTATTTCACGGACCAGCAAAACTCTTGGTTGTATCTTGTATACACCTTTAATACACACTTCTGATAAGTAATGTATTTTGCCATCCTACTAACATATCTCATAAAAGAAATATGTAGTGATTACTAGAATAATCCATATAGACTATAAGCATTGCTACGGAAGATCTAATCTTGTCGTAGTCAACTCTTTGAACTTTGTCGTAAACAACTTTTCGACAAGTCAAGCTTCTTCAAAGATATTTTATCCAAGTCCATCAATTTTATAGATCCATTTACTTTCAAAAAGTATTCATCTATCTTGGATTTCATGGCGTATAGCCATTTTAACGGAGTCACCCATCATAACTTCTTTGTTTGTAGTTGGTTTATCATTGTTCAAAATCAATCCTTTGTCCACAAATCATTTATTTGATCACAAAGTAAACCATACCTACAAGGTTCAATATGTACTTCGATCTCCATGGCTAAAACACTTTGTAGTCATGGGAGCCATGATCATCGTGGCCGCTTCCGAAACCAATTCCGATGCTGCGCTACTCTGATCATTATGCTCAGGTTCATAAACCTTATCAAATTCTATTATCCTCCCACTCAAATACTTCACTAGAAACAATTTCTTGGAAATAAGAAACATTGACAAACACTTTTGTCTTTGTCTACATAGTGGGAATAATTCCCAATCAATTCTCTGGGATAACCAACAAAGATATTCATCCGATTTTGGTTGTAAACTAATTTACTTATGCTATGCATACCAAAATTTTAAGAAAAGACTATTAGGATTCATACCCATACCATAACTCGTATGGTGTCATTTCAACGGATCATGATGATGCTCTATTAAGTGTAAAAGCGGTAGTCACTAAAGCATAATCCACAAAAATATAATGGCGTCATAATATTTTATCTCATCATTAATCCAACAAGGTTTGGATACATCTCTCGGATACTTCATCATCACTATGATACTCCAAGAAACGTGAGTTGTAGAACAATTTCATAACTCTCTTAGATGTTCGCTAAAACTCGTAATTCAAATATTTCCACCATGATTCAATCATAGATATTTGACTTTTCTATTACGATGATTTCTACTTCATGCTGAAATTTATTTGAATCCATTCAAATGTTTCAAACTTCTTCCTTATTGAATATATCCACATATATATACTCAATTCATTGTTGGAAGTTTTCATGAAGTAGAAGAATCTCCCGCACACAACTATGCCCAGTGAACCACATACATCATCATGTATTTTTCCACTAAGTTTGTTGCCCGTTCAACTCTTGGCCTATGAACGGTATTTTAATCATTCTCTTTAGAAAAGATTTGCAAGCGCCAAATGATTCAAAAATCAAATGACTCCAAAAATCCATTTGCATGGAGTTCCTTCATGCGTTCCTTTCTAACATGACCTAAATGGCGGTTCCACAAATAAGTGGAATTCAAATCATTTGCCTTATGGCATTTTAGCGTCAGTGTTATGTATGTGTGTTTCACCATTAAAATTTATAATAACTTATCCATCGTACATGGAGTAATGTCATAATTTGAACAACTCATTGTTTTCATTTGACCAGAGCAAATAACAATTATTAAGTTCTTTATTATAAATTCTAAGGGCTAGATAGAATGCCAACGACGAACATAATAACACTTTATTTTGTTCCAGACGTGCATTCCTATCATATTCCTTGTGAGTCACTTAGGCCATTGTATTCTTGTATTGCGTTGTTTTGTATGACACTTCATACCAACCAATATAGTACTAATACCCAAGAATTTCATAGTGTGACTTAACTAGGAATACAACCATAACATGTATATCATTTATATACACCTGAGCTAGACTTTCTAGTCTTTTCTTTTCTTTTGCCAAAATATCTTTTGCAGTTTCTCTTTTAACTTTCCTCATTATTCAGAAAAACACTTCGACATCATTAACTTCTAGGTTTGTTGGTCAAATACCAATAACCTTGAGGTTCTTACTTTGAAGTTTGATCATCATATGACAAGTGTTCTAGATTTCACTATTAGTAACTTTGTAATATGATGAACAATTTCACTCATAGTTTTATCCATCAATTCATGATAACTTTCTGAGACCATGTCTGTACATGCTAGGCTCATAAAGTTTAAACCTTAGTATTCGCATATGCAAATCTGGCTTGCACCCGTTGGAAGCACACGTAGAATCTATAACACCCGATCATCACGTGATGCTTCGAAACGACGAGTCTTAGCAACGGTGCATACTAAGGACAATCACTTCATGGATATGCGAATATCGTTAGTGCCCCAATAGTTGGAGGATTGGGACGCCCTGTGTCTTCAACCTTCGTACATTCCCATAAAACTTATGAGTTTATGTAGTCTCACCAAATTATATTCTATCATCTTGAAATAAGGTCTTAGATATCACATATATCTCATACCTTGATTATTTCTGAAAACTAAATTTTCAGCTCCTTACTTTTCAAACAGATTTGAACGGAGACAAGATAACTTTAGGTACTAATTGAAAACATAGCTCTTTGAATCAACAATGTGAGGTTTACTAAAAGTTTGCAATAGGACTTAATCAATTCTTGATTCTTAACAATACGGTACCAATCCGTAAAGTTTCTTGTCAGATTTTAACAGTATTTCTATCTCAATTACAAGACTAGCGCATAGTAGTAAACGGATGCCAATACTACAAAATTAATTCAAAATACTACTCAGACTATGTTTATGATAAATTGAGTTCAAATTTTAATTCAACATAATTAAAAATCTAGGTGAACTCCCACTCAAAACAATATCCCTCGCATTGTCTTAGTGATCACACGAACCAAATCCACCGCACCTAAGTCCGATCATCACGAGACAAGGTGTGATTTCAATGGCGAACACTCAAAGTGTTCATCATATCAACCATATGATTCATGCTCTACCTTTCGGTATCACGTGTTCCGAGACCATGTCTGTACATGCTAGGCTCGTCAAGACCACCTTAGTATCCGCATGTGCAAAACTGTCTTGCACCCGTTGTATGTACTTATTGATTCTATCACACCCGATCATCACGAGATGCTTCGAAACGACAAGACTTGGTAACGGTGCTACTAAGGATGAACACTTTATTATCTTGAGATTTTAGTGAGGGATCATCTTATAATGCTACCGTCGCGATCTAAGCAAAATAAGATGCATAAAAGGATTAACATCACATGCAGTTCATATGTGATATGATATGGCCCTTTTGTCTTTGCGCCTTTGATCTTCATCTCCAAAGCACGGACATGATCTCCATCATCTTCGGGCATGATCTCCATCATCGTCGGCATAGCGTCAAGGTCAATGGCGCCGTCTTCATGATTGTCCTCCATGTAGCAACTATTACAACTACTTTGAAATACTACTCAACATGAAATTTAAAGACAACCATAAGGCTCCTGCCGGTTGCCACAATACAATAATGATCATCTCATACATATTCATCATCACATTATGGCCATATCACATCACCAAACCCTGCAAAAACAAGTTAGACGTCTCTAATTTGGTTTGGATATTTTACGTGGTTTAGGGTTTTCGAGAGATCTAATCTACCTACGAACATGAACCACAACGTTGATACTAATGTTTTCAATATAAGATTAAATTGAATCTTCACTATAGTAGGAGAGATAGACACCCGCAAAGCCTCTTATGCAATACAAGTTGCATGTCGAACGAGGAACAAGTCTCATGAACGCGGTCATGTAAAGTTAGTCCGAGCCGCTTCATCCCACTATGCCACAAAGATGCAAAGTACTCAAACTAAAGATAACAAGAGCATCAATGCCCACAAAACCATTGTGTTCTACTCGTGCAACCATCTATGCATAGACACGGCTCTGCTACCATTGTAGGATAACGTTGCATAGAAAACAAAAAAAATCCTACCGCGAACACGCAATCCAAGCCAAGATGCAATCTAGAAGACGGTAGCAACGAGGGGTATCGAGTCTCACCCTTGAAGAGATTCCAAAGCCTACAAGATGAGGCTCTTGTTGCTGCGGTAGACGTTCACTTGCCGCTTGCAAAAGCGCGTAGAAGATCTTGATCACGATCGCTTCCGGCGCCACGAACGGGCAGCACCTCCGTACTCGGTCACACGTTCGGTTGTTGATGAAGACGACGTCCACCTCCCCGTTCCAGCGGGCAGCGGAAGTAGTAGCTCCTCTTGCATCCGACAGCACGACGGCGTGGTGTCGGTGGTGGTGGAGAAATCCGGTGGAGCTTCGCTTAAGCGTGCGGGATGTGGTGGAAGAGAGAGACCGCTAGGGTTTGGGGAGAGGGGCGCCGGCTAGGGCACCCTTGAGGGGTGCGGCCATGGTGGTGGCTTGAGTGGCCGGCCAGCCCCTCTCTCCCCCTCTTTATATAGGTGGAGGCCCCAAGGTTTAGGTCAAAGAGTCCGAATAAGACCCCAACAAAACCTTCCAAGTGTCCAAACCTAGGGGGAGTGGGACTCCCCCCTTTCCTTGGTGGGGTGGCCGGCCACCATGGTGGGGAGTCCACTTGGGACTCCTCCTCCCTTAGGTTGGCCGGCCAAGGTGGGTGGAGTCCCTCTGGGACTCCACCTTCCATCCTTATTTCTTCCGGACTTTTCTAGAACCTTCTAGAACCTTCCGTAGAACCTTCCGGATCATTTTAATTCACATAAAATGACATCCTATATATGAATCTTATTCTCCGGACCATTCCGGAACTCCTCGTGATGTCCGGGATCTCATCCGGGACTCCGAACAAATATTCGAACTCCATTCTATATTCAAGTTCTACCATTTCAACATCCAACTTTAAGTGTGTCACCCTACGGTTCGTGAACTATGCGGACATGGTTGAGTACTCACTCCGACCAATAACCAATAGCGGGATCTGGAGATCCATAATGGCTCCCACATATTCAACGATGACTTTAGTGATCGAATGAACCATTCACATACGATACCAATTCCCTTTGTCACGCGATATTTTACTTGTCCGAGGTTTGATCTTCGGTATCACTCTATACCTTGTTCAACCTCGTCTCCTGACAAGTACTCTTTACTCGTACCGTGGTATGTGGTCTCTTATGAACTCATTCATATGCTTGCAAGACATTAGACGACATTCCACCGAGAGGGCCCAGAGTATATCTATCCGTCATCGGGATGGACAAATCCCACTGTTGATCCATATGCCTCAACTCATACTTTCCGGATACTTAATCCCACCTTTATAACCACCCATTTACGCAGTGGCGTTTGGTGTAATCAAAGTACCTTTCCGGTATAAGTGATTTACATGATCTCATGGTCATAAGGACTAGGTAACTATGTATCGAAAGCTTATAGCAAATAACTTAATGACGAGATCTTATGCTACGCTTAATTGGGTGTGTCCATTACATCATTCATACAATGATATAACCTTGTTATTAATAACATCCAATGTTCATGATTATGAAACTAATCATCCATTAATCAACAAGCTAGTTAAGAGGCATACTAGGGACTTCTTTGTTGTCTACATATCACACATGTACTAATGTTTCGGTTAATACAATTATAGCATGATATATAAACATTTATCATCAACATAAAGATATAAATAATAACTACTTTATTATTGCCTCTAGGGCATATCTCCTTCAAATTGTTCATTTGGAAAACTATCATTAACATGAACAGGATCATAAGCAATATTTTCCAATCTAGACAAATTATCAGCAACAGGATTATCAGCACCTTTCCTATCTATAATATGTAAGTCAAATTCTTGCAAAAGAAGCACCCATCTAATAAGCCTTGGCTTAGCATCTTTATTTTGCATTAGGTACCTAAGTGCAGCATGATCAGTATGGATTGTAACTTTTGAATCAACAATATAAGATCTAAACTTGTCACAAGCAAAAACTACAGCTAATAACTCTGTTTTAGTTGTAGCATAATTTCTTTGAGTAGCATCAAGAGTTTTGCTAGCATAATGAATAACATTCAATTTTTTTTTCTATTCGCTGTCCAAGAACAACGCCTACAACAAAATCACTAGCATCACACATAATTTCAAAAGGTAAGTTCCAATCAGGAGGTTCAACTATAGGAGCAGTTGTTAAGGCTTTCTTTAGAGTTTCAAAAGCTTCCTTACAATCATCATCAAAAACAAAAGGTACATCTTTTTGAAGAAGATTAGTAAGAGGCTTTGAAATCTTGGAGAAATCTTTAATAAATCTCCTATAAAACCCAGCATGACCAAGAACACTACGAATACCTTTAACATCCCTGGGATAGGGCATCTTCTCAATTGCTTCAACTTTAGCTCTATCAACTTCAATACCTCTCTCGGAAATTTTATGTCCCAATACAATTCCTTCATTAACCATAAAGTGGCACTTCTCCCAATTAAGAACAAGGTTAGTTTCTTCACATCTCTGCAAAACTTTATCGAGGTTTCGCAAGCAATTATCAAAAGAATTCCCATAGACAGAAAAATCATCCATGAATACCTCTACAATATTCTCGCAAAAGCCATGAAAAATAGCAGACATGCATCTTTGAAAAGTAGCAGGAGCATTACATAAACCAAAAGGCATACGTCTATAAGCATAAGTTCCATAGGGACAAGCGAATGTGGTTTTCTCTTGATCTTTAGTTTTAACAGCAATTTGTGAAAACCCAGAATAACCATCAAGAAAGCAAAAATGAGTATTTTTAGACAACCTTTCTAACATTTGATCAATAAAAGGTAAAGGGTAATGATCTTTCTTAGTAACCTTATTAACTTTTCGATAATCAATGCACATTCTATACCCTACAACTACTCTTTGAGGGATGAGCTCATCATTATCATTAGGCACAACAGTTATTCCTCCTTTCTTAGGAACACAATGCACATGACTAACCCATCTACTATCAGCAATAGGATATATAATACCATCTTCAAGAAGTTTTAATACCTCATTCCTTACCACATCCTTCATCTTAGGAATTAGACGACGCTGATGTTCAACAACAGGCTTTGCATCATCTTCCATGTTGATGGCATGTTGGCAAATAGAGGGAGAAATCCCCTTCAAGTCATCAAGAGTGTAGCCAATAGCTCCTCGGTGTTTCTTCAATATTTCCAATAGCCTTTCTTCCTCAAACTCTAAAAGCTTAGAACTAATAATAATAGGATATATTTTCTTATCATCAATATGAGCATACTTAAGATTATCAGGCAATGGTTTTAAATCAAAAACAGGATCTTCCTTTGGTGGTGGTGTTGTACCTAGATCTTCAACCGGCAAGTCATGTTTAAGAATAGGTTGACGAAGGAAAATTTCATCAAGCTCATTCCTTTCTTCCCTAAAGAATTCACTCTCACTATCCTCCAAATGTTGCTGCAAATGATTGTTAGGAGCAAGAGCAATAGATGCACACTGTTCAACTCTAAAATCATTATTAGGCAAATCAGCTTTATAAGGAGTTTTGGTAAATTTAGAGAAATTAAACTCATAAGATTCACCAGCAAATTTAGTCACAATTTTCTCTTTCTTGCAATCTATAACAGCTCCACAAGTATTTAGAAAAGGTCTACCAAAAATAATAGGACAAGACTTACTAGCAGCAGAACCAAGTACTAAAAAGTCAGCAGGATATTTAATCTTACCACATAGAACTTCCACATCTCGAACAATAACAATTGGAGAGATAGTTTCTCTATTAGCTAGCCGAATAACCACATCAATATCTTCAAGTTCACAAGAACCAATTTCATGCATGATCTCCGTGTAAAGCTCATAAGGCATGGCACTAAAACTTGCGCCAATGTCGCATAAACCATAATAACAATGATCACCAATTCTAACAGAGAGCATAGGAACACTAGTTTTCCTAGACTTATTAGGATGTGAAACAATATTAGAAGCATCTTCACAGAAAATAATATGACCATCCTCCACATTTTCAGTCACAAGATCTTTAACTATTGCAATAGCAGGTTCAACCTTTATTTGCTCTTCAGGTTCTATAGGTTTATTTGCACTTTTATTAACATCACTATTTATAACAGAATACTCCTTCATTTTAGCAGGGAAAGGAGTTTTTTCAATATAAGCTTCAGGAAGAACATGATCAACAGTTTCAATTACAACACATTTATTTATAGATGAATCAGTTTTATCTTTGTACGGTTCATGATACTTATCAAAATTCTTCTTAGGCAATTCAAAATGAGAGGCAAAATCTTTATAAAGATTTGCAATGACTTGAGAATCAAGACCATAAGTAGCACTCATATTACGAAATTTATCAGTATCCATAAAAGCTTCAATGCATTTATAATCATAGTTTATACCTGACTCTCTATCTTTGTCGTTCTCCCATCCTTCAGTATTCTCTGAATCCGATCAAGAAGGTCCCTTTTAAACTCTTCTTTGTTGCGTGTAAATGATCCATAACAAGAAGTATCCAGCAAGGTCTTATCTTGAAAAGAAAGTTGCATAGAAATTATCAATGATAATATTACCAGGAAGCTCATGAATGGGGCATTTGAGCATTAAAGACTTCAATCTCCCCATGCTTGGGCAATACTCTCTCCATCATGAGGCCAGAAATTATATATGCGGTTTCGGTCTTTGTGAATTTCACTTGGAGGATAGAATTTAGAATAAAATAGAGGCACAATATCATTCCAATCAAGAGAATCCCCATTCTTCAGTAATTTGTACCAATGCGCCGCTTTACCAGACAGCGATATAGAGAATAATTTCTTCCTAACTTCATCCATAGCAATACCTGCACACTTGAATAAACCGCATAATTCATGTAAGAACAGTAAATGATCCCCAGGATGGACAGTTCCATCTCCTTCATAGCGGTTATCCACAACATGTTCAATAATTTTCATAGGTATTTTGTATGGAACCTCTTTCTCACATGGCGCCTTGATACGTCTCCGACGTATCGATAATTTCTTATGTTCCATGCCACATTATTGATGTTATCTACATGTTTTATGCACACTTTATGTCATATTCGTGCATTTTCTGGAATTAACCTATTAACAAGATGCCGAAGTGCCAGTTCCTGTTTTCTACTGTTTTTGGTTTCAGAAATCCTAGTAACGAAATATTCTCGGAATTGGACGAAATCAACGCCCAAGTTCCTATTTTCACCGGAAGCATCCAGAACACCGGGAAGGACGGAGGGGGCCTTGGGCCCCCAGGACCATAGGCGGCGCGGCCCGGGCCTGGCCGTGCCGCCTATGGTGTCGTCGCCCTTCGACCCTCCTGCGCCGCCTCTTCGCCTATTTAAAGCCTCCGTCGCGAAAACCCGATGCGTTCGACGAAAACCACGAAACCTTCCAGGCGCCGCCATCGCGAGGCCAAGATCGGGGACGGAGTCTCTGTTCCGCGGCTGCCGGAGCGGGGAAGTGCCCCGGAAGGCTTCTCCATCGACACCGCTGCCATCTCCACCGCCATCTTCATCACCGCTGCTGCTCCCATGAGGAGGGAGTAGTTCTCCATCGAGGCTCGGGGCTGTACCGGTAGCTATGTGGTTCATCTCTCTCCTATGTACCTCAATACAATAATCTCATGAGCTGCTTTACATGATTGAGATTCATATGAGTTTGTATCACAATTTATCTATGTGCTACTCTAGCAAAGTTATTAAAGTAGTTCTATTCCTCCTGCACGTGTGTAAAGGTGACAGTGTGTGCACCGTGTTAGTACTTGGTTTATGCTATGATCATGATCTCTTGTAGATTGCGAAGTTAACTATTGCTATGATAATATTGATGTGATCTATGCCTCCTACATATGCATGAAGGTGACAGTGTGCATGCTATGTTAGTACTTGGTTTAGTCTGTTGATCTATCTTACACTACAAGGTTACTAAAATATGAACAGTAATTGTGGAGCTTGTTAACTCCGGCATTGAGGGTTCGTGTAATCCTACGCAATGTGTTCATCATCCAACAAAAGTGTAGAGTATGCATTTATCTATTCTGTTACGTGATCAATGTTGAGAGTGTCCACTAGTGAAAGTGTAATCCCTAGGCCTTGTTCCTAAATACTGCTATCGCTGCTTGTTTACTGTTTTACTGTGTTACTACTGCTGCAATACTACCACCATCAACTACACGCCAGCAAGCTATTTTCTGGCACCGTTGCTACTGCTCATACTTATTTATACCACCTGTATTTCACTATCTCTTCGCCGAATTAGTGCACCTATTAGGTGTGTTGGGGACACAAGAGACTTCTTGCTTTGTGGTTGCAGGGTTGCATGAGAGGGATATCTTTGACCTCTTCCTCCCTGAGTTCGATAAACCTTGGGTGATCCACTTAAGGGAAAACTTGCTGCTGTTCTACAAACCTCTGCTCTTGGAGGCCCAACACTGTCTACAGGAAAGGAGGGGAACGTAGACATCAAGCTATTTGGCGCCGTTGCCGGGGAGGAAAGGTAAAAGGTACTCACACTCCGTATCTCGGCTACTAAGCTATTTTCCGGCGTTGTAAGTACTCGAAGCTATTTCCTTTAGATCCTGCAATTGCATCTTTTTGTTTCTTGTTTACACTAGTAAGGCATAATGGAAAACATCTGTGAGCTTTTTATTCTATTTCCTGAGTCAAGACATGAATGGTTTAATGCGAAAATTAAAAAACCTATGGAATCTCATTTGCATGCTAGTAGCAATGATATTAGTATGAACGCTTTGAACACCATTGTTGCTAATGATATGGAAAATTCTAAGCTTGGGGAAGCTGGCTTTGATGAGCATGATATTTTTAGTCCCCAAGCATTGAGGAGAAAATTTTCTTTGATGATACTTTGCCTCCTATTTATGATGATTATAATGATATTGGTCTTTTAGTGCCGCCTACTATGGAGAGTAATTTTTATGATGATAATACTATGCCTCCTACACTTGATGAGAATAATAATGATAGCTACTTTGTTGAATTTGCTCCTACTACAATTAATAAGAATAACTATGCTTATGTTGGGAGTAGTAATAATTTTACGCATGAGACTCATGATAAGAATGCTTTATGTGATAGTTATATTGTTGAGTTTGCTCATGACACTACTGAAAGCTATTATGAGAGAGGAAAATATGGTTGCAAAAATTTTCATGTTACTAAAACACCTCTCTATGTGCTGAAATTTTTGAAGCTACACTTGTTTTATCTTCCTATGCTTGTTACTTTGCTCTTCATGAACTTGTTTATTTACAAGATTCCTATGCATAGGAAGCATGTTAGACTTAAATGTGTTTTGAATTTGCCTTTTGATGCTCTCTTTTGCTTCAAATATTATTTCTTGCGAGTGCATCATTAAAACTGCTGAGCCCATCTTAATGGCTATAAAGAAAGAACTTCTTGGGAGATAACCCATGTGTTTATTTTGCTACAGTACTTTGTTTTATATTTGTGTCTTGGAAGTTGTTTACTACTGTAGCAACCTCTCCTTATCTTAGTTTAGTGTTTTATTGTGCCAAGTTAAGCCGTTGATAGAAAAGTAAGTACTAGATTTGGATTACTGCGCAGTTTCAGATTTCTTTGCTGTCACGAATCTGGGCAAAATTCTCTGTAGGTAACTCAGAAAATTATGCCAATTTACGTGAGTGATCCTCAGATATGTACGCAACTTTCATTCAATTTGAGCATTTTCATCTGAGCAAGTCTGGTGCCATTTAAAAATTCGTCTTTACAGACTGTTCTGTTTTGACAAATTCTGCCTTTTATTTCGCATTGCTTCTTTCGCTGTGTTGGGTGGATTTCTTTGTTCCATTACCTTCCAGTAGCTTTGGGCAATGTCCAGAAGTGTTAAGAATGATTGTGTCACCTCTGAACATGTGAGTTTTTGATTATGCACTAACCCTCTAATGAGTTTGTTTCGAGTTTGGTGTGAAGGAAGTTTTCAAGGGTCAAGAGAGGAGGATGATATACTATGATCAAGAAGAGTGAAAGCTCTAAGCTTGGGGATGCCCCGTGGTTCACCCCTGCATATATCAAGAAGACTCAAGCGTCTAAGCTTGGGGATGCCCAAGGCATCCCCTTCTTCATCGACAAATTATCAGGTTCCTTCTCTTGAAACTATATTTTTATTCGGTCACATCTTATGTACTTTACTTGGAGCGTCTGTATGCTTTTATTTTTGTTTGTGTTTGAATAAATTGGATTACATCATGCTTGTGTGGGAGAGAGACATGCTCCGCTGTAGCATATGGACAAGTATGTCTTAGTTTCTACTCATAGTATTCATGGCGAAGTTTCTTCTTCGTTAAATTGTTATATGGTTGGAATTGGAAAATGATACATGTAGTAATTGCTATAATGTCTTGGGTAATGTGATACTTGGCAATTGTTATGCTCATGATTAAGCTCTTGCATCATATGCTTTGCACCCATTAATGAAGAAATACATAGAGCATGCTAAAATTTGGTTTGCATATTTGGTTTCTCTAAGGTCTAGATAATTTCTAGTATTGAGTTTGAACAACAAGGAAGACGGTGTAGAGTCTTATAATGTTTACAATATGTCTTTTATGTAAGTTTTGCACCGGTTCATCCTTGTGTTTGTTTCAAATAAGCCTTGCTAGCCTAAACCTTGTATCGAGAGGGAATACTTCTCATGCATCCAAAATCCTTGAGCCAACCACTATGCCATTTGTGTCCACCATACCTACCTACTACATGGTATTTTCTGCCATTCCAAGTAAATACTTCATGTGCTACCTTTAAACCTTCAAAATGCTTCTCAATTTGTGTTAATGTTTTATAGCTCATGAGGAAGTATGTGGTGTTTATCTTTCAGCCTTGTCATTTACTTTTGACAGACTTTCATAATGGACTAGTGGCACATCCGCTTATCCAATAATTTTGCAAAAAGAGCTGGCAATGGGGTTCCCAGCCCCAATTAATTACAACTTGCATTAATAATTCTCTTCACATGTTTTGCTCTGATTCATCAGCAAGCAACTTAATTTTGCAAATAGACACTCCTCCATGGTATGAGATTGATGGTAGGCACCCGAGGATTCGGTTAGCCATGGCTTGTGTAAGCAAAGGTTGGGAGGAGTGTCACCCATAAATAAATAAAAACTAAAGTACATGTGTAAACAAAAGAGAAGAGGGATGATCTACCTTGCTGGTAGAGATAATGTCCTTCATGGGAGCCGCTCTTGAAAGTCTGGTTGGCGAGGTAGTTAGAGTACCCATTACCATTCGTTGACAACAACAAACACCTCTCAAAATTTTACTTTTATGCTCTCTATATGATTTCAAAACTTAAAAGCTCTAGCACATGATTTAATCCCTGCTTCCCTCTGCGAAGGGCCTTTCTTTTACTTTCTTGTTGAGTCAGTTCACCTATTTCTCTCTACCTCAAGAAGCAAACACTTGTGTGAACTGTGCATTGATTCCTACATACTTGCATATTGCACTTATTATATTACTCTATGTTGACAATATCCATGAGATATACATGTTACAAGTTGAAAGCAACCGCTGAAACTTAATCTTCCTTTGTGTTGCTTCAATACCTTTACTTTGAATTATTGCTTTATGAGTTAACTCTTATGCAAGACTTATTGATGCTTGTCTTGAAGTGCTATTCATGAAAAGTCTTTGCTTTATGATTCACTTGTTTACTCATGTCATATACATTGTTTTGATCGCTGCATTCACTACATATGCTTTACAAATAGTATGATCAAGTTTATGATGGCATGTCACTCCAAATTATCTTTGTTATCGTTTTACCTGCTCGGGACGAGCAGCAGAACTAAGGGGATGCTGATACGTCTCCGACGTATCGATAATTTCTTATGTTCCATGCCACATTATTGATGTTATCTACATGTTTTATGCAAACTTTATGTCATATTCGTGCATTTTCTGGAACTAACCTATTAACAAGATGCCGAAGTGCCAGTTCTGTTTTCTGCTGTTTTTGGTTTCAGAAATCCTAGTAACGAAATATTCTCGGAATGGACGAAATCAACGCCCAAGTTCCTATTTTCACCGGAAGCATCCGAACACCGGGAAGGACCGGAGGGGGGCACGGGCCCTAGACCATAGGCCGGCGCGGCCCAGGCCCTGGCCGCGCCGCCCTATGGTGTCGTCGCCCCTTCGACCCTCCTGCGCCGCCTCTTCGCCTATTTAAAGCCTCCGTCGCGAAAACCCTGATGCGTTCGACGAAAACCATAGAAACCTTCCAGAGCCGCCGCCATCGCGAGGCCAAGATCTGGGGGACAGAGTCTCTGTTCCGCACGCTGCCGGACGGGGAGTGCCCAGGAAGGCTTCTCCATCGACACCGCTGCCATCTCCACCGCCATCTTCATCACCGCTGCTGCTCCCATGAGGAGGGAGTAGTTCTCCATCGAGGCTCGGGGCTGTACCGGTAGCTATGTGGTTCATCTCTCTCCTATGTACCTCAATACAATAATCTCATGAGCTGCTTTACATGATTGAGATTCATATGAGTTTGTATCACAATTTATCTATGTGCTACTCTAGCAAAGTTATTAAAGTAGTTCTATTCCTCCTGCACGTGTGTAAAGGTGACAGTGTGTGCACCGTGTTAGTACTTGGTTTATGCTATGATCATGATCTCTTGTAGATTGCGAAGTTAACTATTGCTATGATAATATTGATGTGATCTATGCCTCCTACATATGCATGAAGGTGACAGTGTGCATGCTATGTTAGTACTTGGTTTAGTCTGTTGATCTATCTTACACTACAAGGTTACTAAAATATGAACAGTAATTGTGGAGCTTGTTAACTCCGGCATTGAGGGTTCGTGTAATCCTACGCAATGTGTTCATCATCCAACAAAAGTGTAGAGTATGCATTTATCTATTCTGTTACGTGATCAATGTTGAGAGTGTCCACTAGTGAAAGTGTAATCCCTAGGCCTTGTTCCTAAATACTGCTATCGCTGCTTGTTTACTGTTTTACTGTGTTACTACTACTGCAATACTACCACCATCAACTACACGCCCAAGCTATTTTCGCACCGTTACTACTGCTCATACTTATTTATACCACCTGTATTTCACTATCTCTTCGTCGAATTAGTGCACCTATTAGGTGTGTTGGGGACACAAGAGACTTCTTGCTTTGTGGTTGCAGGGTTGCATGAGAGGGATATCTTTGACCTCTTCCTCCCTGAGTTCGATAAACCTTGGGTGATCCACTTAAGGAAAACTTGCTGCTGTTCTACAAACCTCTGCTCTTGGAGGCCCAACAACTGTCTTTAAAGGGATTACTTCCTCACATCACGCCTCATCCACTACCTTTGCAGTAGTAGTAGATTTCCCAAATAGAAATTCAAGAGAAGATCTCTCCATAATGAATTATAGCAGCAGGCAGAAATAAAATCAGCACGTACAGTAAAAGTTTCCCTTACCAATTCCACTTACCAATAGCGCTTCACTCCCCGGCAACGGCGCCAGAAAATAGTCTTGATGACCCACAAGTATAGGGGTGTATCGTAATACTATAAATAAGAGTGTCGAACCCAACGAGGAGCAAAAGGTGTTGACAAGCAGTTTCGATGAAGGATTCACTGTAAATGCTCACAGACAAGTATTCAGGGGGTTTTGATATAGCAGATAAATAAAGTACAAGTAAGTAAAATGCGAGAGTAATAATTGCAGCGAGTGGCCCAATCCTTTTTAGCACAAAGGACAAGCCGGTTTGTTTACTTATAATGACCAAACGTTCTTGAGGACACACGGAATTTAGTCTAGTGCTTTCGCTTCATATAGCTGATTAATCTTCATTGTTTTGATAAGTGTTGTGTGGGTGAACCTATGCTAATGCACCGCCCTTCCTAGGACTAATACATACTTGTGATTATACCCCTTGCAAGCATCCGCAAATACAAGAAAGTAATTAAGATAAATCTAACCCCAGCCTTAAACTCTGAGATCCTGCTATCCCTCCTGCATCGATATACCAACGGGGTTCAGGTTTCTGTCACTCTGGCAACCCCACAATTAGCAAACGAATACAAGATGTATTCCCCTAGGCCCATAAAGGTGAAGTATCATGTAGTCGACGTTCACACGACACCACTAGAAGAATAACACCACAACTTAAATATCATAACATTGAATATTACTCAACCATACTTCACTACTAACATTTAGACTTCACCCATGTCCTCAAGAACTAAACGAACTACTCATGAGACATCATATGGAACATGATCAGAGGTGATATGATGATGAATAACAGTCTAAACATAAACCTTGGTTCAATGGTTTCACTCAATAGCATCAATAACAAGTAGAAATCAATACCGGGAGAGTTTCCCCTATCAAACAATCAATATTCAACCCTAGATGTTACAGCGGTGACGATATGCTGCGGTGGAGATGGTGGTGATGATGATGGAGATGGCGGTGATGATGATGGAGATGATGGTGATGATGATCCCAATGATGTCTAGCTCGATGACGGTGACGATGGCGTCGATTTCCCCCTCCTGGAGGGAATTTCCCCGGCAGATTTTAGCCTGCCGGAGAGCTCTTTTCTCTCTGGTGTTTTCCGCCCGAGGTGGTTGTGACCCTTCGTGACTGTCCCGGAGCTTAGGTTTTCGAGACGAAGAAGTCGAAGGAGAGGCGGCCGAGAGGGCTGTCCCCTCCCACAAAGCGGCGCGGCTAGGCCGGGCCGCTGGCCTATGGGGCCCATGGCGGTCTCCTCGGCTCCTCCTTTTGGCTAGCTCCGTCTTCGGAAAAATAAGATTTTCGGTGTAATTTCCGTCAATTGTTGATCTTCCGAAATATTGCATTCTGACGGTGCTTTTTCCAGCAGAATCCTGACTCCGGTGCGCGATTCTCCAATAATCATGAAACATGCAAAATAGATGAAATAACATAAGTATCACCTCTAAATATGAAATATATCAATGAATAACATTAAATTATGATATAAAATAGTGATGCAAAATGGACGTATCAGCTGGGAACCCCATTGCCAGCTCTTTTTGCAAAATTATTGGATAAGCGGATGAAGCCACTAGTCCATTGGTGAAAGTTGCCCAACAAGATTGAAAGATAAAACACCACATACTTCCTCATGAGCTATAAAACATTGACACAAATAAGAGGTGATAACTTTTGAATTGTTTAAAGGTAGCACATGAAGTATTTACTTGGAATGCCAAAATACCACATAGTAGGTAGGTATGGTGGACACACATGGCATAGGTTTTGGCTCAAGGTTTTGGATGCACGAGAAGCATTCCCTCTCAGTACAAGGCTTTGGCTAGCAAGGTTATTTGAAGCAAACACAAGTATGAACCGGTATAGAAAAACTCACATAAGAACATATTGCAAGCATTATAAGACTCTACACTGTCTTCCTTGTTGCTCAAACACTTTTACCAGAAAATATCTAGACCTTAGAGAGACCAATCATGCAAACCAATTTCAACAAGCTCTACGGTAGTTCTCCACTAATAGGTTCAAACTACATGGTGCAAGAGCTTAATCATGATCTACTTGAGAGCTCAAAACAATTGCCAAGTATCAAATTATCCAAGACAATATGAAGCATTTTCTATTTCCAACCAAATAACAATAAGTGCGTAGCTTCCAACTTTTGTCATGAACATTAAAAGTAAAACGAAGAACACCAGTGTTCATATGAAAAAGCGGATCGTGTCTCTCTCCCACACAAGGATTGCTAGGATCCGATCTTATTCAAACAAAAACAAAAATAAAAAACACATAGACGCTCCAAGTAAAGCACATAAGATGTGACCGAATAAAAATATAGTTTCACTAGAAGTGACCTGATAAGTTGTTGATGAAGAAGGGGATGCCTTGGGCATCCCCAAGCTTAGATTCTTGAGTCTTCTTGAAATATGCAGGGATGAACCACGGGGGCATCCCCAAGCTTAGACTTTTCACTCTTCTTGATCATATATAATCCTCCTCTCTTGACCCTTGAAAACTTCCTTCACACCAAACTTCTCATAAACTTCATTAGAGGGTTAGTACTAAAAAAAAAACTTTAATCCACTTTAGTCCTGTAGTGACACATTGCAAGAACTCAATAAAACATTAGCTACAGCTCTCCACGTCTAGAAAGCCTTGCTTAAAGTCCACAAGAGACAATGCAAAAAACAGAGACAAAATCTATCAAAACAGAACAGCCAGTAAAGACGAATTTTTAAGAGGTACTTCCGTTGCTCAAATCAGAAAACTCAAAACTAATGAAAGTTGCGTACATATCTGAGGAACACGCACAAAAATTGACAGATTTTTCTGAGTTACCTACAGAGCGGGCTACTCAAATTCGTGATAGCAAGAAATCTGTTTCTGCGCAGAAATCCAAATCTAGTATCAACCTTCTATTAGAGGCTTTACTTGGCACAACATTGCAATAAAATAAATATAAGGAGAGGTTGCTACAGTAGTAACAACTTCCAAGACACACCAAAACAGTAGCAAAATGAAGACATGGGTTAGCTCCCAAGAAGTGCTTTCTTTGTAGCCATTAAGATGGGCTCAGCAATTTTAATGATGCTCTCGCAAGAAATAAGAGTTGAAGCAAAAGAAGCATCAAGAAGCAAAATCAGAACACATTTAAGTCTAACCCACTTCCTATGCATAGGAATCTTGTACACAAATAAATTCATGAAGAACAAAGTGGCAAGCATAGGAAGATAAAACAAGAATAACTTCAAAAGTTTCAGCATATAGAGAGGTGTTTTAGTACCATGCAAATTTCTACAACCATATTTTCCTCTCTCATAATAATTTTCAGTAGCTTCATGAATAAACTCAACAATATAACTATCACATAAAGCATGTTTCTCATGATCCATAAACACATAATTTTTATCAAGCTCAAAAATAGTGGGATTAAAACTTTCAAACCCACTTTTATCAATATTATAAGAAGATGATTGATCAATCTCAAGAGATATGGGACTCCTACATAAAGTCAAGAACTCTCCAATCCTATTTTCATTAGTAGTACAATTAATATTATCAAGTAACATAGGACCATCATCTAGAGCTTTATCATAAACATTTGCCAAGCAAAACTCTTTAGTACCATGCATTTCGATATCAGGCACAAACAAAGCATTATCATAAGATTTATCAAAGTAGCATGGATTATCATAGATAACAGTAGCATAATTATTCTCACAAGTTTTACTCATAGGTAATATTTCAAGAGAATCCACAGGAACATAACATTCATCCTCCTTTGGTAAGCATGGAGGACAATCAAATAGTGCAAGAGATAAAGAGTTACTCTCATTAGAAGGTTGGCATGGGTAGCTAATCCATTCTTCCTCCTTTTGTTCATCACTCTCCTCCTCTTTTTCATCCAATGAGCTTTCAGGTTCATCAATTTCCTCCTCTTTTTCATCCAATGAGCTTTCAGGTTCATCAATTTCTTCTTTCACAGGTTCCTGCAAATTGTGAGTGCATTCTTGTGCATTAATGAGTCTATCTTTATAATCAATGATATAAGGATTGTCACTGTAAATTTCTATGCAAAAATTAAGGATAGAAGAGACATAATCTTTAAGGTCCTTACAAGCAGCACAAGTTTCACAATTTTTAGCCATGTAGGATTCGATCTCAGAAGCTCCCATAAATAAGACAAATTGTTCTACCTCTTCGAACCCAAAATGAATATAGTTATTCCAATTATAGTTCTTAATTAAAACTTCTTCACCAAAGCCATATTGGAATTTCAGATGTTTAGTATCCTGTTTAGAGCAACAATTTATATCATGGCATTTAAGCAAGATTTTAGCAATTGTATTCAATTTTTCTATCACAGCACTCATGACTTTACCCGTTCTTGATTCTCTATAGTTATTATATATTTCAATAAGCTCCAAATAGGTTGTGGGTTCTCCCATAACAACAGTTTTAAATTTTTAGGTTTTTCAAATTTTTATGGATTTTTGGGTATATGAGAAAAGTAAAACAAGACAAAAAGAAACTAAGCAAAATAATACTAAACAGAAATAAACTAAGCACAAATAAACTAGACAAAATTAAACTAAGCAAAACAAAATAAAATAAAATAAAAACAGTGAGAGGTAGAGTGTACTCCCAGGTGAACTTATGAGTAGAGCTATGCCTCCCGGCAACGGCGCCAGAAAATAGTCTTGATAACCCACAAGTATAGGGGATCGCAACAGTCTTCGAGGGAAGTAAAACTCAAATTTATTGATTCGACACAAGGGAGGTAAAGAATACTTATAAGACTTAACAACTGAGTTGTCAATTCAGCTGCACCTGGAAAAGCACTAGTAACAGGTGTGATGTGAAAGTAGCGTAATATGAGAGCAATAGTAACATAACACAGCAGCAGATACTTGTTAACACGAGGCGATGGCACCAAAAAATAGTTGATACTACTTCCAATGTCATATAGGAACGAGTATATGATGATGAGAGATGGACCGGGGTTCCCAGCTATCGACACTAGTGGTAACTCTCCAATAACAAGTGACAACTGTTGGGTGAACAAATTACAGTTGGGCAATTGATAGGATTGAAATAGCATTAAGACAGAACATCAAGATTATTAATCGTGTAGGCATGTTTTCCATATATAGTCATACGTGCTCGCAATGAGAAACTTGCATAACATCTTTTGTCCTACCAGTCGGTGGCAGCCGGGCCTCAAGGGAATCTACTGGCAATTAAGGTACTCCTTTTAATAGAGCACAGAGCAAAGCATTAACACTTGGTGAAAACATGTGATCCTCATACCTAAGCCTTCCCCTCCAGTTATCCCAGTTGCTGTCACTCTGAGGCCTCGGGTTCCGGACATAGACATGTGCAAACAACTTGTAGATATAATCTAAGCAATAATTATAGAGCTTAAATCTAAGATCATGCCACTCGTGCACTAGTGACAAGCATTAAACACAACAAGATTGCAGCAATAATAACTTCACAAACTTTATAGATAGACTAATCATAATGTAACACCGATTACATCAGATGGATCTCAATCATGTAAGGCAGATCATCAGATCATTGTATTGAAGTACATGGGAGAGAGAGTACCAACTAGCTACTGCTAGAACCCGTAGTCCATGGGGAAACTACTCACGGAGCATGATGGAGGCGATGGCGTCGATGGAGATGGTTTCCGGGGGTACTTCCCCGTCCCGGCGGCGTGCCGGAACAGATTCTGTCCCCCGAATTGGAGTTTCGCGATGGCGGCGGCGTCCCTGGAGTCTTTCTGGAGTTTCGTCAATTCGTATCGAGGTTTTAGGTCTCGAGGGATTTTATAGGAGAAGAGGCGGCGCAAGGGGGTGCCTGGGGGGCCACACAGTGGCGCGCCCCTTCCAGCTGCGCCGCCAGTGGTGGGAGCCCTGGGCCTCCCTCCGGCTCTCCTTCGGTTTTCGGTCCGTCTCGGTGAAATATGATGTTTGGTCTTTGTTTCGTCGAATTCCGAGAAGATTGCCCGAACAACCGTTCTGGAACCAAAAACAAGAGAAACAGGAACGGCACTGTGGCATCTTGTTAATAGGTTAGTTCCGGAAAATGCATGAAATCATTATAAAGTGTGAGCAAAACATGTAGGTATTATCATAAAACTAGCATGGAACATCAGAGATTATAGATACGTTGGAGACGTATCAGGGATGCCTATGTCAGTAAGTCTCTTGTTTCATCACACTACAAGGCACCCATGTCAAAATCATTTAACAAAAGCCAGACGCTGATCTTTATTAACAAGAAAAGAGTACGTTACAAGTACAACAACAAGAACTCGGGTGCGACAAGGGATTAACTTGTCAATGCCTACGGGTTGTAGACTAGGGTTTAGTTGGAAGTAGAGGGCAAGTAGATCTCGAAGATTTCAGCAGAAAAGTACTCGACGATTATGAAAACTAGGGTTTGAGAAACAATGATTCGATGCTTTCTTTATCCCTCGACTCCCCCTTATATAGGAGGTGGAGTCGAGGGATTCATATTGTACAAGTTACAGAGTCCGAGAGGGTTTACAACTCATCCCGCCAGATTACAAACATCATCTCTAATACAATTCTAACTTTCCTTAATATCAACTTGGGATTCCGAATCTTCTTATTCTTCGAGTTGTGAGCCTTCAGTAAAACCCCGGATACTATCTTCGGCAGGCCCATTGGGGATGCCTATGTCAGGTACTGAGCTAGGATCTGCGACAAATCATAACCATAGGACATATGACACACTACAGCAGGAGCCATGACAATATGAAACATGGGTTAAAACAGCAATAGAACTAGCATCTCCCCTCCTAGCAAGCAACTGCCAACCATCAGTCTTTTAGCGCTCTGGACTCTGGATAGGGAAATCGGCAGCTATCCTGGGGTGCACTAAGCTCCAAACTTGATGGCCAAATTTCAGTGGACAAAACAGATGTGTACAACATTCAGGAGCTGCATTATAGAGGGCAAAGCTGCAGTTACATGTCTGAACTTTTAACTCTGAAACGGGCAAAAGAAAGTAACGAAATTCAGGATATGTAAATAATGGATTCTTTTAACATGAATCGCTAGGATATGTAAATAATGGATTTTTTAAATATGCATTGATCATACCGTACCTTCGATGAAACAATTTCGATCAGTGCATTGGCTACTAAAAAGAGTAGAAGAAAGGTGCTTCAACGCTTGCTGTCTATGGGCATATGGATTAAGTTTCAAGTGCTTCAACCAGCATGTAGGCAAAAATAAAAGAAGAAAACTATTCACAGGGTTCAGTGTTGCCACCTGCTGTCTGCACAGCGATTCAATCAACCAGTAATTCAGTTTATAAATCTGCTAACATCTATGCAACACGAAAAGAAACAAAAACTATTACAGAGGTTTACAACAGGTGAAGCTAGCAACTGAATCTACATAGGGGATTGCTGCGAGCGGGCGACTTGTCTGTGGTGGCGCCCTAGGTTGAACACGGCGGCGACGCTGCGGCAAGGTCGACAAGCGGGCGAACTGGCTAGCGGCGGCGGCAAGATGGACACAGTGATGACGTGAAAGAACTGAGCTACAGCTTGGGAGTGGACTCAAGGGTCGTCATCCTCCAAGGGCGACTCGGGCGAACCCTAGCCGCCGCCGCCTCAACCTTCCCCTCCCCTCCCCTCCTCATTGTCCCTGTAGCGGCCGTGAAGGGGGCGGCGGGATCCTCGCGTGGTCCCCTGGTGCGGCGGTAGGAGGCACGCCTCCGCGCCGGGGGGATGGTCCGGTTCTGGGATGGCGGCGCGGGCGGTGTTGGGGGCGGCGGCGCGGTCCTGGCCATGGCGGCGCAGCCCTCTCCGCCGTTCCTCGCTGTGGCCTCGCCGAGAGGGCGGTGATGGGGGGGGGGGGCGGCGCGGCCCTGGACCCTCTCCTCCTTCATCGCCTTGGCATGGCCGAGCGGGTGGGGATGGGGGTGGATCGCGTGTTGCTCCTCCTCAAGAGCTGGGATCACGGCACCAAGGGTGGCAGCCCTGGATGGCGATGGTGGTGACGGCGCCGACCTGGTGGCAGGTGGCGGGCGTCAGGTGCCGCTGACCGTGGAACCGCGGTGGTGGTCTTCTCTCTTGCCGGAGGAGATTGGCTAGTTGTGTGGCTAGCCGTGGCGGATCTTGCGATCCGTCGTCTAGCTCCCGATGGTGAGGCGCAGCTGCCGGTGAAAGCCGGCCCGGACTTCGGTCATGGCGGATGATGGCGACGCCTTACGTCGTTACCTTGTTGAAGGCATTGTCTCTGCAGTCTGCGTTTCTTCGTCTGGGCTGCTCCAGGGGAAACCCTAGACCCGGGTCTCCCGGATCGGACGATAGCGGCGTGCAACGCCGTCCTCCCTGTTGGGGGTATCATTTTTGGAGCAGACAACGGATGGTGGTGGTGCTGAGGTGGAGCGGTGTGCTTTTCCTGTGTCGGCGTCGTCGAGTCGCCGCGGCATGGTGCAGTGGTATCTCTGGACGAATGAGTGTGATGGACATGCGCATGATGGTGGAGTCGTCTGGCGCCTTGGCGGTATCTATGCCGGACCTGGCATGGTCAATACGATGATCTCTCTTGAAGATGGAGTCGAGGAAGACGGCGGTAGCAACTTCTATGGCGTGTGCGTTTTGGTATGCTGAGAGTCTGCTTGACTGAATGTGCTTCTCATCTGCTATTGGAGGGCCTGGGAAGGCATTTGGTTTTTTGGATGATATGAGTTGGTGAATTGTCACCCCCTTCATCCCTCTATAGGTTTAGCGAGGTGACTTTGAGTTTGATCTTTTGTATTGCTCTTGTAAGGTGTTGTGAATAATCTAATAATCAAAAACCGTGCTTTGGATGCAGAAGCTGGGACGATATTTACCTATTTCGAAAAAAAGTGCCGACGTGAAAGGCAAATGAAAGATGGCGTGGGGAGAGACGGGCTGAGGAGCGACCGTGTGAGGAGACACGACCTGATATCTTGCCCCATCAGCAACTTGCTTTACGTTTTTTTTCCTCACTAACTAGGAAAGGATGAATTGTCTATCATACTCTCAGCAAATCAACGGTGAGATATGATATGGACTGCTACCTGCAGTATAGGTACCATAAAAACCCTCTTGTGATACACGTGGCACTAGTCGCGGATATATGTAGTCGATCGTGTCGTGGTCATATTCTCAACATGTCCCAAAGGTAAATAGTTTTGGCTCTTTGCATCGATGCTTTTCCCTGCACCTACGGCCAAGTAACAATCCAATTATTGGCAGTGCTTATACGTAATAATATGTATGTTTAGAAATTTAGCTTTTTCTTGTGGCAAATGATCAGAGGAAGGCTACCTTCTAGTGAATATTGCAAAGAGACACGGCATGCCGTCGTCCAGTAAACATCACAGCGTGCCGTCATCAGGCTACATCACATATTCTTGTCCTGATCGGCTGCTCGGGGGCACCAAAGCGTGTGCCCCAAAACAAATCTTTGGCCCCACACAGCCCAACCATGAACTTCATCTGGCTGCTCCTCATCGTTGGATCTCATGTTGGGTGCCCTATTAATTTTATACATCACAGGCTACGGCAGAAAATTTACTGGCGCCCTAAAACTAACGTTTTGGTGTCCTAGTTTTTTTTTATCGGTTTTGCTAATTCTCAGTAAACTGAGATTTACCTTACATTTATGTAGCCGTTGAATCGCACCAAGATTCATGTGGTCGTCTTCTACCTTACACACGCCGAGCGGGAGAAGGGATGAGGGAGGGGCGGGGGAACGTCCGCCGAGCGGAGCCGGAGCCGGTGACGGTGCGGCTGGCCGTGTCGGAGACGACACTGACGATGGCGAGGATGGACCTTAGGGTTTCGGGTGCGGGGTGCCGACATCGGCGCGGCTGGCCATGTCGGAGACAACGATGATGAGGTTGGACCTTAGGGTTTGGGGTATGGGTGCGGGGTGCCGGCACTGGAGAAGAAGGGTCGGGGCTTAGAGGGATGGCCGGACTGTGGATGGGTAGACGAGGAGCTGTAAAAGGCCGGACGGCGAGGTGTTTTCCAACAGACGCACTAAAATATAGCGCGCGTGAAAAAAAGATTATAGCCCGTGGCAAAAAGCAGCACCGCGAGCACTAAATTTACAGCGCTGGCTCTAACGCGCGGGTAACATTTTACAGCCCGTGGCAAAATGTGGCATCGCGGGCGCTAAATTTGCAGCGCCGGCTCCAGCGTGCCATAAAAGCGGCAGCGCAAAATTTAGCACGCCCGGTAAGCTTCAATACGTCTTCGCGCGCCAAAATTGTAAAGCACGCGTGATATATATAGCTAGCTAGCTAGATTCAACAAATCGCTGGCCATTTTTATATACTAGCTCGACGTATGCTATTTGGCTTGCAAAGACGGCCATGCATTGCTTAGTAAGTGGCAGTTCGGTAGTGTACATGACAATACACAAAGAAATCGAGGCGCACTTTCGGCGCAGGCCACGGCTATTTAGCATAGCATTGAGTAGCAGTTCGGTACTGGTCAAGATGGAAATAGTGCAAAAATGGGGTAGAGGGGATGCAAGAGCAAGGTGAACAAGTGGAGGAAATTAATATTGGGATACTGAAGGTGCCGTTATCTCCAATAGGTAATGTTTCTTTTGTTTTAAATTCGGTTCAAAAAAACAATGTTCACAAGCCTATATTGCATGCTCAATTGTTGTCACTAAACAATGGAAAATATGCTGATCCCCATGTAGATCCGGTGTCAGCCAAATCAACCTCGGGATTGCTGAGGGGCAGAGAGCTAGTGGCCTTTGCTGGCGAGCCAGCAGCCACTAGTAGAAAAAGGGGTCTTTCGTCCAACCCTTTAGTACCGGTTTTCTTACGAACCGGTACTAAAGGGTGCATTAGTACCGGTTGCACTGCACAGATCTTTAATACCGGTTCGTGACAGGAACCGGTACTAAAGGTACCATTTAGTACCGGTTCGTGTCAGGTTTTTCCTGCTCCCCACGCACCTCCACCCTCCCTGTGGATCGCCTTTTTTTGCTTTGTAAAATCCAAATGAAAATGATAGAAAATTCAAAAAAATAAAATGTTTTCAGATTCTTGTATGTTATGCAACCTAGTATTGGGGAACATTAACAAATTTGAATTTTCACTTTTTTTGCATAAAAGTTTTGGAAAATGGTAAAACCGCAAGAACTTTTGGAAAATGGTTTACCCGGTTAGCCAAATTTTAGATTCTCAAAATTCCAAATCAAAATATGAAAGCAGGAAGATTTTAGGTTTTTTCCAAAACTTTAGAATTTTATATATTTTTTATTTTTTAAAAATTAAAATTAATAATTATAATATTTTTTGATTCCCAGAATAACTATTACTTTTATCAAATTATAAGATTTTCAAATTTTCAGGTTTAAAGTTTGGCAAAAAAATATTAAAAGTTTAAAAAATATATAAAAATAATACAAATTAAAAAGTTAATTTTATTTATTTATTCAACATTATTATTACATCATTACTTTTGTTTATTAAAGAAATTATTTGCAAAATAATAAAGAAGTGTCACATTGACCAACATGTTAATAGGATTGATATGATACTACTATCAACAACATGCGCGCGAAGCACTTGGAAGTGGGACGGAAAGGAACCCGGAAGTTAAGCGTGCTAGTGTTGGAGTAGTGTGAGGATGGGTGACCGACCGGGAAGTTTGACCAAGGGTAAGTAATTGACTAGAGATTAAGTGTAGTTAGAGACTAACGGAAATATTAGAAATTATGAAAAAAAAGGAAGTGAAAAATAATTAGAAAAAAATGGATAAAAAAAATTAAACGAAATAGCCTTTTTGTGAAAAAAAAAAAAAAAAAAAGATCTCCAGCCCCGCGGGGATGGAGGCCTTTAGTGCCGGATCTTTAGTACCGGTTCCAAAACCGGTACTAAAGGCCCTTTCAAACCGGTACAAAAGGGGGG
The DNA here is from genome assembly GCA_030979885.1 of Lolium multiflorum. NCBI lineage: Eukaryota > Viridiplantae > Streptophyta > Magnoliopsida > Poales > Poaceae > Lolium > Lolium multiflorum. The sequence continues at coordinate 322,800,481 of CM061748.1, read as the reverse complement.
TTTCTCTACTAGTGAGCGGACAGCTAGCACTGCCATGCTGCCATTAGGCAGCATGGAGCATGCGGTCGGCTGACGCTACATGCAGCCAACCACAGCCCGGGCGCGTTGGCTGGCCGACAACAGCAGCAGCACCTGGCAGTGGGCAGTGAGGCTCCTGTGTCTGCACACGCGTTGGAGCATGCAGGCGGTAGATGCACAGGTGCTGACGGCCACGCTGCGTCGGCCATGTGCGGCCACGCTGCATGGGAGGGGGATCTTCTACGTCGAGGAGAGGAGTACTGCCAGCAGTGGATGCTCCCAGTTCGCCACAGCGGATCCCAACAACAACGGCTGTTGGTTCAGACCTGGACAAAGCTGTCCCTGTCAATAATTGGACAATAATGGGTGCGGTTGATGCTGTTTTAACCGATTCTGTCTCTAATGGATCTGTTGTGCATGATTTTACTGCAGCCAATGGCATGTCTACAACTGCACAGTTTCAGAATTTTGATAATATGAATAAAGTGGACGATTTTATGTCTGTTTCAAATTTTAGACCTGTACATGATAAATATGTTTGTTGTGATGCAGAGTATGCTTTGAAGCCTACTTTGGCTTGTTCGATGGAATGAGCTAAGGAGGCTATTTCGACGCAGGAGTCTATTAACGCAACTCTTCAAGAGTCGATGGGGATTGCCTCACCTCTTAGGGCTAATGGTAAGACTTCACCTTTAAATACGGTTTCACAGAACTGTGTAAGGTCACCATTTTCTCTACCACTAATGGATTGCCCTTTTGAAAAAACAACAGCTAGACCTACTATTGAGGAGGTTATTGCCTTTGGAGGAATTCCTAAATCTTCTTTGGATGTGAGGACCAACAGCAGGTTGGGTAGCCAGCCTGGAGTCCACATGACTCGGATGGAGAAGGCAATGATGAATGCACAGATGAGAGATGGTTCATCTAATGCAGGTAAGTCTCCAAATCCAAAATATTCTATTGTTAATATACCAGATTCGGAAATTATTAGTAAGACGGATCGTTTGGGAATATCTCTAGGGCAATCCAAAGGGGAGTCAATAAAATCTATTAAAGGAATTAAGTTGTTAGAGGAGGGACGAATTTTAATGATGTTACAAAAAAATATGGATGAGAATGTGAATAAGGAAGATGACAAATCAACTCTTGTGATGTCAAAAGTATCTACCTTGTGTGAAGATTTAATTCAGGACGAGAGTATCCCACTAGGCTTAGATGATCATTTGGAACATCTAAAGCCAGTACTCAAAGAAAAAAAGGCTAGGGCTAGAAAAGTGTATGATACTAATAATATTAGAAAGAGTACTAGGAGGAGAATTAAAAAACAATTTTCGTGATGCAGAATATTAAAGGCATAAATTGGAATCCTTGTGGCTTTGGTGATACTGCTAAGCATTTGTTTGTCAAATAGACAATTAGGGAGCATTAGTTAGATTTTGTAGCCTTGTTGGAGACTGGGAGGTCTAATTTCTCTCTTTCTTTTTTGAACGAACTTGTTGCGGGGTACAATTTCTCCTGGTTTTGTTTACCACCTCATGGTAGGTCTGGAGGTATTTTAGTTAGAATAAATTCTGATACTCTTGAGGTGTTAAAAGTAAGTACAATATTTTTGTGTAAAGCTGCATATTAAATGTAAAAGAGATGGGTTCGAATGGATTTTAGTGCCGGTCCATGGGGTTGGCCAAGACGCGCACAAAGATGAATTTTTGGCGGAACTAGTGAGAACTTGTGAGGATGAAACACTACATATGTTGGTAGGTGGGGATTTCAACATTATTTGAAAAAGAGAAGAAAAAAATAATCACAATTTCAAGACTCGTTGGCCTTTTATCTTTAATGCTATAATTGAACATTTAAACTTGCGTGAGATTGCTCTATCGGGGAGACAATTCACATGGGCGAGTCGGCGGCAAGTACCAACTTATGAGAAGTTAGATGGATTTTTAGCTTCCATTTCCTGGGATTTTTTTTCCTTAGTCATTGTTCGGGCATTGACAAGGGCTGATTCTGATCATACACCCATTCTTATTGATTCCGGGGTGAAAGCACACTTGGGCAATAAACCAAAATTATCCTTTGAGTTGCATTGGTTGCGACAAGAAGTTTTTTTTGACATGATTGAAAAAGAATGGAAGTCCGTGTTAGTTTGGATCCGATGGATATTTGGTTAAATAAGTTAAGACACCTGCGAAAAATTCTCAAAGGATGGGCAAAAAATCAAAGCGGAAAGTAAAAAAAAGAAAAAGAGATATTACTTGGTATTATCGATCATTTAGATGTGAAAGCTGAAACAAATACTTTGTCTTTAGCCGAAAGAGAAGTTTTAAAAAATGCAAATGATAATTTAAATAAATTAAGAAGATAAGAGGAGTCTAAATGGGCTCAAAGAGCAAAAGTTAAGCATATTCAAGAAGGGGGGAACAACACGAGATATTTCCACTTGATTGCAAATGGGAATCATCACAAAAAGAAAATTTTCCAGCTTGAACAACAAGAGGGTACCATTGTTGGTGAAGATAATCTGAAGGTATATATTGATGAATTTTATAAGAAATTATTTGGGTCACCACAACAAAATAATGATTCTCTAGTAGAGAATGCTATGCATGATATCCCTCAGATTTCAACTGTTGAAAATAAGATTTTGACAGCTCCTTTTTCTGAGGAAGAGGTATTTGAGGCGATCTCACAGATGGAACATAATAAAGCTCCTGGGACTGATGGTTTCCCAGTAGAGTTTTATCATAAGTTTTGGGTGGTAATTAAAGATGACTTGATGGCACTTATTAATCAGTTTACTAATGGGGATATGTCTCTTTATAAACTTAATTTTGGCGTCATCACTTTATTACCCAAAAAAAGGATGCGGTACAAATACAACAATATAGACCTATTTGTTTACTCAATGTGTGTTTCAAAATCTTCACTGAAGTGGGTACAAGACGTATAACGGGCATTTCCCCAAGAGTTATAAAATCAACACACTCAGTTTTTATGCTCGGGACTTCATGAAACCATTCATGAGTTGCAAACTAAGAAGATGGATGGGGTTTTATTTAAAATTGACTTTGAAAAGGCATATGATAAAGTGAAATGGCATTTTTTACAACAAACTTTAAGAATTAAGGGCTTTGCTCTAGAATGGTGTCGAGTAGTTAATCAATTTGTGCAAGGAGGTAGTGTCGGTGTAAAAGTAAATGATGACATTGGTCATTATTTTCAGACAAAAAAAGTTTGAGACAAGGTGATCCTTTGTCTCCTATGCTTTTTAATATTGTGCTTGATATGCTCGATATCATAATTGAACGTGCAAAAGAGGATGGTGAAGTTGGGGGGCTTATTCCTCATCTTGTTGAGGGTGGCATCTCTATTTTACAATATGCCGATGACACAATACTATTTCTGGAGCATGACCTACTCAAAGATGTTAATATGAAGTTAATTTTATGTCTGTTTGAAGAACTTTCAGGACTAAAAATTAATTTCCATAAAACCGAGATTTTCTGTTTTGGTAAGGCAAAGGATGAGGTTGATCAGTATAAACAGATCTTTGGATGTGACGTTGGTTCCTTGCCCTTTAGATACTTAGGTATTCCTATCCATTACAGAAAACTCAAGAATACTGATTGGTATCCAGTGGAGACCTGGTTTGAGAGCAAATTGGGATGCTGAAAAGGCAAGCTATTATCCTATGGGGATAGAATTATCCTTATCAATTCAGTTCTAACAAGTTTACCTATATTTATGTTGTCTTTTCTAGAAATACCTATTGGGGTAAGGAAAAGATTGGATTTCTATAGGTCTAGATTTTTTTGGCAGTCCGATGAAAATAAGAGGAAATATAGACTTACAAGATGGAATATTATCCGCCGACCCAAGGATCAAAGGGACTTAGGTATTGAGGTTCTCGAACTCAAAAATAGATGTCTATTGAGTAAGTGGCTTTATAAACTTCTTAATGAGGACGGGGTGTGGCAAGAATTTCTACAAAATAAATATCTAAGACATAAGACCTTGTCTAAGGTGAAATATAAGCCCACGGATTCTCCCTTTTGGAAGGGACAGATGGGGATTAAGGATGAATTCTTCGCTAGAGGCTTTTTTCAAATTGGTAATGGAGAGACTACTCGATTTTGGGAGGATACTTGGCTGGGGAGTAGACAGTTATCTCACGAAAACCCTTCGTTATATAATATTGTGCATCACAAGAATGTAACGGTAGCTCATGTGTTAGCCCAAACACCTCTGAATATCAGTTTTAGAAGGCTGTTAGTGGGTAACAAATGGACTTTGTGGTTGCAGTTATGTCAAAAACTTATGATGGTTAATTTAAATGGAGATAAAGATCGATTTATATGGAAGTTGACAAACAATGGTTTGTTTACGGTGAAATCTATGTATGAAGATATCATGAATGACCACATACCTTTCTTGAATAAATATTTATGGAAAGTAAAAGTCCCTCTTAAGATTAAAATTTTCATGTGGTTTCTTAGTAATAAAGTTTTTCTTACAAAGGATAACTTAGTTAAAAGACGATGGAATGGGTGTACGAAATGTGTTTTTTGTGATGAATAGGAGACTATTGAACACCTCTTCATAAATTGCCCTTTAGCTAAAATTCTTTGGCGCATTGTTAATTTTACATGTAACCTCCGACCTCCAACTAACATTACAAATATGTTTGGTAATTGATTAAATGGAGTTGATAGACAATCTAAGGCTTTTATCCGTATTGGGGTTTCTGCCTTTTGTTGGTCTATATGGAGGTTGAGAAATGATGTTATCTTTAACAAAAAAACAATCTTTTCACTTTTTGCAGGTTATCCATATGGTGTCACATTGGGTTCAGCTGTGGGCTCTACTATCACCGGAGGAGCAGCGGGATGCTATGGCTTCTGGATGCACACGGCTCCAGACGGTCGCTCGGGATATCTTGTGTCAGGCTGGCTGGCGGCACATAGATGTGTAGTCATCTCTTTTCGTTTGTTTATCGCTGGTTGATTTTTGTATCAATTCTGAGCGATGCGTGAGTTTTGTTGATCTTTGTACTCGAAACTTCTTGATAAAAGGTTGTGTGCATCATCATGAAGCACAAGCCGGGATCCAAATCCCCATTTCGAAAAAAAATGTAACAGCATCTCCACTGACCAAGAAATTTCATTCAAATTTAGATTCATTTACAAGAAGTTTGAATTTTTTGCAGGTAGGTTTAAATGAATTTTGAAATAAATTGAACCCTAGTCTACTTATCCGTCGGTTGGAGCGCATGACGGGCCTACCTTGTAGTCGTTTTTCCTCTTTGCTGTCGCATACTCCCATGCCCGCCTCTGCGTCCTTGCTTCACACACCTAGCGGTGCAGCAGCGCCACAGGCTTCGTCGAAGCTTGTCGGTGACGCTGGACCTTCAACCCCGTCCGCCACTGGCGGGATTCCTCGATCTCAGCTGCCTCATCCTGGCGCTAAGCATTGATCTCAAGTAGCCTCTGCCACTCGGCCGCCACGAGCAGGCGACCAGCCTCCTTCCTCGGTGCCCACTCGCGCAAGATCTCGACGGCGCGCTCAAAGATGGCGCATTTGGTCTCTTCACAGAGTTGCCCATGCATCCTTCCGGTCGCGCTGAGCGTTCAAGGAGGCCAGGATCGCCGTATGCTCCTATCCCCATCAAACTGGTCCTCGGCGCCCCACTCCACCTGCTCATCCGCGACATCGGCATCCATGTCCACACTATGAATGCCTCGTTCCACTCATCGAACTCGGAGTCGTCGGAGAAGTCGTCCAAGTGGAAGTCTAGCAGCTCGACCTCGTCATCGGGTAGCAGCGGGGCCATGGGCTCGGGTTGTGGCGCCTCTGGTTGCGGTGGTGGCTGCGGCGCCGACATGCGGCTATTCTAGCCTAGCATTAAGTAGGTGGTTAAGACCCGGCGCATCATTTGTTGAGAGTGTGCAAGATAGTGCGGCAGTGGCTGCGGCCCTGTGCCGGTGTGCGGCTGTTCCATCCTAGCATCGAGTAGGTGGTGGCGATACAACGTGGAATTGTTGAGAGTGTGGAAGAGTGAGTTGCTGGTTGTGGTGCATGCGTGCGGCTGTTCCGGTCTAGCATCGAGTAGGTGGTGGCGAACTGGCGCGACATTGTTGAGAGTGTGGAAGAGAGTGTGGCGGTGGCCGTAGCGCCGACACGCGAATGTTTCGGCCCAGCATCGATTAGGTGGTGGTGAGCCGGCACCGCATTTTTGAGAGTATGGAAGAGAGTACGGCGGTGGTGCGGAGGCAACTACGGCAAATAGGTGGACATGGCCAGTGTAGGCATTTACGGCGATGGTACTCGAGGAGTCTCTGCATGGGGACTCACCCCCGAGTATCCAAGGCGCCGCATTAAAGAAGCCGACAGTCTAAGTCACTGCCATGCCGGTCCCACCACTGAAAATCCTACGTGAGGTGCCGGTGAGATCCACGGCGACGTGAAAGAAAAACAAAAGAACAAAATGTGCGCTTTGATTGATTCATTGATCCGTTGTCAACCAAAGGAGCGAACGCGTATCCCGTATGCAATCCTAGCCGGGCCTCTTCTCCAAGAAACCAGCCGCGACCTCCACCTTAAGTCGATTCTCCCTCCTTCGGTCGGCTTTGCTGCTGTCACGAGAAGTGAGGGACCCGATCTATGAGTGGATTTTCAAATAAAGGTAGAGCTTTCAATAGATTAGCTTAAGGTTTTATTAGCTGTTTTTTTTTGCTTCCATATCAACGAAGATTGTATCGTCTCTGTAATAAGTGATCTGCAACACTTTGTTTGACAACGAGATTTCTTCGCAATGTCAATGGTGGTGTTGGAAGGTTAATTTTCTCCTGGTATGGTGCTTCATATCTCATTTCGCTAGATTGATCTTGGACTTTTTCTCATGTTTGTCGTGAGGAGTATTATCCTCGTAATATTTATACTGGATGCTATGTCCTCCACAATGGTGATTCGTATTCTCGGCTCCCAACGACGTTGACCATGTTATTAATCCTCTTTTACCTAAAATACTGGTGTTGGTACTCTTACCGATGTTGGTTGATTACTTTAATGATTGCACGTGTGCATGTAGCCTCGGCATTGCGGCTCAAATTAAAATTGTGGGAAAACCCCTGTTGGTACCTACTGGGTTTTGGTTCGATATCTATGCTATTTTTCTACGGCCGTCTTTAGATAAGTATAAGACCGTGTCCTCGAAGAACAAAGAGTTCGAAGACCTTAAATATTTGCTCGTTTATTTTAGGATTTATTTTGTAATCGCTGAATTTAGCTCATGTATCTCTATCATTTAATATTTGTTACGGTATTGATCGTCAAAGAAAGAACAAAAAGAAAAGAGCGGAACGTGACTTGATTCGATGCGCTTCTTTTCTTTCATTTGCTGCGCGCGTGCGAGAGAAAGAAGGGTATTGTGTACCCGTGCATCCATGTGACATTGACCATCTGATCTAAATCACAGGCATGCTATCAGTATCGTGACTAATTTGCAGTAAACACCAAGGTCCCTAAAATCCTTACAATAATCTCCAAGAATTTCTATCTCCTACCAGATGTAATGATTCGTCCCATACCAGATCCAGACCATGGCGAAGACGCACGCTGGACGATAAGAACGGAATCCGGTGGCCGGCGGCGAGCACGTAATAGGCTAGAACACCGAATCGACTGATCGTACGCACATATGCTAGGCCTGCGTGTGCTCAGCTTTGGGTAACACGTGAAGTTGCATGCATGTTTCAAGACCTTGCGCCATTGATAGTCTCCACCGGCCGCATGAATCGTGCTCACCTTCGGTTCCGACAGCCGCGTCGCCGCCGCTGCAAGCTGCCTCCCGCCACAGCCTTGTGGCATCTTCGGCTCTCCGCCGCTACTGAGCCAAGCCGCACGTAGTCGCCGCCAGCCGCCCGCGTTGTCTAATCGATCTACGAATGAACGCAAGCAGTCCCTTGGGAATTTTATTTCCTTTTATGTTTTAGTTTTTTTTTGCAGGGAGCAGTGTGTTGCCTAAGTCCGAGCGCGCGCCAATATGGAGGTAAAGTCAGATAATATGGTTGGAGTAGCATATTTTGATCCCAAAGGGGATACAAATACAATACAGCACACACGAACACGGTGCGAACACCTTTTTTTGCTAGGGGTTATCGGGCGGACAGAACGGCAAGGTGGAAAATGAAAAGTAAATAAAACTGAAAAAGGGATAATGACAACATGCAGATAGAGGCCCACATCGTGGGCGGGTGGCCAACTCGTCGTCTCCGTCAGAGACGTCAATCGATGCACACCTCCTTGCCTTTGCCCTTCACATCTGCGGCCAGCTTCGACGACTGCCCTCCCTTGAACGGTGGCTCGTCGTGGTCTGGGACGTCCCGCACTGCTGCCAGGTAGTCGTCTATGTCCTGGTTCAGCTTCATGTTTTCCTCCAAACGCTGCCTCTTTGCTTGCGCCTCCCTTTCCGTGCGGATGGAGTCGCGAACCGCAAGCTTGTAATCCTCTTCGAAGGCGTCGTCTTCATCTACCTCGTCCGGCAGCTGGTAGTCAGAACCCTCGTTGGAGTCCGAAAACTCCACTCGGGTTTCCTCCGGGATGCCGGCGTAGGGAAAGGCGTGCGCCTCGCGCATCGCCTGCAACCCGCCAGCCGCCCGTGGGGGCGACGGTGACCGTGGCGAGTGCGACGGGGATGGTGTCAGCGGGGTGTAGGTAGGGGAGTCTGGAGGCGTGGAGGTGGGTGATGAGGCATGGAGCGGCGACGCAGCGGCCGCTGGGACTGGTGATGCAGGGGGCATGGTGTTCCGGGTCCGGCGTGGGCTGGGGCTGACGGAGGGTAGGCGGCGAACCATGCGCCTCCTCTGGGCATTGCCCGAGCGGACGCCGAGGCGATTGTTTCTCATGTTTGAGTTGATGAATTCACCCAAGACACTACGCGTCGATATATAGCTAGCCATGCTGGTGCTCCCTGAGCATTGGTGGGTTCCTTTCCCTGTCTCGCCCACCAATCACACTGAGCCACCTCCTCAGGCATCCCAACGTATTCCCTTGTACAGGTCCTTTTCCTTCTCTTACTGCTAGCTGTCCTATCTTTGTTCCCACCACAATCACTTTTCTCTCATATCTTAGCCCACCCAGGTGGTTCGTGATGACAGCAATAACTGTCTGGTTGTCGTGGTAATTTTAAACAGGTTTAATTTGTACTAGTACAGTTTTTTTTTTCACCTTTCAAAAATCACATCGGTTTGAAAATATGTTGAATAATATTGCAATGAAATATCCCGGCCAGCAATTTTCCCAGTTTTCGTAGATATTATATTTAGCACTCACATATATTGAAACTACTAGGTGAACTCCTGTAGGTTGCAACGGTCCTTTCAAAATGTCCATACCATTCAACTTCGCACGTCCATCACTGGTGGAAAAACAGGCTTCCGGGAAGCCCCATAAGTCGCGAAGGTAAAGGAACCGCGACTAATGGGGTCTTTAGTCGCGGTTCGTGTGGCGAACCGCGACCAAAAGCCTGGGCCCAGGGCGCACGGTGGCCAGCTGGTGCACGTGGGGGGCTTTAGTCGCGGTTGGCAGTGCCCGAGGCGTTTAGTCGCGGTTGGCCAGGCCAACCGCGACTAGCCCCTCCCTATATATACCCATCCAGCAGCCAACACTTAGCCATTTGGTGCCATTCTCTTCACAAGCTTCACAAGTGGGTGTTAGGTTTGCTTTTGGTTCCTCTTATGCACATAAGGTGTTTGATGAAATGCCCCAAGAGCATGAAACAAACATGATATGAAGTGTTGGAGCCACACTTGAGCTTTCTCATTTATTTTTCCTCCTCGATCGCGGTTAGCAACTTGAACCTTTGATGTGTCGTTGATAAAATGTGCATGTGTGTGTAGTTCATTGTTTAATTTATATTGTTTGTAGCTAGTTAGTTTAACAAATGCATGATGGTTAATTATATATTTTATATTATAATAATGCAGATGAATCGACAATGGATGTACGGTAACCGACTCTCCGGCGAGTTCAGTGCGGGTTTGAAAGATTTCCTCGTAGTGGCCAATGCGAACAAGCAGGGGGGTTTTGTTATCTGTCCATGTGTTAAATGTAAGAATCAGAATGGTTACTCTTCCTCAAGAGATGTTCACATGCACCTGCTTCGGCACGGTTTCATGCCAAGCTATAATTGTTGGACCAAGCATGGAGAAAGAGGGGTTATAATGAAGAAGATGAAGAAGGGGATGATTTCAATGATGAAAGCTATCTTGCTCATTTCGGTGATACTTTCATGGAGGATGCTGAAGGTGAAGGGGAAGGTGAAGGGGAAGGTGAAGAAGAGGCACGTGATGATCCCGTTGATGATCTTGGTCGGACCATTGCTGATGCACGGAGACGCTGCGAAACTGAAAAAGAGAGGGAGAATTTGGATCGCATGTTAGAGGATCACAGGAAGGCGCTGTACCCCGGATGCGATGATGGTCTGAAAAAGCTGGGCTGCACACTGGATTTGCTGAGATGGAAGGCACAGGCAGGTGTAGCTGACTCGGCATTTGAAAACTTGCTGAAAATGTTGAAGAATATGTTTCCAAAGAATAACGAGTTGCCCGCCACTACGTACGAAGCAAAGAAGGTTGTCTGCCCTCTAGGTTTAGAGGTTCTGAAGATACATGCATGCATCAACGACTGCATCCTCTACCGCGGTGAATACGAGAATTTGAATGAATGCCCGGTATGCACTGCATTGCGTTATAAGATCGAGGCGATGACCCTGGTGACGATGTTGAGGGCAGAAACCCAGGAAGAGGGTTCCCGCCAAGGTGATGTGGTATGCTCCTATAATACCACGGTTGAAATCAGGAACAAAGAGCATGCCAAGTTGTTGCGATGGCACAAAGAGGACCGTAAGTCGGACGGGGAGTTGAGACACCCCGCAGATGGAACGCAATGGAGAAAGATCGACAGAGAGTTCAAAGATTTTGCAGCTGACGCAAGGAACATAAGATTTGGTCTAAGTACGGATGGCATGAATCCTTTTGGCGAGCAGAGCTCCAGCCATAGTACCTGGCCCGTGACTCTATGCATCTACAACCTTCCTCCTTGGTTGTGCATGAAGCGGAAGTTCATTATGATGCCAGTGCTCATCCAAGGTCCGAAGCAACCCGGCAACGACATCGATGTGTACCTAAGGCCATTAGTTGATGAACTTTTACAGTTGTGGGGCAGACCTGGTGTCCGTGTGTGGGATGAGCACAAAGAAGAGGAATTTGACCTACGAGCGTTGCTTTTCGTAACCATCAACGATTGGCCTGCTCTTAGTAACCTTTCGGGACTGTCAAATAAGGGATACAATGCATGCACGCACTGCTTACATGAGACTGAAAGTGTACATTTGCCAAATTGTAAGAAGAACGTGTACCTTGGGCATCGTCGATTTCTTCCGAAAGGTCATCCAGTAAGAAAGAAAGGCAAGCATTACAACGGCAAGGCAGATCACCGGCCGAAGCCTGCGGAACGCACTGGTGCTGAGGTATTTGATATGGTCAAGGGTTTGAAAGTCATCTTTGGAAAGGGTCCTGGCGGACAATCAGTTCCGAAGGGAGCTGACGGGCACGTAGCCATGTGGAAGAAGAAATCTATATTCTGAGAGCTAGAATATTGGAAAGTCCTAGAAGTCCACTCTGCAATCGACGTGATGCACGTTACGAAGAATATTTGCGTGAACATCCTAAGCTTCTTGGGCGTGTATGGGAAGTCAAATGATACAAAGGAAGCACGGCAGGACCAGCAAAGTTTGAAAGACCCGATGACCGGCATCCGGAACGGTTTCAAGGTCGTGCCAGCTACGCTCTGACCAAAGAAGAGAAGGTCATCTTTTTTGAATGCCTGAGCAGTATGAAGGTCCCGTCAGGATTCTCGTCCAATATAAAGGGAATAATAAACATGGCGGAGAAAAAGTTCCAAAACCTGAAGTCTCACGACTGCCATGTGATTATGACGCAATTGCTTCCGATTGCTTTGAGGGGGCTCCTGCCGGAAAATGTTCGACTGCCCATTGTGAAGCTATGTGCATTCCTCAATGCAATCTCTCAGAAGGTAATCAATCCAGAAGTTCTACCACGGTTACAGAACGATGTGATCCAATGTCTTGTCAGTTTCGAGTTGGTGTTCCCGCCATCCTTCTTCAATATTATGACGCACCTCCTGGTTCACCTAGTCGATGAGATTTCCATTCTCGGTCCTGTATTTCTACACAATATGTTCCCCTTCGAGAGGTTCATGGGAATATTAAAGAAATATGTTCGTAACCGTGCTAGGCCAGAAGGAAGCATCGCCAAGGGCTATGGAAATGAGGAGGTAATTGATTTTTGTGTTGACTTTGTTCCTGACCTTAAGCCGATTGGTCTTCCTCAATCGCGGCACGAGGGGAGACTAAGTGGAAAAGGCACGATCGGAAGGAAATCAATGATATGTATGGACGGCCATTCTCTGACTGAAGCACACCACACAGTTCTGACCAATTCCAGCTTGGTGGCTCCGTACTTTGAGAAACACAAGAATATTTTACGCTCGGACAACCCTGGGAAGCCTGAATCCTGGATTAGGAAGGCCCACATGGAGACTTTCGGCAGTTGGTTGAGAAAACATTTAATGAGTGACAATAAGGTTGTAGATCAGCTGTACATGTTGGCCAAGACACCATCTTCGACTATAACGACTTTCCAAGGGTACGAGATAAATGGGAATACATTTTACACGATCGCCCAAGATAAAAAGAGCACCAACCAAAACAGTGGTGTCCGCTTTGATGCAGCAACCGAGAATGGGCAAAAGGTCACATATTATGGTTACATAGAGGAGATATGGGAACTTGACTATGGACCCTCCTTTAGGGTCCCTTTGTTCCGGTGCAAATGGTTCAAGCTAACAGGAGGTGGGGTAAAGGTGGACCAGCAATACGGAATGACAATGGTGGATTTCAACAATCTTGGTTACCTTGACGAACCATTCGTCCTAGCGAAAGATGTCGCTCAGGTTTTCTATGTGAAGGACATGAGTAGCAAACCGAGGAAACGGAAAGATAAGAAAACGATCAGTACATCATGCGATGATCCAAAGCGCCACATTGTTCTTTCAGGGAAAAGAAACATCGTGGGAGTGGAGGACAAGACAGACATGTCAGAAGATTATAATATGTTTGCTGAAATTCCGCCCTTCAAAGTGAACACCGACCCAAGCATTAAGTTAAATGATGAGGATGCTCCATGGATACGGCACAATCGTAAGCAAGCAGGGACACAAGGGAAGAAATGATGTGTAATAATTTATTGTACCAAACTTTGTTGAATGAATCATGTGAATTATATTACCCGTGATGTGTTTGGTGTCCATTTTCGAATGATTCAATTGACTCGAGATAGCACTGATGATACATGAAATTTGGAGTGACTAAGTCATACTCCTGCATACATGAAATTTGGAGTGACTAAGTCATACTCCTGCATATAGGAAATTTGGAGTGACTAAGTCATACTCCTGCATACATGAAATTTGGAGTGATTTAGTCATACTCCTGCCTAGGCGTATAATATGCATACTCGTAGTCTTCATAGCCGCCGCCGTTGTACTGGTAGTCGTCGCCTTCTAAGTTGTCGGCGTCGTCGTCGCTGCTGTCGTCGCTGTCGTCGGGCGGCGCTCGTGGCTCGAACGAGGGTAGCGCAGGCGGGGGATATCGCCGGCCGTGATGTAGTCCATGACGCTCTGCAGAGTCCGGCCGTACCACCATAGCCGACGGCCGGCCTCGTGGAAGTTTCCAGGAGGCAGACCGTCCTCCTCATACCTGGCGAGCGCCCTCTCACGCCGATTGATGAAGAAGGCGTCCCAAGTATGCTGGTTATCGGGATGCCAGCGGGGATTCATCCGCTGCTCCGGCGTGAGGTCGAGGTAGTAGTGGTTCGTGATGGCCGCCCGGCGCGCAGTACCCTGAGGGACGGGAGGGACCGGCACGCCGCCGGCGCTTAGGCTCCAGCCGGCAGGGACGCGGTAGCCCGGAGGGCAAGGGTAGTTCGAGGCGCAAAGCTCCTCCACCTGCTGGTAGGTTAGAGTGGGTGCGGTGGAAGCCATGAGAGAGTGATGAGAGATTGTAGAGATGTGATAATGCTGGCCAAGCCGGGCTACATATATGTAGTGACAAATGGCGGGAAAAATGGGAGCGGGAAGACAGGAGGCGGGAAGAAAGTGGCGGGAAGAAAGAGGCGGGAAGAAAGTGGCGGGAAGAAAGAGGCGGAAAGAAAGAGGCGGGAAAGAACTTGCGGGAAGACAGACGGGGAGAACTTATGGGAAGACAGAGGTGGCCGGGAAGAACTGGTGGGAAGCGGGGGGCAGGAAGACAGATGAGGGCCCGCGAGTTTTATTTTTCTGAATTTTTTGATATATTATATGTATTTTTAACATTTTGAATTTAATTAGTTTTATTTTTCTGAATTTTTTGATATATTATTTGTATTTTAAACATTTTGAATTGAATTAGTTTTATTTTTCTGAAATTTTTGATATATTATTTGTATTTTATGATTTTGAAATGAATTAGTTTTATTTTTCTGAGTTTATTGATATATTATATGTATTTTAAACATTTTGAATTGAATTAGTTTTATTTTTCTGAAATTTTTGATATATTATTTGTATTTTATGATTTTGAAATGAATTAGTTTTATTTTTCTGAATTTATTGATATATTATATGTATTTTAAACATCGGATGAAGCCCGGTGATCAGGAGGGTACGTGAGCACCCCCTGACTACTCGACACGTGTCTAACGCCGTTAGACAGAGACTCAGAACACGTTTCCTTATCTGGTGACCATCGGCCGCTCCACCAACCCCTCACCCCATTTCCTCCACCAACCCAAATCGAGTCGGAGGTCGCCGCCACGCTCCCCGGGCAGTGCTCGGCGGCGGCGGAGGAGGAAGGCTCGTTTGCCGGCCGCTTCGTCGTCGCCCTGGCTCGCTGGCCGCTCCGGCGCCGGCAGCTCTGCGCACGGGGACCCTCGAGCTCCTATCGATGGCGATGTAGGGGAGGTCGGAGGAACGGCCGCGAGCAAGGTTGGGGCGGAGGGGCTCTTGGGAAAACCTCTCCACCACTCGACGATTGCGACGAAGGAGACGGACAGCGCCTGCCAGAGCCACGCGAGGGTCGTGATCCTGCGGCGTACGGCCTTCCTGCCGGCGTCGAGGTCTTTGAGAAGGTCGGCGGATCTGAGACGCGCGTCCCCGAGCCTGCCCTGCATGGCGGCGAGCGCGGAAGAGACGTCGGCGAGGCCGGCGCCGAGCCTGCCGCGGAGCGCGTTCTTGAGCGGGCAATAGCGGAGGCGGATCTGCTCGGTCGTCCACCGGCGGCGAGAAATTAAGTGGAGGCCACCGTTGAGCGCGCATCAGCCGAGCCGCCGCCGTCAAGCGCGTCTTGGCGGAGCCTGCCGCTTCCTCCGCCCGCAGGCTCCCGGCCCTGCCGCCTCGCCCCGCGCTGGGAATGGCCGGTGGGTCTGCTGCCGCCGCCGCTGCTCCGGACATCGTCGCAAGGCTCATGGGCCTCGAGTCCTGGCCCGCCGATGCCACCATTACCACCTCTCCGCCCAGGCCGCAGAAGCAGCGGAAGGTGGACCGCCGCCGCCGACGACCGCCGCTGCTTGCTGCTGCTCGACGCCGCCTGCTCCGCATTCGATGACCACGTGCGGTCCCGAGCCGGAGCAAGCCGCACGGGCGTGCCCCCGTCCCTGCTGATTGGTTTCTCGCGCAGCTGTCCGGAGCGCTGTCTCGTGGAGCGGGAAGGAAGGGGGAGAGGTAGGCCAGATGCTGTTCGACGGCGGCGGGAACCGGGCGGAGGCGGAGGCGGAGCGGTTCCAGGCGGTGGACGACATGCGCTTCATCTAGCCGCTCTGCCCCCTGCAAAGCCACGGCCAACGACGCGCAGCGCTTGGGAGTTCTCCATGAACTGAATTGATTTGGGGAAGGGAGCAGTTGCTACTCAGGGAGAAAGTGGAGGAGTGCGGGTGATGGTGTGGTGGTGGGCATGATTAGAGATTTAGAGGACAACGAAGACGGGCCGGCTTTTTAGGCAGAAAAGCTATTCACGCCGTGTAGTTCCGTGAAACAGAAAACGAATCTCAAAGCTGATCCAACGATGCTTAGACCGTGCGCACGTACCCATGTGAACACCGAATCCACTCTCTTTTAAACATTTTGAATTGAATTAGTTTTATTTTTTTGAAATTTTTGATATATTATTTGTATTTTATGATTTTGAAATGAATTAGTTTTATTTTTCTGAGTTTATTGATATATTATATGTATTTTAAACATTTTGAATTGAATTAGTTTTATTTTTCTGAAATTTTTGATATATTATTTGTATTTTATGATTTTGAAATGAATTAGTTTTATTTTTCTGAGTTTATTGATATATTATATGTATTTTAAACATTTTGAATTGAATTAGTTTTATTTTTCTGAAATTTTTGATATATTATTTGTATTTTATGATTTTGAAATGAATTAGTTTTATTTTTCTGAATTTATTGATATATTATATGTATTTTAAACATTTTGAATTGAATTAGTTTTATTTTTTTGAAATTTTTGATATATTATTTGTATTTTATGATTTTGAAATGAATTAGTTTTATTTTTCTGAGTTTATTGATATATTATATGTATTTTAAACATTTTGAATTGAATTAGTTTTATTTTCTGAAATTTTTGATATATTATTTGTATTTTATGATTTTGAAATGAATTAGTTTTATTTTTCTGAGTTTATTGATATATTATATGTATTTTAAACATTTTGAATTGAATTAGTTTTATTTTTCTGAAATTTTTGATATATTATTTGTATTTTATGATTTTGAAATGAATTAGTTTTATTTTTCTGAGTTTTTCTGTATTTTTAACATTTTGAAAAACAAAAAGTAATTTGAAAAATACCTTTAGTCGCGGTTGGCCTCGCCAACCGCGACTAAATCTTCTTGTGAACGGAAAACCGGCGAAAAAAGCCTTTGGTCGCGGTGGTCGGCCAACCGCGACTAAAGGGTACCTTTAGTCGGGTCGCCTCCCCGGCCGCGACTGGGGGTCCCTTTATCGCGCGGCACGAACGGCCGCGGCACACTCGTCTTCTCCGCCGATCCAACCGCCTGCGGCGCACCGGGCCCTCTACCGCGCCGTCGCCGCGCCCTCTACAGTCGCGCGCGCCGTCGCCGCGCCCTCTGCCGTGCTTCTCTCGCCACGCCGCGCCGCCAACCGCCGCGCCTCGTCGTAGCCGTCGGGTACGTGCCGCGCCGCCGCCGCCACAGTTCACCACCGCCCGACGACAACATCGCCGTAAGGACCTGCGCGCGCGCGCTCGTCTCAGATTGCCGCCGCCGCCTGTCGCGCCTCGATCCCGGCCGTCCGCGCGCCGCCGCTGCCGCCCTCGCCGCCGCTTGCCGCGGGCTGCCGTGTCGTCGTCGCTGCAGATGAGAGAGACAAAGAACGAGAGAACGAGAGAAGGGCCAGGGCGCCTGGCCATCACACTTTTTTTTGTTTTTTTTTTTTTTTAAATTTGTAACTAATTTTTTTAATTAAAAATGTAACTAATGAGTTTTTAAATTTTTTTTTGATATACTAAGTTTTTAACACGGCATTTCTAAAACTGTGGATGGCATCATTTTAACACGGCATTTCTAAAATTTTAAAAGTTGACGCTCATGAATGGAAGCCCAAATCAATATACATTTTCAGCATTGTCTTTGTTCCGATGAGAAAGCCAAAATATTTCGCAACTAAATATGCTTCGATAATTTCGTTTCCTCAATTGTTGGAATTGTACTAGTTTTTGGACTATATATCAAATGCATTTTGAACTACAACTCTTTTTTTCCAAGAGAGTTTCTTTGTTTTTTTAACTTAGCCCCGTATTTATTTTTCATTGAGCAACTCCATGAATCTTGGTAAGTCCATCTAGCCGTGGCAGTTCCGGAGAAGTAGAAACAGAAACAAACGGAACCGGGTCGAGAATCCACACAACTCCGAGTCGAACTAGTGTTCGTATTCAGACCTCACGCGTAGGCCCCACGCACCCCGCACCGACCTATGCTATGATCCGTCCATAAATAGTAGCGCACCCCTCCGTATACGCGCGGTGTTTTTTTGGGATCGAGAGGGGGCGGCGAGGGTTATGTGTCCTCGGCACCGCCACCGCCCTTTCGCCACCGCCCTTTCACCACCGCCACCGCGCGCGTATACTGAGGGGGGAGCGAGCCCCTCGTCGCCCCCTCCGCATACGCGCGGTGTTTTTTTTGGGATCGAGATCAGGGGGCGGCGAGGGTTATGTGTGTGTTGTCCTCGCCTCCCTCTCCGTGACGCCGTCGTCTACCGCCCCGTCTCGCGCTCTTCCGCGACACCCTCTCCCACCCCTTCCAGCTCGCCGGCCCCCTCCTTTTGCCACCGCCCTTTCGCCACCGCCACCGCCCCTTCTTCACTTAATTAATTTGTTTTGACTACATGTTTTCAGGACTGACATATGGCGGACGATAGAGCTGACCCGATTCTGGACAACTATGATCCGGACGCTGAAGACCATATGTTCGGCATCATAAAAGGCGATATTCCATATGTGCCGACCGGAGAAGAAGAAGATGATATCTCTTCTTATCTGAACCTTGAGTGTGAAGATGAAGGGCGCCGTCAGCAAGCAGATGATGCCGAAGAAACGTCGATAAACGACGATCTTCAATTGGAAGTAGCAACCACCTCCGGCGCCGAGGTATATATATATACATATTGAGCGTCTGGTGATACAAACTAACTGATTTGAATAAATGTGTGTGTACTAACGCGCGCGACTCTCTTTCTTATTTTAGCCCTCGGCCGGATCGTCGAAAAAATCGAGTACGTCGTCGAAGCGTGGCGCAACCAAGACGATGAAACCAGGAGAAACATGCACCATCGATGTTGTCGACGAAGCAACCGGCAGGCCGCTGGAGCCCAGCAAGAACGCCACCAAGTTTGTCAGCCAATGCGGAGCCGTTGTTAGAGACAACGTCTCGATCACCCGCCAGGAGTGGAATGAGCCAAAGAAGGCACGTGTTGGTTTCACTTTTGTCGATAAGAGAGAAAAAAAAGATTGCTTCAACAAGCTTATGGAACATTTCGTTCTACCTCCGGAATACCGCAAATACGATGAGGAGGGTAACAAGATTACGGAAAACAAGGAGAGGCGCAAGCTAGTCAAACAGTTCGCTCTTTCTAGGATGGCCAACGCATTCCGGAAATACAAGCAAAATCTAGCCCATGACTTTGTCAACCAGGGCAAGACTCCGAATTTCAAAGGACAATATGAGAAACTGCAACATGATTGGCCAGAATTTGTGAAGCAAAAGAAATCGGAGCAGTTCCTTGAACTATCGAAAAAAAATAAGGAAAATGCGGCCAAGAAGGAGTACAATCATAAAATGGGGCCAGGAGGGTATCGCTTTTGGCAGCCTAAGTGGGAGAAGATGGAGAACGAGCTGAGGGCGCGAGGAATCCGTCCAGGTACGGAGGGATGGGACCCAAGGGCCAAAAGCTGGTGGTACGGGCATGGGGGATCGCTGAACCCGGAGACAGGGGAGTGTGTTTACCAGGGCAAAATAATTACACCCACCAAAAAGCTTATTGAGGCAATGAGGGAGGCTCAAGAGGGGAGGATCAGGTTCAACAGAGAGAACGACGCCCTGACAAAAGCCCTCGGGAATCCTGAACACGGAGGACGTATACGAGGCATGGGGCCCATTCCGTGGAAAGTAGGGTTCCCCAGAACGATGACCCGTACGGTTACAGAAGCCGTAAGAGAAAGATGGATCGGGATGCAGATGTTGTGGCGAAGTTGGTAACGGAAATGGATGTGATGAAGAAAACCGTGAGTGTACTAGTCGCCGAAAGAGATGCAGCTCGGGCGCAGCATGCTGAAGATCATCCAATGGATCTCGGAAGCCAGCAGCGGAGAAGAAGCAGCGTGGCTTCCACGGAGGCCTCACCGGCTGGTGCACCGACGATAGAAATTACTGCACCGGAGCCTCTGGTGGTCGAAATTACTGCACCGGAGCCTCCTCGCTACCCCGTGGACGATATAAAGGAGATGAAAGCATGTCATCTGTATTATCCTATCGGGAACATGTCCATGAAGGTAGCCATCGGCAGTGCTTTACCACCTGGAGCACTCCACCACAACAACCCCATTCAAGATGGCTATGCTCGTGTGACGGTGGAGGAGATAGTCCAAGGGTTTGAGGACCTGGACATTGACATTGCTACACCTGAAGGGGTGAAAAGACTTGGAGATGTCAAGCGCCAGTTCATTCTATGGCAGAAGAAATTTATCAAGTTTCCAGGCGAGGCGCCAACAAGTCCACCCCCGTACGGTGGTGGTGGTGGCGGTGGCGGTGGCGGTGGCGGTGGCGGTGGCGGTGGCGGTGGCGGTGACGGTGGCGGTGGCGGTGACGGTGGCGGTGGTGCTTCACCTAATACACCTCATTCACGTCAGCCGACGCCGCCCCCCAGTCCTTGTCCGGCGGGTGATCAGACACCGGTACCGCCCCCCAATCCACCTCCGGCGAAGAAGCAGAAGCAGTCCTGGGTTATTAACCCGGACCCTTATGTACCTAAGAAAACAAAGATACCAGAGCCATCACTGAAGCCTCTCATCCCGAGGCCTTGGGAACTTAGTGTCGAGGAAAATGCAGCGGCCGTGGCTGCTCAGCATGAGAAATGGAAGGAGGAGTGCAAGAAGAAAAGAGAGGGCGAGCCCAAGCCAGTATTTTCTGATGAGCAAAAGAAGTGGGCTAAGTCATTTTTGAACACACCGTCCCAAGCCGCGAAGAATCTGCCTGACGACTATTTACGTGAACTTCGTAGGCAAGCACTCGAGTTCAAGAGGAACAAAGAGTTGGCGGAGAAGAAAGCCTTGGAGGCCGAGAAAAAATTAGAAAGGGGGAAAGAAGTTGCCCAGCTCGGGGAACAAAGTAAACAATCGATCGCCCCGCTCATAGTGCAAGCCGCCGGTCCGGATGCCCCCGATATCATAGCAGCTGCGGCAGCACATGGATTGACTGTAACGAGTGCCAGAGAACAAGCGGCCGAGTTAGGTATCACTCTTCGTGCACTGTTAGGCCTTGATGAGGCGCCAATGAAGGACGTAGTATTTACATATGTGAAGAATGGCCCTCTCATCGAGCCTGCGCAGGAAGAGGATCTACCTCGACAAATGAAAGGTCTGCTAAATTGGTACAAGGGTTACATAAAACATGAAAACGCCAAAGACTATATCTATGCGGAAGTTAAATATGAGCATCACTTCAAACATTACTGGGTACAAATTCCTCTGAGTGAATTGTTCCAGCTGTTCAATCTGCGCGACCTCGACAAATCTATCATCAGTTGCTACGTTCTGTAAGTGATTTATTAATTTCTACCCCATCTCGTTCATTGCCTGCACTATATATATATATATATATTGTCCTAACTATCTTGTTGTGTACGCTATATATTATGCAGAATGAAGAAGCGGGAAATGCGAATAAGGAACATCCATGATGTTGGGTTCATTGACCCACACATCGTTAATTCACATGTGTTAGAACACCACCCCGCCGACGTGGAGGATGACCTGTGGCGGTTTATTAGAAAACAGCAACAGAAAAGTGATATTCTATTTCCTTACCATTTTGGGTGAGTGTTTCTGTCTTGAGCACATTCTCTTTTGTTTACTCCATGCATGGTATGTGGCTAATCGATGAGTTATGCATGACTGTGCATGTATCATGTCCGCAGGTTCCACTGGATTCTTATGGTAATTCAAGTTCAGACCTCCTCAGTTCTCGTCCACGACTCTCTGAATATGGATCCGGCGCTTTGGGCCGACATGAGAAAAATGATGCAAAAGTAATTATTTTCATTCATTTGCGCTCTATATCGATCGGCCTATTTCGTTCATCATTTCCTAATATCAAGTAACTAATTAATAACTCTCTTGTTTATTTAATTTTCTTTGCCTCGTAGGGTTTGGAGACGGTTCGTAGATACCAAGGTCGGTGAATTCAAAAAAGAGCTACATTTTAAAATGGCAGTGCGGACGACTGGGATATTCAGCCACCGGGGACCAATCTATGTGGATACTATGTTTGTGAGAGGATCCGGAGATACTGCAATGAGCGGGACCAGACGTGTGAGAACAACATCCTGAGGAATAACCTCCGGAAGACGCTTAGTCCAGAAGCTCGCTTCCGACCACTTCAAGAGGAACTAGCTGGATGGTTGGCGAGGGAAGTCATCGATCCTAGAGGAGAACACTATTACGATGACGTAGAACTTTATATGCACCGGAATTTGTAACTAACTTGTTCAAAATTGTATATGGTCATCCGATATTGAATATATATTGTATATGGTCATCCGATATTGAATATATATTGTATATTCCTCTTGAATTCTTTTTGGTTCTAATTTCAAATTTGTTTGAAATTGTACATTCATATGCATGTATGTATACAGTACCGTAGAATATGTGAAACTCCTTCAAAATTAAAACCCAAAAGAAATAAAATAATACAAATTAAAAAGAAACCAGATTTAGGGGGAGGGGGGCTAAACCCTAAACCTGCGGAGGCCTTTAGTCGCGGTTGGCCAGAAGAACCGCGACTAAAGGTCCTCCGCCCTGGCGCTCGCTGCGGCCCACGTGGATGGGCCTTTAGTCGCGGTTCGTAAGGAACCGCGACTAAAGGGGGGGCCTTTAGTCGCGCTACTTTGGTCGCGGTTGGGCCACCGCGACTAATGGCAGTTGCCAACCGCGACCAAAGCCCCTTTTTCCACCAGTGCATGATCAGCAAAAGTGAAAACTAAAGTGTATCAAAGTAAAATACATACATGGGGAGAAAAAAAGATCCAAACAAACCAACGGAGGCTCGGAATATATTCAGAAGAACCATCTTTTTTTCTCTGAGGTTCAAAAAAATGTTCGCTGATTTCAAAATAATAACGAGGTTTAGAATAATAGTTTATTCATGGATTCAAAAAAATGTCCACCGCTTCCGGTTTCAAAATATATTCACGGGGATCAAAATATGTTTACGAGTTTGAAGAAAACGCATAGAGATTCAAAAATTATTGATGGGCTCGAAAAGATTTTCACAGGGTTAACAAATTTGAATTTTTGAGATTCATGTATGTTACGCAGCCTACAATTAGGGAAAATTAACATATTTGAATTTTGACTTTTTTTGCAAAATTGCTTCATGTATCTGTAAAACGGGATTTTCTGGTTGCATACGAACTCGAAAAAAAAATTTAATATATCAACGCGAAATTTGCCATTCGAATTCACTGGGATCCCGGTCAGCCAATTTTTAGATTCGCAAACTACCAAAGGAAGTATGAAAATTTTCAGGTTTTAGGTTTTTTGCAAAAAGAATTAAAAAATATTTTTATTTATTTAGGATTAAATTATTACTTTATTATTATTTTATTAAAGTAATTATTTGGAATTCAAACAATAAAAAAATGTGACATCGTGAAGGAGAGGCTAATATGATTGATAAAACGGGAAGGAACATGGTAGTGCTAGAGTAGTGCGAGGATGTGTGACCAAGCGAGAAGTTTGGCCACGAGTAAGTAATTTGACTATATATTAAGTGAAGTTAGAGACTAAACTTGTCAAATAACTGAAATACTAGAAATAATAAAAAATAGAAAAAATAGATGGAGCGGAAAAGAATTCGCAAAAAAATTGGATAAAAAGACGAAATAGTCTTTAGTCCTGATTGGGCGTTACAAATCGGTACTAAAGGTCCACCACCCGGCGTGCGCCCGCAGCACTGCAACCGGGACTAAAGGATGGACATCTAGTTCCGCATTGATTATAGCTAGGCTAAATGAGAATTAGCCTAATTCTCAGTAAATCCACGTGTTAGACCGCTCGAGGCAGGGAAGTTGCGTCCACGCCCGCGTCATCGGCCGCGTTGCCCCGCCCAAGTCTGCATGCACGCTGTCCCCGCCTGGACACCCGCGCGTACGTGCACAGTTACCATTGTCACTTGCTGCTTTCCGCGTCGATAACATCTTTTGCAGTTGCGCGGCCAACCAACGCTAAGAGCATCTCCACCGGCGTTCTCCCATTTTGGGAGCCGAGGGCGAAAACGGCCTCGCACCGGCGATTTTTGGAGCCCAATAGAAGCGCTGGCAACCCTGTGCCGCCGTGCCGGTCCTTTCGCCAAGATCACGAATCGGGCGCGCCGGCGCCTCGCGAGGCTGAAAATTTTGAGCGTGGGAGCCGCCTGTCAGCCACACAACAACAAAATATACATCTTCTCCCCCAAAACCCCGTCCCCTCCGTCGCTCATTTCTCCCGCCAGCCGCTCAATCTCCCATCCAGCCTCCAACCCGAAAAACCCTCGCCGTCGCGCCATGCCACCGAAGAGAAAGGCTCCGGCGAAGGCAGCGAAGCCGCCGCCGAAGACGCGCACCGTCGCGCCGAAGGAGAAGCCGGCGACCATGTGGCAGGAGGACTGGGAGACCGAAATGGAACGCCACGCCTTCGTCACAGCCGACCGCAGGAGGCGCCGCATCGCCGCCCTCAACGCAGCGAAAGCGGTGGCCTCTGCAGAAGCGTGCCCGAGCTTGGGCGGCGGCGGCCTGAACAGCATCTCGAGCTCCCCGTCGTCGCCGGGTTACTACACGGGGTACACCGCGGACGCGCCGTCGATCTCGCAGATGCGGCTATCGCAGATGGACGGCCGCGCCCGCTACTCCCCGAGTTCGGGGACAACGACATGACCGTCGACAACAACGCCCTGTTCTCATCAGATTCAACTGCTTGGGGCAGCGGCGCCTTCCACTTCCCCGACCTGAACGATTCGCCTGACCTGCGCCGCAGCCACGTGACGGACGGCACCGGCCTTCCCCGCGACCTCTTCCCCGACGACGGCAGGCGCACCCAGAAGGGGTTCGACACCGGTTCCGGCGTGTCGATGGGCCATGACGAGGTTTGTTTCCTTTCTTTCTATGTGTTGTGTGCATCGTAGACACCGACAGCGACTGAAAGTTTGTAACTTTATGCCTAGTTTGCCGGCGAGGAGGAGATCCTTAACGGCATCATACGCGGCCATGCCTACGAACCCCCGGTCGACGACTATGAAGAAGAGGCCGATGAGGACGAAGGTGAGGAGGAAGTCCAGGAGGAGCTGATCGACGCCGAGACCGGCGCGAGCGTGAGGAGGACGCGCAGGCGTTCCGCCGGCACTCGTGGTCGGAGGTGGATGACAAGGGATTAACTTATCAATGCCTACGTATTGTAGACTAGGGTTTAGTTGGAAGTAGAGGGCAAGTAGATCTCGAAGGTTTCAGCTGAAAAGTACTCGACGATTAAGAAACTAGGGTTATGTTGACGTTGGATTCGATCCTCTCTTTGTCCCTCGACTCCCCCTTATATAGGAGGCGGAGCCGAGGATACCGTGTTACACAAGATTACAGATTCCGGGAGACTCTCTGAGTTCAACCCGCAAAGTTACAAGTCTATATTTCCTAATACAACTCTAACTTTCCTTAATACTAACTGGGCTTCCAAACTTCATATTCTTTGACTCGTGGGCCTTCAGTAAACCCCGGGTACCATCTTTGGCGGGCCTATTGGGGGTGCCTATGTCAGTAGCCACCGAGATTTTGCTTGAATCGAAGAATCAGGGAAAATCTCCAACTTTATAATCATCCAATAACTCTGTCAAGCTATCACATATCTTTGGATACGCAATTATATATTGTACAGGGATAATGGTAATTGGGGCTAGTTCATCTGACGGATCAGGTACTAGTTAACTGCTCTAGTGGAAATCCGCAAAAACCTACTTCAAGATCACGTCCCTAGACATGATCTCGGGATACTGGTGTTAACTTCGACGGGTGCCGCTTAAGGTCTTACCATATGTCGAGTCCCAGTCATGTTTTATCGGGTACCTAACGCG
The DNA here is from genome assembly GCA_030979885.1 of Lolium multiflorum. Lineage (NCBI taxonomy): Eukaryota > Viridiplantae > Streptophyta > Magnoliopsida > Poales > Poaceae > Lolium > Lolium multiflorum. The sequence continues at coordinate 322,774,442 of CM061748.1, read as the reverse complement.
TCCGTTAGGATTTTCTTCGTATCTTTTGACACGGAAAAAAGTAGCAAACCGACGTCAGAGACGGTGCCACGCCGCTCAGAACGGATCTGGGGTCTTACCTTCGCAAAATTTTGCGGCATTCAGAGATTATTCGCGACTTAGGGGCTCTGAGAATATAATGTCGAGTGCTCTTTCGGCTGCTGGAATAGCACAATTTATTGAGTCAACGGATGACTTATCTTGCCTTCCCGATGGGAGTATATGTAGAGTTATTTGTATAACTCGAAATATGCTCACTATACTTTTTATGATTTCATCGGGCACGCGAACAGCGTTTCCGATGGGAGTAGCCCCCGAGGCTACAGCCAAGGACTTGTACTTGGTTGTAAGCTCAACACTTTAGTGCCTTATGTCGCTATATTGTCATCCTTTCTCGAGCTTTTTATTTCTATCGGGTGCGCGACCTGCGCTCCCGCTGGGAGTAGCCCCCGAGGCTATGAACAAATGTCTGCATTTGATCATAGGCTCTCGCCATTCTATTTTGTCATACCCGAAATTTATTTTTTCAAAAATAGCCCCCGAGCATTTAATCAAAAGCTTGTATTTGACCAAAGGCTCCCGAAGTTATCATAACTTGTGTTCTTTGACTAGTCTTTGTATCGCCACTGTCGAAAATTTCCTCTGTCAAAGTGACATCAATGCTGACGTTAGCCACGACCTCTTCATCTAAAAAACACGAGCTCTATCCTGTCACTGACTGGTGGACCCAAAATCCACGGCAGTTTGACACGTTGCGCAAGTGGGGGACACACGTCCTCCGCTTTTTCTGGCACGCGCACTGTAACGCCTGTTCCATTCTTTCACAGTAAAAATACGCATTTACCCCTTATCCATGTGTAAAGCATCAAGCTCATAGTTACTCCATCCAACGGTGCGTCGATTCAGAAATTTCCTTATAAAAAGCCTTCTTCTTCCTTCGTTCTCCCCTTCGCTGCGCCGCACCTCCTTTCTCTCTCCTCAAATCTTCCATTGCACCCAACAGCTGCTGAGCACAGCCAAACTCCCACTCGCCTCCGCTATTGTTAATGCCACCACGCACAAGGCTCACCAGGCACAACACTCCGGAATCCAAGATGGCGGTGCAAGATCTGGAGTGGGAGAGATCCAAGATTTCCAATCAGGACATCAACCTAATGAAGAAACTCGGGTTGATGAAGAAGAAAGATGCGCTGCGCTTCCCCAACGAGGAAAGCTATCCATCGCCTCCTATCGAGTATTGGGTTAGTTTCGTTGACCATCTTATCCGCGTCCTCTCTGCCCCCATTCATGATTTCCTCTGCGGTCTTCTCTTTGTGTACGGGTTGCAGCTGCATCAGCTGACTCCCAATTCCATCCTTCATGTCTCTATTTTCATTACTCTCTGCGAATGCTTCCTCGGAGTCCATCCTAATTGGGCTCTGTGGAAGCGCATCTTCTGCCTCCGCCGTAATGGCTCCCCCAACATCGCCTACAACATAGGCGGTGTTGTCATTTGCGTTCGCCCTGATGTCGAGTACTTTGACGTCAAATTCCCCGACTCCGTCCAAGGGTGGCGCAAAAGATGGTTGTATGTCCGCGAAGAATGCGCCGACTCGGTGGAGTATAACATTGCTCCTTCGAAGGAAGTGAAATTCTTCGCCGCCGATCCTGGGACGCGGAAGCCACCGAAGAAGAAAAAACGGCGACAGAGGCACTGATGTCCCATATCCACGAGCTTCAAAATACCCGCGGCAAGGAACTGTCGGGTATCCAAATTATAGCATATTTCCTTAGGATTAGGGTCCAGCCTCTGCAGGCTCGCAAGAACCCCCTTTGGATGTATGCTGGTGAGGAAGATGTCGACCGGCTCTCCAAAGATCTCAAAGTGAAGGACTTGGAGAAGCTTGTGCGAAGAATCTCCTCGCTTAGCAAAAAGGACGCCATTCCATCCACCTGTCGCGTGGAGCCATATACCGGCGGCAACGCCCTCCCCAAGGTAAATTTTCATCCTTCCGAGTTTTTAGTATTTGTCGACTACTATTTTTGATGGTATCCTTTATGTAATCCTGTTGTCGACATATCTTTTCCTTGTAGAAACACCAAGTCCTGTCTTCTCTTCCTCCTCTTCCTGAAGGCGGGGAAGTCGAAGAACGGACCGTCGTCACCGACGAACACCATGGCACTTCTCGCCTGGAGAGCGAATTCGCGGGTTCTCACAAATTCGCGGATTTCTCTGAAAAAGAAGTTGATTCCGAGGCTTCCGAATCCACGCATTCCCTCCCCTCTGCTGTTTCTCCAACGAACAAACAGAAGAGAGATGATGCCGCAGATTCTGGCACTTCCAAAAATAAGTCCTTTCTCAAGGAAACTGTACCCGAAAAGTAGGACAGACCCTTCAACCCTTACAAAGATGCCCTTGTCAGCTCGTAAGTTTCTATCTTGTCTTTTCTTTGCATCCAAAATTTTTGCCTATCTTTGTTTCTTATATTTTCCCTGATGTATAGTGGTGACGAGGAAGAAGATCCTCCTATTTACGTGACTGCTCGAACGAGCACGTCCCGTACTTTAGTTATCTCCAAGACTCGTCCCGAAGCGGACAAAACCTCGCCTTCACAACAGGATATAGGACATCCCAGTCCTGTTGTGAGCCCCAGTGCTTCGTCGCCAAAACGAGCAAAGACTGATCAAGGAAAAGAGCTAAGTCTTTTGCCAACAGCTCGACGACTCCTCTTATGGATGATGTAAGTGCCTCTTATTTTCTTTTTACCGTCAAATACTTCCAACCCTTTTGTTGTCGAAACTCTTCAACCTCCTTTTATTCCTTGTTACTTTTCCAGCCTTTGATGAAGGAATTTGTTCGTCTCGGTACCCAATTTATCGGGTACCGTGATCTTGCCAATGAGCTAAAAGGTATTCTTTACTTGCTGCATTTCATCGAATAGATTTGCCTCTTCTATTTTGCTGTAACCTGTGTCGGCCTTTATTTTTGTAGAATCCCTTTCTGAGGCAAACAAGCGTGCTGATGACCTTGCCTGCAAGCTTGAACGAAGTGAAAAAGATCGCAAAAGGCTGAATCGGATGCTGCCGCTGTTGAGGGTCTTCGAAAGAGACTTCAAGACGCGGAAAATGCCTTAAGTGAGAATATAGCTCAAGAGTCTGCTCGCGAAAAAGAGATTATCACTCGCTTGGAGTCACAAAGATGACGCTTTGTTAGTAAGTGCCCTAACCACTTTGATTTCTTCGTGAAGTCGTGCTTTCCTTTGCGCATTTGTTGACAAGCTAGATTTTGCCTCTTCAGGAAAGACGCACCAAGATTATGATCTTGAGAATCCTGAGGGTGATCGCCTTCTCGACGCACTCTCCCTCCTTGAGATTCATGGAGACGAGGCGCGCCAGGGCCTTGTGATACGCGTAAAGCACATGTCCGTTGGGAACCCCAAGAGGAAGGTGTTATGCGTACAGCAGCAAGTTTTCCCTCAGTAAGAAACCAATGTTATCGAACCAGTAGGAGTCAAGGAGCACGTGAAGGTTGTTGGTGGCGGAGTGTAGTGCGGTGCAACACCAGGGATTCCGGTGCCAACGTGGAAACACAACACAATCAAGTACTTTGCCCCAACGTAACAGTGAGGTTGTCAATCTCACCGGCTTGCTGTAAACAAAGGATTAGATGTATAGTGTGGAAGATGATGTTTGTTTGCAAAGAACAGTAAGAACAAGTATTGCAATAGATTGTATTCGATGTAAAAGAATGGACTAGGGTCCACAGTTCACTAGTGGTGTCTCTCCAATAAGAAATAGCATGTTGGGTGAACAAATTACAGTTGGGCAATTGACAAATAAAGAGGGCATAACAATGCACATACATATCATGATGAGTAGTGTGAAATTCAATTGGGCATTACGACAAAGTACATAGACCGCTATCCAGCATGCATCTATGCCTAAAAAGTCCACCTTCAGGTTAGCATCCGCACCCCTTCCAGTATTAAGTTGCAAAAAACAGAAAATTGCATTAAGTATGGTGCGTAATGTAATCAACACAAATATCCTTAGACAAAGCATTGATGTTTTATCCCTAGTGGCAACAGCACATCCACAACCTTAGAACTTTCTGTCACTGTCCCAGATTAAATGGAGGCATGAACCTACTATCGAGCATAAATACTCCCTCTTGGAGTTACAAGTATCAACTTGGCCAGAGCCTCTACTAGCAACGGAGAGCATGCAAGATCTTAAACAACACATATATGATAGATTGATAATCAACATAACATAGTATTCCATATTCATCGGATCCCAAGAAACACAACATGTAGCATTACAAATAGATGATCTTGATCATGATAGGCAGCTCACAAGATCGAACAATGATAGCACATGAGGAGAAGACAACCAGCTAGCTACTGCTATGGACCCATAGTCCGGGGGTGAACTACTCACACATCAATCCGGAGCGATCATGGCGATGAAGAGTCCTCCGGGAGATCCCCCTCTCCGGCAGGGTGCCGGCGATCTCTGAATCCCTCGAGATGGGATTGGTGGCGGCGTCTCTGGAAGGTTTTCCGTGTTGTGGCTCTCGAGTGCGGGGTTTCGCGGCAGAGGCTTTAAGTAGGTGGAAGGGTAGGGTTGGAGGCGGCGCGAGGGCCCCACACAACAGAGCGCGCGAGGCCCACCCAGCCGCGGCCCAGTGTGTGGCGCCTCGTCGCCCCACTTCGTAATCCTTTCGGTCTTGGAAGCTTCTTGGAAAAATAAGACCCTGGCGTTGATTTCGTCCAATTCCGAGAATATTTCCTTTGTAGGATTTCTGAAACCAAAAACAGCAGAAAATAGCAACTGGCTCTTCGGCATCTTGTCAATAGGTTAGTGCCGGAAAATTCATAAATATGACATAAAGTGTGTATAAAGCATGTGAATGTGTTGCTGCCAAAACCCACCGGCGGGCAGCGACGGGCAACACCGTAGAGCCGGGAACAACCTAGGGCTGCGGCTGGCCGCCGAGTCCCTCCGAGCGGCAGCCCGCAAAGCCTTCAGTACACACGTCCGATTGATGCAAGGGCGTGCCCTGACCTATACTGGTCAGGAAGGTGATGGAGATGCCTCGCTTAGTTTTCTGCATGGCATACACGTAAACATTAAATACGAGCCTCGATCGGCTCTCGGGTTACCCTGTGAATCGGCTCAAAGAGCCGATCCACCCATGATTCGTACGAGGTGCACGAATATATGGTGGTCCTGCTTGATCAAGATAAAGCTAATGAGATCTACGACGATTTAGGGTTTTCACCGCATAATCGGATCATCCTACTCACGATTGGGCCTCGCGGCCACGCACGGTGATCGTAAGCCGATCCTAGATAGGGCCTAAAAACCAACACGAGGTTGATCCCCGGAACATCCTGTCTAGGACTAGCAAACGACACCCTACGTGCCGCTGGATCCTCCAACCCCTTGTAAGGCCTAACTATTGCAGATATTAAACTAATCCTCGATGAACGAGGAGCAATCGTAACGGATCGGATCTACTAAATAAAGATCAAGCGGGGTGCCGCCCCCACACCTAAGATAGGTATGAGGGCGGCTAGATATGCAAGGGTTGCACTACGATAGCATGTTATACGAAGAACTATGCTAACCCTAACATATCTATGATAACTACGTTGCTCGCCATCAAAAAGGCTTCAGTACGAGCAACGCATGAACAACATAAAGCTTGTGCTGCCTAGATCGCAAGATGCGATCTAGGCAGCATGATGCTTACCGGTAGAAACCCTCAAGACGAAGGAGTTGGCGATGCGCCGAGATTGATTTGGTTGGTTGAACGTTGGTTGTTGTTTATTCCATAAACCCTAGATACATATTTATAGTCCGGGGGACTTTCTAATTTGGCGTGCACCTAACCGTGCACGGGTAAAACTCTATCTTCTAATCTAAGATGCAATCTACTATAATTAAAGATACACGGGCAATCTAGCCCAAACTCTTCGTGCAAGGCCGCTTCAGAGATCTTCCACGTGTAATCTTCCAAGCCCATCTCCCTTACGGCCCACCTCCTGATTTGGCCAAAATCGGTGATAACACATGCCCCCTGGTTTTGGTAATGATAATTTCAAAACCACTCTGTTTTCCTTCGAAGGGTCATGTCGTGGCAGAGCAGACCTGTCGCAGTATTCTTCATCATGATGGCTTGCCTTCTCACCTTCTCTGTATGATTTGACAATTCTGGCCTCACCCCCTCGGAAACTGCAACGGCATTGAATCTCTACTAGGCTCCTCTTTATTTAACCGTGCCGATTGATTAGCCCTCTTCATCCTTTCTCTGTTCCAGCCATTGGCACCCAAAAAACCCTCCTACGCTACCATGTCTTCTTCCTCCTCTTCCTCTTCCGGTCTTTCCTATCGGTCTTCCTCCTCCCGCGAGACGCCTCCGGACGTACGCGCACCAGAAGAATGGGACCAGGAGGACCATGCCTCCTCCGTCTGGTCCGAGGATGACAAGTCCCGACCAGCGGGGATGGGATCTCTAGTTCCTAGCCGATGGGGAACTGGAATCGGAAAGTGAGGATGACTTGTTCCCCTGGGACGGCTGTCCCTCTTCCGAAGAAGAGAAGGAGGAAGACGAAGACGACTCCCTCGAGGGCTACCCACTGGCGAAACGTCTCCGCATGTGGTGGGACGACGACGACAGCGATGATGACGAGGAGGATGAGCTCCCATAGAGGGCTATGGAAGCAGCGACGAAGAGCCCATCGGCAGCAGTGCCGATGAGAGCTCCGAGGACGACGACGAGGGCAGCGACGGTCCGTAGATAGGATCCACTAGTGTAGGTCTAGTAGTAGCAGTTTGGTCAGCAGACCCTTCTTTTTGTACCTCTCCCTTTGAGCAATCGACTCATTCTTTGTAAGGAATCTTGTTTATCAATGAAGAATTCCTCCAGTTTTGACTTTGCCGATTCCTTTTATGCTAATTTAGCCGATTGTCAATTCGGTCAATGGCTAATGAGCCGATTGCCACGCACCAGTTCCTCAAAATTTCTGCGCAGTCAGTTGCCCCCCGAGCCTTCATTAAGGCGAGAACAGCAGTGAGCCAACCAAACGTGCCACCATCGCTTCCCGAGTCATGATGCGAGAGCCAGCCGATTTCAACAAAATCGGCTCCCCAGAACAGAGAACTTTAGGGCGAGCTGCCCCCCGAGCCTCAATCAAGGCGAGAATACCGGCATGGATGCACAGATCAAACAAAAAGGCTCTGACCTTAGGTAATCTGGTAATCCGAGATAGCCACCATGAAGAATCAGCCAGACTTGCCCCCATCGATCAGTTTCCTTCCACTGGGCGCCGATGTTTCCTTCCAGGCTTTGTTTCTTAGTTCTAAAGTCGATGCCCTTGCATCGGCTGTAAAAAAAATTTGTTTTCTTTTTACTGGCCGATTTTTCCTAATCGGCTCCCAGTGTTTCGCTGCACACATGCTTACACATGTTTACACATGTTTATCTGCACATGTTCATCTGACTATATTATGCCCCCCGAGCCGAATCTGCAGGTGACTGCAGATATCGGCTTTGTGGTTAGCCAAGGCACTGTACTTGGCACGTCGGCTCCGCGAGGATTCGTGTTGACTTTCATCCGCCGACGTGACCGCTGCCCAGTAGATCGATGTTGAACACAAGCAGAACATGTGGTGAAGATAATTTTGGCCGATTGCTGGAATCGGCCTCCATATCGATTGAGGCGCTGACTGAAGGTTCTGTAATGCTCCTTCATAATTTTTGGGGCCGATCACAAGGATCAGCCTCGCCACGTTTGCTCATCGCTTTGCTTCAGCTACTCGGTCAGGCTGGTGGATAAAACCAGCCCAACCTCTGACTTGATGCGCCTGCTGTCGTCCACCTTGAGTGCATCGTAGAATCGTGGAGCACTAAGCTCCGTCGGAAGGACGAGCACCATGTTTGTACAGCCGATGTTTCACCATCGGCTTTCCTTCTTAGGACGCCACTCCATTTCAGTGGGCGACCCTCTTCATCGAGGGTTGCTGAACTTTCACGGCCAGTTAGGTCGTGCCTTCCTTAGCGTATGCAAGTATAACCTTTCGGCTTCCTCCAGGCCGCGCAATCGCTGAACCCTGCGCTTTTGGGAACGGCTGAGTCCATCGGGGCACCACCTTGGACGGTGGTACCTGTCTTCTTCTTCTTCTTGTCCCTCGTCTTCGGAATCCTCGAGATCTGCCCACCGAGGGGACTCAGCGCGTTTGCTTTGTGGCGGGAGAGGCCCTAAGCGCTGAACACGGACACGTTGGCTGCCTCCTTCTTCTTCTGGTTGCATTCTGGGCAGTTGCCGATTGTGGGCAATCGGCTCATTCCTGAATCCCAGCAGTGTCTGAAGAAGGGGCAGTCCCAGTGCCTGTCGTTGTCGTCTTGCTCCCTTGATTCTTCTTTGGCACGGCGCTCGTGCTCCTCCTCATCGTGATTGTGCCGACGATGTCTTCTGGCTTCTCTAGCCAGACGATCTCTTTCATCATCATCGCTGGATCGTCGGCGTTGGTCATACTGACTCACATACTTGTTGAGGAGGTGATCAGAGAGGGGTCGCTGATATCTCATGTTCTTCACTTCTCCCTCTGTGACGTAGCGCTTGCCATCATGATGGAGCCGATCGCGTGGAGCGGCCTCCTCTGTGTCCTTGCTACGAGAGCAGCTGCCCTCGTCTCCATCTTTGCCAGAGTGGTGCCCAAGTCCTACCATGTTGATGCTGAACGAGGACCCTGGCTGGCAACCTTCAGGGTAAGTGCATCTACCATGTTAACGGCGGGGAAGGGTTGGGTGTCGACCTTCATGGCGTACTGGTTGAAAATCAGACGCCCCTTCTCTATCGCCGCTTGGATGTGCTGACGCCACACCCTGCAGTCGTTGGTGGCATGGGAGAGCGAGTTATGCCATTTGCAGTATGGCTTTCCGTTCAGCTCTTGCACCGTGGGGAATTTGAGACCTTCGGGAATCGTCAACTGCTTCTCCTTGAGCAGGAGGTCGAAGATTTGCTCGGTTTGGTCACGTCAAAATCAAACCCCACAGGCGGGCTGGTGGCTTTACCCATTTGCGGGACACGGGGTTCCCAGTCCATTCAGCCTTGCTACCTCTTGATCTCCCGTAGAAACTTTGTCTTCCTCTGCATCGACCAGGACTACTGCACGCTTGAATTTGTCCTGTACGGGTCAGGTGGCGCTGTTCATATGCGACGGTTTGAACCATGTGCGAGTGAGGGATAGTCTGCGGGAGGCCATGTCCTTGAGCGGTGTTGCGAGGCCCGCTACTGCCAACTCGACTGCTTCCTTTTCATTATACGAACCGAATAACATCGGTTCCTAAGATTCCTGACGCTGGATGTATTACATCACAGTTTCTCCACGCTTGACGTAGTTGTGCTAGATCGCAATGCCGGACTCGGAAGCCTCGAATGTGTGCATATGGACTGCTCTTCAACCCTTCCAAGTCCGGATGGAGTCTGGTGGCAACGAGGTGTACCATCCGAAAGCCGATCCCGTGAGGGACTGTGAGAAGAGCCTCACGCGTAGTTGATCCGACACGAGGCCGGTCCTAGTTGTGCCAAATATCGGCCACGTGCTCGATGGAGCTGGAACCATCGATCCTTGAATTTGGAGAAGTCAGGGAGCCGATATTTAGGTGGTAGCGGGATCATCTCGTAGTCGTCGGTACAGCTTGGAATAGCCGATTGCCCTCCGTTTCGGCACCATGCCGAACTGGTTCTGATCGTCTGTGTTGGCTGCGGGAGTTGAACTCGAAGATTCGTAGGGGTGGCGTACTTAGCCAGCCATGTTTGCTTTTCCAGCTCTGAGCCAGCTGCGGGAGCTGAGCTCTAGGGTTGTCGGGGTGGCGTACTTAGTAAGCCCGTCGCTTCTCAAGATCTGACTGCGTCCCTCCTGTTTTCCCAGAAGTCCCTGATGTTGTGGCCTGGTTTGCGAGCGCCCAGTTACCACAATCTGGCACATACGTGCACGTGTACCCGTGAGGGATCTCCTTGGGCGCCTCAAGCAAGAACTGGTAGTCACTAGGGTCACCACCGATCTTGTAGACGATGAATGCCGGTGAAGTCGGCACTTCTGGTGCTGCCCACGCAAATGGCAGTGGTGGACGGGACTGGAGTGGCAACTCTCCTTGATGCGTCCCAGCTGGTCCTGACGGCGATGCGGTGCCTCATGATCTCCTGGATCACCCGAAGAGCGACACGCTCCAACGTGTTTACCAGGTTCTCAGAGTGGCGGTGTAGCGAGTGAGCCACCATGTAGTTGATCTCCTGCCGCAGGGACCTGGTGCGTTCTTCTGACGGGGCAGAGAGGTCTATCCCATCGAGTGCACCATCAGGCGTGAACCCCTTCCACCTGATGCCATGTGAACGGGTTCTGTGGAAAGAGCCGATGAGGTCGGCTTCGAGGATGACTTTGATCTCGTCATACTTCTTCTTGAGCTCGTCGGTCAGATCCTCGTACGTGACTGGCGTGCCGTCCGCCATCTCAGATGTAGATGGCGATGTGGTTGATGTAGAAGCTTGTCCCACCGGGCGTGCCAGAATGTGTTCTGCCAAAACCCACCGGCGGGCAGCGACGGGCAACACCGTAAGCGGGAACAACCTAGGGCTGCGGCTGGCCGAGGTCCCTCCGAGCGACGGCCCGCAAAGCCTGTACACACGTCCGATGCTAATGCAAGGGCGTGCCACCTGACCTATACCTGGTCAGGAAGGTGATGGAGATGCCTCGCTTAGTTTCTGCATGGCATACACGTAAACATTAAATACGAGCCTCGATCGGCTCTCAGGTTATCCTGTGAATCGGCTCAAAGAGCCGATCCACCCATGATTCGTACGAGGTGCACGAATATATGGTGGTCCTGCTTGATCAAGATAAAGCTAATGAGATCAACGATTTAGGGTTTTCACCGCATAATCGGATCATCCTACTCACGATTGGGCCTCGCGGCCACGCATGGTGATCGTAAGCCGATCCTAGATAGGGCCTAAAAACCAACACGAGGTTGATCCCGGAACATCCTGTCTAGGACTAGCAAACGACACCCTACGTGCCGCTGGATCCTCCAACCCCTTGTAAGGCCTAACTATTGGAGATATTAAACTAATCCTCGATGAACGAGGAGCAATCGTAACGGATCGGATCTACTAAATAAAGATCAAGCGGGGTGTCGCCCCCACACCTAAGATAGGTATGAGGGCGGCTAGATATGCAAGGGTTGCACTACGATAGCATGTTATACGAAGAACTATGCTAACCCTAACATATCTATGATAACTACGTTGCTCGCCATCAAAAAGGCTTCAGTACGAGCAACGCATGAACAACATAAAGCTTGTGCTGCCTAGATCGCAAGATGCGATCTAGGCAGCATGATGCTTACCGGTAGAAACCCTCAAGACGAAGGAGTTGGCGATGCGCCGAGATTGATTTGGTTGGTTGAACGTTGGTTGTTGTTTATTCCATAAACCCTAGATACATATTTATAGTCCAGGGGACTTTCTAATTTAGGCGTGCACCTAACCGTGCACGGGTAAAACTCTATCTTCTAATCTAAGATGCAATCTACTATAATTAAAGATACACGGGCAATCTAGCCCAAACTCTTCATGCAAGGCCGCTTCAGAGATCTTCCACGTGTAATCTTCCAAGCCCATCTCCCTTACGGCCCACCTCCAGATTTGGCCAAAACATGTGAGTATCATCATAAAAGTAGCATGGAACATAAGAAATTATAGATACGTTTGAGACGTATCAAGCATCCCCAACTTAGTTCCTACTCGTCCTCGAGTAGGTAAACGATAACAAAGATAATTTCGAAGTGACATGCTATCATAATCTTGATCAATACTATTGTAAAGCATATGAGATGAATGCAGCGATTCGAAGCAATGGTAAAGACAATGAGTAAACAAATGAATCATATAGCAAAGACTTTTCATGAATAGTACTTTCAAGACAAGCATCAATAAGACTTGCATAAGAGTTAACTCATAAAGCAATAGATTCTTAGTAGAAAGTTTTGAAGCAACACAAAGGAAGATACAAGTTTCAGCAGTTGCTTTCAACTTCAACATGTTCATCTCATGGATAATTGTCAACACAAAGTAATATGATGAATGCAAATAAGCAAGTATGTAGGAATCAATGCACAGTTAACACAACTATTTGCTTCTAAGATAGAAAGAAGTAGGTAAACTGACTCAACATAAAAGTAAAAGAATGGCCCTTCGCAGAGGGAAGCAGGGATAAAATCATGTGCTAGAGCTTTTCAAGTTTTGAAATCATAAAGAGAGCATAAAAGTAAAGTTTTGAGAGGTGTTTGTTGTTGTCAACGAATGGTAGTGGGCACTCTAACCCCCTTGCCAGACAGACTTTCAAAGAGCGGCTCCCATGAAGGAAGTTATCTCTACCACCAAGGTAGATCATCCCTCTTCTATTTTGTTTACACATGTACTTTAGTTTTATTTTTATTTTTGGGTGACACTCCTTCCAACCTTTTCTTTCACAAGCCATGGCTAACCGAATCCTCGGGTGCCTTCCAACAATCACATACCATGAAGGAGTGTCTATTTATTTTAGTTTTATTTAGATGACACTCCTCCCCACCTTTGCTTTCTCAAGCCATGGCTAACCGAATCCTCGGGTGCCTTTCAACATTTCACATACCACGGAGGAGTGTCTATTTGCAAAATTAAGTTGCTTACTGATGAATCAGAGCAAAACATGTGAAGAGAATTATTAATGAAGGTTAATTAATTGGGGCTGGGAACCCCGTTGCCAGCTCTTTTTGCAAAATTATTGGATAAGCAGATGAAGCCACTAGTCCATTGGTGAAAGCTGCCCAACAAGATTGAAAGATAAAACACCACATACTTCCTCATGAGCTATAAAACATTGACACAAATAAGAGATAATAACTTTTGAATTGTTTAAAGGTAGCACACGAAGTATTTACTTGGAATGGCAGAAAAATACCATGTAGTAGGTAGGTATTGTGGACACAAATGGCGTAGTTTTTGGCTCAAGGATTTTGGATGCACGAGAAGTATTCCCTCTCAGTACAAGGCTTAGGCTAGTAAGGTTGTTTGAAGCAAACAAAAGTATGAACCGGTACAGCAAAACTTACATAAGAACATATTGCAAGCATTATAAGACTCTACATTGTCTTCCTTGTTGTTCAAACCCTCACCAGAAAATATCTAGACTTTAGAGAGACCAATCATGCAAACCAAATTTTAACAAGCTCTATGTAGTTCTTCATTAATAGGTGCAAAGTACATGATGCAAGAGCTTAAACATGATCTATATGAGCACAACAATTGCCAAGTATCAAATTATTCAAGACATTATACCAATTACCACATGTAGCATTTTCCGTTTCCAACCATATAACAATTAACGAAGCAGTTTCAACCTTCGCCATGAACATTAAGAATAAAGCTAAGAACATATGTGTTCATATGCAACAGCGAAGCGTGTCTCTCTCCCACACAAAGAATGCTAGGATCCAATTTTATTCAAACAAAAACAAAAATAAGAACATAAAGACGCTCCAAGTAAAGCACATAAGATGTGACGGAATAAAAATATAGTTTCACTAGAGGTGACCTGATAATTTGTCGATGAAGAAGGGGATGCCTTGGGCATCCCCAAGCTTAGATGCTTGAGTCTTCTTGAGATATGCAGGGATGAACCACGGGGCTTCCCCAAGCTTAGAGTTTTCACTCTCCTTGATCATATTGTATCATCCTCCTCTCTTGATCCTTGAAAACTTCCTCCACACCAAACTCAAAACAAAATCATTAGAGGGTTAGTGCATAATCAAAAATTCACATATTCAGAGGTGACATAATCATTCTTAGCACTTCTGAACATTGCACAAGCTTTACTGAAAGTTAATGGAACAAAGAAATCCATCAAACATAGCAAAACGGGCAATGCGAAATAAAGGCAGAATCTGTCAAAACAGAACAGTCCGTAAAGACGAATTTTACGGGGCACTTAACTGCTCGAGATGAAAATGCTCAAATTGAATGAAAGTTGCGTACATATCGAGGATCACGCACGTAAATTGGCAGATTTTTCTGAGTTACCTACAGAGAATACTACTCAAATTTGTGACAGCAAGAAATCTGTTTCTGCGCAGTAATCCAAGTCTAGTATCATCTTTACTATCAAAGACTTTACTTGGCACAATAATGCAATAAAATAAAGATAAGGAGAGGTTGCTATAGTAGTAAAAACTTCCAAGACTCAAATATAAAACAAAAGTGCATAAGTAAAATAATGGGTTGTCTCTCATAAGCGCTTTTCTTTAACGCCTTTCAGCTAGGCGCAGAAAGTGTGAATCAAGTATTATCAAGAGACGAAGCATCAACATCATAATTTTCACAATTTGTCACAATATATATATTAGATGTTCCATTATCCATAGTGTTACTAAGGGCTTTGTGAATTTTAGGCCTATAATAGTTTTTTGGCTTAGACACCTTAGAGACATACATGAACTTTTGCTCCTTACCCACATAAGCTTTCTCCTTAAATTTAAGAGAAGAAAAAGTTGAACCCAAGGTTCCCATAGCTTCTTCAAGTTCATTAATCCTATGGGTTTGATTATCATGAGTAGCACAAGTTTCTAAGATGGCAATTCTCTCATTAATTCCACCTAGAGATTTATCAAGTTTATCAGTGCTATTAAGTAATATTCCCAATTTAGTCTCAATACTTGGAAGATTTTTCTCTATGGTCTCCAACATTTTCATGACATCTCCAAGAGAGATTTCAATTTTAACTTCATTAATAGGTGGTATTCCAACTAGACTCTCAATGATGCAACTAGCTTCTAAAGCAGGAGTGCCTAGGAAATTACCTCCCGCAAGAGTATCAAGAACATACCTATTCCAGCTAGAGATACCAACATAAAAGTTCCTAAGTAGGATAATAGTGGAGTGTTTCTTAGTGCACCTATTATGAGCATCACTAATTCTATACCAAGCATCTTTTAAACATTCTCCCCCTTGTTGCTTAAACGAACGAACTTCAACTTCAGGATTACTCATTTTAGCAATAGTAAGTAAAGCAAACTAAATAAAGTAAATGCAAGTAACTAATTTTTTTTTGTTTTTTTTTAATATGGAGAACGCAAACAAGATAGTAAATAAAGTAAAGCAAGTAACTAATTTTATTATATTTTTGATATAATGAGCAAACAAAGCAGTAAATAAAATAAAGTAAAGCAAGACAAAAACAAAGTAAAGAGATTGGAAGTGGAAAACTCCCCTTGCAGCGTGTCTTGATCTCCCCGGCAACAGCGCCAGAAAAAGAGCTGCTGGCGTGCAGTTGACGTGGGAGTAAGAAATCTCTGTGGTTTAATTTTCCTTCACGTCCCCGACAACGGCGCCAGAAAAAGAGCTTGATATGCATAAAGCACACGTCCGTTGGGAACCCCAAGAGGAAGGTGTGATGCGTACAGCAGCAAGTTTTCCCTCATAAGAAACCAAGGTTATCGAACCAGTAGGAGTCAAGGAGCACATGAAGGTTGTTGGTGGCGGAGTGTAGTGCGGCGCAACACCAGGGATTCCGGTGCCAACGTGGAACCTGCACAACACAATCAAAGTACTTTGCCCCAACGTAATAGTGAGGTTGTCAATCTCACCGGCTTGCTGTAAACAAAGGATTAGATGTATAGTGTGGAAGATGATGTTTGTTTGCGAAAAACAGTAAGAACAAGTATTGCAGTAGATTGTATTCGATGTAAAAGAATGGACCGGGGTCCACAATTCACTAGTGGTGTCTCTCCAATAAGAAATAGCATGTTGGGTGAACAAATTACAGTTGGGCAATTGACAAATAAAGAGGGCATAACAATGCACATACATATCATGATGAGTAGTGTGAAATTCAATTGGGCATTATGACAAAGTACATAGACCGCTATCCAGCATGCATCTATGCCTAAAAAGTCCACCTTTCAGTTAGCATCCGCACCCCTTCCAGTATTAAGTTGCAAACAACAGACAATTGCATTAAGTATGGTGCGTAATGTAACAACAATATCCCTTAGACAAAGCATTGATGTTTTATCCCTAGTGGCCACAACACATCCACAACCTTAGAACTTTCTATCATTGTCCCAGATTAAATGGAGGCATGAACCCACTATCGAGCATAAATACTCCATCTTAGAGTTACAAGTATCAACTTGGCCAGAGCCTCTACTAGCAACGGAGAGCATGCAAGATCTTAAACAACACATACATGATAGATTGATAATCAACATAACATAGTATTCCATATTCATCTGATCCCAACAAACACAACATGTAGCATTACAAATAGATGATCTTGATCATGATAGGCAGCTCAGAATCGAACAATGATAGCACATGAGAAGAAACACATCTAGCTACTGCTATGGACCCATAGTCAGGGGTGAATGATGTCCCCCCTCTTTTCCTGTGGTGGTGTTGGGCCTTCAAGAGCAGAGGTTTGTAGAACAGCAACAAGTTTTCCCTTAAGTGGATCACCCAAGGTTTATCGAACTCGGGGAGGAAGAGGTCAAAGATATTCCTCTCATGCAACCCTGCAACCACAAAGCAAAAGTCTCTTGTGTCCCCAACACACCTAATAGGTGCACTAGTTCGGCGAAGATGATAAAAACAGGTGGTATAAATAAGTAGTAGCATAGAACGGCACAGAAAAGTGCTTTGCCCGGGACGTAAACAAGCAAATCTTACAGCGGTATGCTGCCAAACATAACAACAGCGATAGAAGTATTTAGGAACAAGGCCTAGGGATCATACTTTCACTAGTGGACACTCTCAACATTGATCATATAAAGAATAGATAAATGCATACTCTACACTCTTGTTGGATGATGAACACCATTGCGTAGGATTACACAAACCCTCAATGCCGGAGTTAACAAGCTCCACAATTCAATGTTCATATTTAAATAACCTTAGAGTGCATGAAAGATCAACACGACTAAACCAAGTACTAACATAGCAACACACTGTCACCTTCACACTATGTAGGACGAATAGATCACATCAATACCATCATAGCAATAGTTAACTTCATAATCTACAAGAGATCATAATCATAGCCTACGCCAAGTACTAACACGGATGCACACACTGTCACCATTACACCGTGCAGGAGGAATAAAACTACTTTAATAACATCACTAGAGTAGCACATAGATAAATTGTGATACAAAACACATTGCAATCATAAAGAGATATAAATAAGCACTTCACTATGCCATTCATAACAGTGAATAAGTATTCTGTGAAATATAGCCTAAGAGACCCACACGGTGCACACACTGTCACCTTTACACACGTGGGACAAGGAGTCTCCGGAGATCACATAAGTAAAATTCACTTGACTAGCATAACGACATCTAGATTACAAGCATCATCATATGAATCTCAATCATGTAAGGCAGCTCATGAGATTATTGTATTGAAGTACATAGGAAGAGATGAACCACATAGCTACCGGTACAGCCTCGAGCCTCGATGGAGACTACTCCCTCCTCATGGGAGACAGCATCGTTGATGAAGATGGCGGTGGTGTCGATGGAGAGCCTTCCGGGGGCACTTCCCCGTCGGCGGCGTCGCAGAGACTCCTGTCCCCCGGATCTTGGCCGCGATGGCGGCGGCTCGGAAGGTTTCTCGTACCGTGGCTTTTTCTTATCGAGGTTTTAGGTCGGGGCTTAAATAGGCGAGAGGCGGCGTCGGGAGGTCAACGGCGACGACACCATGGGGGCCGCGGCGGTGGGCCGCGCCGGCCTATCATCTGGGGCCTGTGGCCCCCCTACGCGACTCTCGGGTGTTGGATGCTTCCGGGGATTCTAAGGTCTTTGGCGTTGATTTCGTCGATTAAGAATATTTCCTTACTAGGATTTGAACCAAAAACAGCAGAAAACAGGAACTGGCCCTTCGGCATCTCGTCAATAGGTTAGTTCCGGAAACGCATAAATATGACATAAAGTATGCATAAAACATGTAGATATCATCAATAATGTGGCATGGAACATAAGAAGTTATCGATACGTCGGAGACGTATCAGCATCCCCAAGCTTAGTTCTGCTCGTCCCGAGCAGGTAAACGATAACAAAGATAATTTCTGGAGTGACATGCCATCATAAACTTGATCATACTATTGTTAACACATGTAATGAATGCAGTGATCAAAACAATGTATATGACATGAGTAAACAAATGAATCATATAGCAAAGACTTTTCATGAATAGTACTTTCAATACAAGCATCAATAAGTCTTGCATAAAAGTTAACTCATAAAGCAATAATTCAAAGTAGAGGTATTGAAGCAACACAAAGGAAGATTAAGTTTCAGCGGTTGCTTTCAACTTGTAACATGTATATCTCAGGATAGTTGTCAATGTAAAGTAATATAACAAATGCAATATGCAAGTATGTAGGAATCAATGCACAGTTCACACAAGTGTTTGCTTCTTGAGGTGGAGAGAGATAGGTGAACTGACTCAACAATAAAAGTAAAAGAATGGCCCTTCGCAGAGGGAAGCATTGATTGCTATATTTGTGCTAGAGCTTTTATTTTGAAAACATAAAGAGAGCATAAAAATAAAGTTTTGAGAGGTGTTTGTTGTTGTCAACGAATGGTAGCGGGTACTCTAACCCCCTTGCCAGACAAACCTTCAAAGAGCGGCTCCCATTTTATTTTATTTTTGGGTGGCACTCCTTCCAACCTTTCTTTCACAAACCATGGCTAACCGAATCCTCGGGTGCCTGCCAACAATCTCATACCATGAAGGAGTGCCTTTTTATTTTAGTTTTATTATGATGACACTCCTCCCAACCTTTGCTTACACAAGCCATGGCTAACCGAATCCTTCGGGTGCCGTCCAACAATCACATACCATGGAGGAGTGTCTATTTTTGTTAATTAATTTGGGACTGGGAATCCCATTGCCAGCTCTTTTTGCAAAATTATTGGATAAGCGGATGAAGCCACTAGTCCATTGGTGAAAGTTGCCCAACAAGATTGAAAGATAAACACCACATACTTCCTCATGAGCTATAAAACATTGACACAAATCAGAGGTAATAAATTTTGAATTGTTTAAAGGTAGCACTCAAGCAATTTACTTTGGAATGGCGGAGAAATACCATGTAGTAGGTAGGTATGGTGGACACAAATGGCATATTGGTTGGCTCAAGTCTTTTGGATGCATGAGAAGTATTCCCTCTCGATACAAGGTTTAGGCTAGGAAGGTTATTTGAAACAAACACAAGGATGAACCGGTGCAGCAAAACTCACATAAAAGACATATTGTAAACATTATAAGACTCTACACTGTCTTCCTTGTTGTTCAAACTCAATACTATAAATTATCTAGACCTTAGAGAGACCAATTATGCAAACCAAATTTTAGCAAACTCTATGTATTTCTTCACTAATAGGTGCAAAGTATATGATGCAAGAGCTTAATCATGAGCACAACAATTGCCAAGTATCACATTATTCAAGATATCATACCAATTACTACATGTAGCATTTTCCGTTTCCAACCATATAACAATTTAACGAAGCAGTTTCAACCTTCGCCATGAAAATTAAAAGCTAAGAACACATGTGTTCATATGAACCAGCGGAGCGTGTCTCTCTCCCACACAAGCATTTATTCAAACAAAAACAAAAACAAAAACAAGAAACATACAGACGCTCCAAGTAAAGTGCATAAGATGTGACCGAATAAAAATATAGTTTCAGGGGAGGAACCTGATAATGTTGTCGATGAAGAAGGGGATGCCTTGGGCATCCCCAAGCTTAGACGCTTGAGTCTTCTTGATATATGCAGGGGTGAACCACCGGGGCATCCCCAAGCTTAGAGCTTTCACTCTTCTTGATCATATTGTATCATCCTCCTCTCTTGACCCTTGAAAACTTCCTCCACACCAAACTCGAAACAAACTCATTAGAGGGTTAGTGCATAATCAAAAACTCACATGTTCAGAGGTGACACAATCATTCTTAACACTTCTGGACATTTCCCAAAGCTACTGGAAGTTAATGGACCAAAGAAATCCATCCCACATAACAAAAGAAGCAATGCGAAATAAAAGGCAGAATCTGTCAAAACAGAACAGTCCGTAAAGACGAATTTTATTGAGGCACCGGACTTGCTCAAATGAAAATGCTCAAATTGAATGAAAGTTGCGTACATATCTGAGGATCACTCACGTAAATTGGCATAATTTTCTGAGTTACCTACAGAGAATTTTTCCCAGATTCGTGACAGCAAAGAAATCTGTTTCTGCGCAGTAATCCAAATCTAGTATGAACTTTACTATCAACGACTTTACTTGGCACAACAAAACACAAAACTAAGATAAGGAGAGGTTGCTACAGTAGTAAACAACTTCCAAGACACAAATATAAAACAAAGTACTGTAGCAAAATAACACATGGGTTATCTCCCAAGAAGTTCTTTCTTTATAGCCATTAAGATGGGCTCAGCAATTTTAATGATGCACTCGCAAGAAATAGTATTTGAAGCAAAAGAGAGCATCAAGAGGCAAATTCAAAACAACTTTAAGCCTAACATGCTTCCTATGAAAAGGAATCTTGTAAATAAACAAGTTCAAGAAGCATAATGCAACAAGCATAGAAAGATAAAACAAGTGTAGCTTCAAAAATTTCAGCACATAGAGAGGTATTTTAGTAACATGAAAATTTCTACAACCATATTTTCCTCTCTCATAATAACTTTCAGTAGCATCATGAGCAAACTCAACAATATAACTATCACATAAAGCATTCTTATCATGAGTCTCATGCATAAAATTATTACTACCCACATAAGCATAATCAATTTTATTAGTTGTAGTGTGAGCAAATTCAACAAAGTAGCTATCATCAAATATAGGAGGCATATTGTAATCATAATCAAATTTACTCTCCATAGTAGGTGGCAACAAAAGACTACTATCATTATAATCATCATAAATAGGAGGCAAAGTATCATCAAAGTAAATTTTCTCCTCAATGCTTGGGGGACTAAAAAGATCATGCTCATCAAAACCAGCTTCCCCAAGCTTAGAATTTTCCATAGCATTAGCAACAATAGTGTTCAAAGCATTCATATTAATAACATTCCCATTAGCATGCATATAAAGTTCCATAGGTTTTTTAATTCTCTCTTCAAACACATCATGTCCTAATTCAAGATAAAGTTCATAAAGATCTCTCATATTTTTGTTGTTTTCCATTATGCCTAACTAGTGTAAACAAGAAACAAAAAGTTGCAATTGCAGGATCTAAAGGAAATAGCTTCGAGCACAAACACAATGGTGCCAGAAAAGTACTGTTACCTGGAACCGGAGTATGAGTGCTTTTTACCTTTCCTCCCCGGCAACGGCGCCAGAAAATACTTGATGCTGTCCAGGACTGGCGCGTGGTTGACGAGGGAGGAAATGGTGTAGCTTTCCTTCGTTCCCCGGCAACGGCGCAAAATAGCTTGATGTCTACGCCCCCTCCTTTTCCTGTAGACGGTGTTGGGCCTCCAAGAGCAGAGGTTTGTAGAACAGCAGCAAGTTTTCCCTTAAGTGGATCACCCAAGGTTTATCGAACTCGGGAGGAAGAGGTCAAAGATATCCCTCTCATGCAACCCTGCAACCACAAAGCAAGAAGTCTCTTGTGTCCCCAACACACCTAATAGGTGCACTAGTTCGGCGAAGAGATAGTGAAATACAGGTGGTATAAATAAGTAGTAGCAACGGCACCAGAAAAGTGCTTTGCCCAGGACAGTAAACAAGCAGTAGTAACGCAGCAGTAGTAACGCAGTAAAACAGTAAACAAGCAGCGATAGCAGTATTTAGGAACAAGGCCTAGGGATCATACTTTCACTAGTGGACACTCTCAACATTGATCACATAACAGAATAGATAAATGCATACTCTACACTCTTGTTGGATGATGAACACCATTGCGTAGGATTACACGAACCCTCAATGCCGGAGTTAACAAGCTCCACAATTCAATGTTCATATTTAAATAACCTTAGAGTGCATGAAAGATCAACACGACTAAACCAAGTACTAACATAGCATGCACCACTGTCACCTTCACACTATGTAGGAGGAATAGATCACATCAATACCATCATAGCAATAGTTAACTTCATAATCTACAAGAGATCATAATCATAGCCTACACCAAGTACTAACACGGATGCACACACTGTCACCATTACACCGTGCAGGAGGAATAAAACTACTTTAATAACATCACTAGAGTAGCACATAGATAAATTGTGATACAAAACACATTGCAATCATAAAGAGATATAAATAAGCACTTCACTATGCCATTCATAACAGTGAATAAGTATTCTGTGAAATATAGCCTAAGAGACCCACACGGTGCACACACTGTCACCTTTACACACGTGGGACAAGGAGTCTCCGGAGATCACATAAGTAAAATTCACTTGACTAGCATAACGACATCTAGATTACAAGCATCATCATATGAATCTCAATCATGTAAGGCAGCTCATGAGATTATTGTATTGAAGTACATAGGAGAGAGATGAACCACATAGCTACCGGTACAGCCCCGAGCCTCGATGGAGAACTACTCCCTCCTCATGGGAGACAGCAGCGTTGATGAAGATGGCGGTGGTGTCGATGGAGGAGCCTTTCGGGGGCACTTCCCCGTCCCGGTGGCGTGCCGGAACAGAGACTCCTGTCCCCAGATCTTGGCTTCGCGATGGCGGCACTGGAAGGTTTCTCGTACCGTGGCTTTTTCGTATCGAGGTTTTAGGTCGAGGGGGCTTAAATAGGCGAAGAGGCGGCGTCAGGAGGTCAACGAGGTGACGACACCATAGGGCCGCGCGGCCAGGGGGTGGGCCGCGCCGGCCTATCATCTGGGGCCCCTGTGGCCCCCTACGCGCTCTCGGATGCTTCCGGGGATTCTAAGATCTTTGGCGTTGATTTCGTCGATTCGAGAATATTTCCTTACTAGGATTTCTGAAACCAAAAACAGCAGAAAACAGGAACTGGCCCTTCGGCATCTCGTCAATAGGTTAGAAAACGCATAAATATGACATAAAGTATGCATAAAACATGTAGATATCATCAACAATGTGGCATGGAACATAAGAAATTATCGATACGTCGGAGACGTATCAGTGAACTACTCACACATCAATCCGTAGGCGATCATGGCGATGAAGAGTCCTCGGAGATGATTCCCTCTCGGCAGGGTGCCGGAGGCGATCTCTGAATCCCCGAGATGGGATTGGCGGCGGCGTCGTCTCTGTAAGGTTTTCCGTATCGTGGCTCTCGGTACTGGGGTTTCGCGACGAAGGCTTTAAGTAGGCGGAAGGGTAGGGTTGGAGGCGGCGTGAGGGCCCCACACAACAGGGCGGCGCGGGGCCCACCTTGGCCGCGCGGCCCTGGTGTGGTGGCGCCTCGACGCCCCACTTCGTAATCCTTTCGGTCTTATGGAAGCTTCGTGGAAAAATAAGACCTTGGGCATTGATTTCGTCCAATTCCGAGGATATTTCCTTTGTAGGATTTCTGAAACCAAAAACAGCAAAACAGCAACTGGCTCTTCGGCATCTTGTTAATAGGTTAGTGCCGGAAAATGCATAAATATGACATAAAGTGTGTATAAAACATGTGAGTATCATCATAAAAGTAGCATGGAACATAAGAAATTATAGATACGTTTGAGACGTATCACCTTGCTGACGCCAGGACGGGGCTGTTACGGCTTTTTTCCTACTTTTTCGCGAAGAAGAAGGAGCCCGAGACTTTCACTGCACTAGCCCCGCACTTCTTCCCTCAAGAAGATCTTGGGCTAGGTGTTAGACAAGAGGGCTTGAAGATTGGCGTTGAAGGCACCATTGCTCTGGTTGCCGAAAGCCAACAAGTTGTCGATTGGACGAAGGTTGGTGACGTGGGGCAGATGGAAACGAAGAAATGGAAATCTCTAATTAAAGCTTCCAAGCCAAGCTCAAAGAAGATCCTCTCCTTCCTTGGATGCAAACCAGCTCCTTCCCCTAGCTCGACAAAGCCAGAGGTCAAGTAGACCGTCATGTCCTTGTCTTTTATTTTGTTCTTTTGCTTTTTTCGACGTCGCCGAAGTGGCTTTGTCGACAGCTACCCCATTGGTTCATTAGGAACCCTCTTTTGTAATG
The DNA here is from genome assembly GCA_030979885.1 of Lolium multiflorum. Classification (NCBI taxonomy): domain Eukaryota; kingdom Viridiplantae; phylum Streptophyta; class Magnoliopsida; order Poales; family Poaceae; genus Lolium; species Lolium multiflorum. Next base: position 322,750,209 of record CM061748.1, on the reverse strand, counting down.
CCCATGTAAATATTTGACTGAATCAATGAAAAGCTATCTTGCCGAATTATTGATATCAAAATATTTTTCTCCAGTTGATTTTTGACAACTATACCATGATGCCTCGCTCTTCGGATGCATTACCAGTTGCGTCTTACTCGAAAAAAGCCCCCGTTGTCGAGCTTATGGAAGGTTCTTCGAATGCTGCACAGAATGAAGATTTGAACGATCTTCGACAACAACTTCAATCGATGAAGAAACAAGCTCTCGTGATAATGGAACAGTCTCGAAATCTTCTGAAAGGGAGAAACTTGCTCTTCAACAAGCTCAGGAGGCCCTAGCGTTGAAGGAGCAGTGCTGAGGCTACCGAAGCTACTTCTCGAGAAAATTATATGCTTCAACGATGAACGACTCCAGCTTGGATATGACAGTGCTTCGTAAATTTGGTCATACTTTATTTTATTCTTACTGCTTTTTCTTCCTGCTGATGTTGAAACAGGCTTTTTTTGGATACCGCTGCCGAAGATCAGCGTGTTGAAGCTCGGTCCAATGTGCTTCTCAAGCTTGCACTAGAGCATGGTTCTAATTTTTGGGTTACGCCTGAACGTACCCGCCGAATCGTCAAATTTCAAGATCACGCGGGTCAGGTCCGCGATTTTCTTGACTTCTGCAAAAGGACATTGTCCTTAGTTTATAGTACCATGTTTCCATGCAACAAAACACCAGAAACTCTTCCTGCTTTGATGGATAAGTTCCGAGATGCCCCTCGAATCCATGAATTTGTGCGAGCCCAACTATCTGCTGGGGCAAGATTTGCCATGATTATGATACAAATCTGCTACCCGAAGTTAGACCTGACTCAAATTGTCACCAAGTGTCTGGCTAAGCAGGCGAAGAGGAAGAGGAACATCGACAAAATCAATGATGTTGTGACCCCTATAGCAGAAGAAATGATGGATGAACTGCTTCGGCTAGACGCCAAATTCTTCGTGAGAGGTAGCTATGCTGAGCATAGAACTGGTACTGCAAACAATGAACGGGTAAATATAGATGATATACTAGGTGGCAACTGAGAAGTTGCATATTGATGACCCACAAGTATAGGGGGTGTATCGTAGTATTTTCAATAAGTAATTGTGTCGAACCCAACGAGGAGCAGAAGGTGTTGACAAGCAGTTTCGATGAAGGATTCACCGTAAATGCTCACACACAATTGTTCAGGGGGTTTTGATGTATCAGTTGAATAAAGTACGAGTAAGTAAAGTGCGAGAGAAATAACTGCAGCGAGTGGCCCAATCCTTTTTATCACAAAGGACAAGCCGGTTTGTTTACTTATAATGACCAAACGTTCTTGAGGACACACGGGAATTTAGTCTAGTGCATTCGCTTTGATGCGTGTGGTTGACACGTCCGTTGGGAACCCCAAGAGGAAGGTGTGATGCGCACAGCGGCAAGTTTCCCTCAGTAAGAAACCAAGGTTTAATCGAACCAGTAGGAGCCAAGAAGCACGTTGAAGGTTGATGGCGGCGGGATGTAGTGCGGCGCAACACCAGATTCCGGCGCCAACGTGGAACCTGCACAACACAACCAAAGTACTTTGCCCCAACGAAACAGTGAGGTTGTCAATCTCACCGGCTTGCTGTAACAAAGGATTAACCGTATTGTGTGGAAGATGATTGTTTGCAGAAAACAGTAGAACAAGTATTGCAGTAGATTGTATTTCAGTATAGAGAATTGGACCGGGGTCCACAGTTCACTAGAGGTGTCTCTCCCATAAGATAAACAGCATGTTGGGTGAACAAATTACAGTTGGGCAATTGACAAATAAAGAGGGCATGACCATGCACATACATATTATGATGAGTATAGTGAGATTTAATTGGGCATTACGACAAAGTACATAGACCGCCATCCAACTGCATCTATGCCTAAAAAGTCCACCTTCAGGTTATCATCCGAACCCCCTCCAGTATTAAGTTGCTAACAACAGACAATTGCATTAAGTATTGCGCGTAATGTAACTAGTAACTACATCCTTGAACATAGCACTAATGTTTTATCCCTAGTGGCAACAGCACATCCACAACCTTAGAACTTTCTGTCACTGTCCCAGATATCAATGGAGGCATGAACCCACTATCGAGCATAAATACTCCCTCTTGGAGTTACAAGCATCTACTTGGCCAGAGCATCTACTAGTAACGGAGAGCATGCAAGATCATAAACAACACATAGACATGACTTTGATAATCAACATAACAAGTATTCTCTATTCATCGGATCCCAACAAACGCAACATATAGAATTACATATAGATGATCTTGATAATGTTAGGCAGCTCACAAGATCCGACAATGATAGCACAATGGGGAGAAGACAACCATCTAGCTACTGCTATGGACCCATAGTCCAGGGGTAGACTACTCACACATCACTCCGGAGGCGACCATGGCGGCGTAGAGTCCTCCGGGAGATGAATCCCCTCTCCGGCGGTGCCGGAGGCGATCTCCTGGATCCCCCGAGATGGGATCGGCGGCGGCGTCTCAGTAAGGTTTTCCGTATCATGGCTCCCGGTACTGGGGGTTTCGCGACGGAGGCTTTAAGTAGGCGGAAGGGCAGGTCAGGAGGCGGCACGAGGGCCCCATACCACGGCCGCGCGGCCAAGGGGGGCCGCGCCGCCTAGGGTGTGGCCCCTCGTGGCCCCTTTCGTCTCCTCTTCGGACTTGGAAGCTTCGTGGCAAAATAGGACCCTGGGTGTTGATTTCGTCCAATTCCGAGAATATTTTGTTACTAGGATTTCTGAAACCAAAAACAGAGAAAGCAACTGGCACTTCGGCATCTTGTTAATAGGTTAGTTCCAGAAAATGCACGAATATGACATAAAGTGTGCATAAAACATGTAGATATTATCAATAATGTGGCATGGAACATAAGAAATTATCGATACGTCGGAGACGTATCAGCATCCCCAAGCTTATTTCTGCTCGTCCCGAGCAGGTAAAACGATAACACAGATAATTTCTGGAGTGACATGCCATCATAACCTTGATCATACTATTTGTAAAGCATATGTAGTGAATGCAGCGATCAAAACAATGTATATGACATGAGTAAACAAGTGAATCATAAAGCAAAGACTTTTCATGAATAGCACTTCAAGACAAGCATCAATAAGTCTTGCATAAGAGTTAACTCATAAAGCAATAATTCATAGTAAAAGCATTGAAGCAACACAAAGGAAGATTAAGTTTCAGCGGTTGCTTTCAACTTGTAACATGTATATCTCATGGATATTGTCAACATAGAGTAATATAATAAGTGCAATATGCAAATATGTAGGAATCAATGCACAGTTCACACAAGTGTTTGCTTCTTGAGGTGGAGAGAAATAGGTGAACTGACTCAACATTGAAAGTAAAAGAATGGTCCTCCATAGAGGAAAAGCATCGATTGCTATATTTGTGCTAGAGCTTTGATTTTGAAAACATGAAACAATTTTATCAACGGTAGTAATAAAGCATATGTATCATGTAAATTATATCTTACAAGTTGCAAGCCTCATGCATAGTATACTAATAGTGCCCGCACCTTGTCCTAATTAGCTTGGACTACCGGATCATCGCAATGCACATGTTTTAACCAAGTGTCACAAAGGGGTACCTCCATGCCGCCTGTACAAAGGTCTAAGGAGAAAGCTCGCATTTTGGATTTCTCGCTTTTGATTATTCTCAACTTAGACATCCATACCGGGACAACATAGACAACAGATAATGGACTCCTCTTTTATGCATAAGCATGTAACAACAATTAATAATTTTCTCATATGAGATTGAGGATATATGTCCAAAACTGAAACTTCCACCATGGATCATGGCTTTAGTTAGCGGCCCAATGTTCTTCTCTAACAATATGCATGCTTAACCATAAGGTGGTAGATCTCTCTTACTTCAGACAAGACGAACATGCATAGCAACTCACATGAAATTCAACAAAGAGTAGTTGATGGCGTCCCCAGAAACATGGTTATCGCACAACAAGCAACTTAATAAGAGATAAAGTGCATAATTACATATTCAATACCACAATAGTTTTTAAGCTATTTGTCCCATGAGCTATATATTGCAAAGGTGAATGATGGAATTTTAAAGGTAGCACTCAAGCAATTTACTTTGGAATGGCGGAGAAATACCATGTAGTAGGTAGGTATGGTGGACACAAATGGCATAGTGGTTGGCTCAAGTATTTTGGATGCATGAGAAGTATTCCCTCTCGATACAAGGTTTAGGCTAGCAAGGTTATTTGAAACAAACACAAGGATGAACCGGTGCAGCAAAACTCACATAAAAGACATATTGAAAACATTATAAGACTCTACACCGTCTTCCTTGTTGTTCAAACTCAATACTAGAAATTATCTAGACCTTAGAGAAACCAAATATGCAAACCAAATTTTAGCATGCTCTATGTATTTCTTCATTAATGGGTGCAAAGCATATGATGCAAGAGCTTAAACATGAGCACAACAATTGCCAAGTATCACATTACCCAAGACATTAATAGCAATTACTACATGTATCATTTTCCAATTCCAACCATATAACAATTTAACGAAGAAGAAACTTCGCCATGAATACTATGAGTAGAAACTAAGGACATACTTGTCCATATGCTACAGCGGAGCGTGTCTCTCTCCCACAAAGTGAATGCTAGGATCCATTTTATTCAAACAAAACAAAAACAAAAACAAAAACAAACCGACGCTCCAAGCAAAGCACATAAGATGTGACGGAATAAAAATATAGTTTCAGGGGAGGAACCTGATAATGTTGTTGATGAAGAAGGGGATGCCTTGGGCATCCCCAAGCTTAGACGCTTGAGTCTTCTTGATATATGCAGGGGTGAACCACCGGGGCATCCCCAAGCTTAGAGCTTTCACTCTCCTTGATCATGTTGCATCATACTCCTCTCTTGATCCTTGAAAACTTCCTCCACACCAAACTTAGAACAACTCATTAGAGGGTTAGCGACAATAAAAATTAACATGTTCAGAGGTGACACAATCATTCTTAACACTTCTGGACATTGCATAAAGCTACTGGACATTAATGGATAAAAGAAATTCATCCAACATAGCAAAAGAGGCAATGCGAAATAAAAGGCAGAATCTGTCAAAACAGAACAGTTCGTATTGACGAATTTTAAAATGGCACCAGACTTGCTCAAATTAAAATGCCCAAATTTAATGAAAGTTGCGTACATATCTGAGGATCACGCACGTAGATTGGCTTAATTTTCTGAGCTACCTACAGAGAGGCAGGTCGAAATTCATGACAGCAAAGAAATCTGAAACTGCGCAGTAATCCAAATCTAGTATGAACTTTTCTATCAACGACTTTACTTGGCACAACAAAACACAAAACTAAGATAAGGAGAGGTTGCTACAGTAGTAAACAACTTCCAAGACACAAAATAAAAACAAAGTACTGTAGGTAAAAACATGGGTTGTCTCCCATAAGCGCTTTTCTTTAACGCCTTTCAGCTAGGCGCAGAAAGTGTGTATCAAGTATTATCAAGAGATGAAGTGTCAACATCATAATTTGTTCTCATAATAGAATCAAAAGGTAACTTCATTCTCTTTCTAGGGAAGTGTTCCATACCTTTCTTGAGAGGAAATTGATATTTTATATTACCTTCCTTCATATCAATAGTAGCACCAACAGTTCGAAGAAAAGGTCTTCCCAATATAATGGGACAAGATGCATTGCATTCAATATCCAAGACAACAAAATCAACGGGGACAAGGTTATTGTTAACGGTAATGCGAACATTATCAACTTTCCCCAAAGGTTTCTTTGTAGAATGATCAGCAAGATTAACATCCAAATAACAATTTTTCAGCGGTGGCAAGTCAAGCATATTATAAATTTTCTTAGGCATAACAGAAATACTTGCACCAAGATCACATAAAGCATTACAATCAAAATCTTTAACCTTCATCTTAATGATGGGCTCCCAACCATCCTCTAGCTTTCTAGGAATAGAGGCTTCGCGCTCTAGTTTCTCTTCTCTAGCTTTTATGAGAGCATTTGTAATATGTTGCGTGAAAGCCAAATTTATAGCACTAGCATTAGGACTTTTAGCAAGTTTTTGCAAGAACTTTATAACTTCAGAGATGTGGCAATCATCAAAATTCAAACCATTATAATCTAAAGCAATGGGATCATCATCCCCAATGTTGGAAAAAATTTCAGCAGTTTTATCACAGGCAGTTTCAGCAGTTTTAGCAGTTTCAGGCAGTTTCTCGCGCTTTGCATTAGAAGTGGAAACATTGCTAACACCAATTCTTTTATTATTATTAGTAGGAGGTGCAGCAACATGTGTAGCATTAGCATTACTAGTGGTGGTAATAGTCCAAACTTTAGCTACATTCTTCTCTTTAGCTAGTTTTTCATTTTCTTCTCTATCCCACCTAGCACGCAATTCAGCCATTAATCTTATATTCTCATTAATTCTAACTTGGATGGCATTTGCTGTAGTAAAATTTTATTATGATGATTCTCATTAGGCATAACTTTCGATTTCAAAAGATCAACATCAGCAGCAAGACTATCGACTTTAGAAGCAAGTATATCAATTTTCCCAAGCTTTTCTTCAACAGATTTGTTAAAAGCAGTTTGTGTACTAATAAATTCTTTAAGCATGGCTTCAAGTCCAGGGGGTGAACTCCTATTATTGTTGTAAGAATTCCCATAAGAATTACCATAGCCGTTGCCATTATTATAAGGATATGGCCTATAGTTATTACTAGAATTGTTCCGGTAAGCATTGTTGTTGAAATTATTATTTTTAATGAAGTTTACATCAACATGTTCTTCTTGTGCAACCAATGAAGCTAACGGAACATTATTAGGATCAATATTAGTCCTATCATTCACAAGCATAGACATAATAGCATCAATCTTATCACTCAAGGAAGAGGTTTCTTCAACAGAATTTACCTTCTTACCTTGTGGAGCTCTTTCCGTGTGCCATTCAGAGTAGTTGATCATCATATTATCAAGAAGCTTTGTTGCTTCACCAAGAGTGATGGACATAAAGGTACCTCCAGCAGCTGAATCCAATAAATTCCGCGAAGAAAAATTTAGTCCTGCATAGAAGGTTTGGATGATCATCCAAGTAGTCAGTCCATGGGTTGGGCAATTTTTAACCAGAGATTTCATTCTTTCCCATGCTTGTGCAACATGTTCAGTATCCAATTGTTTAAAATTCATTATGCTACTCCTCAAAGATATAATTTTAGCAGGGGGATAATATCTACCAATAAAAGCATCCTTGCATTTAGTCCATGAATCAATACTATTCTTAGGCAGAGATAGCAACCAATCTTTAGCTCTTCCTCTTAATGAGAAAGGGAACAATTTTAATTTTATAATGTCACCATCTACATCTTTATATTTTTGCATTTCACACAATTCAACAAAATTATTGAGATGGGCAGCAGCATCATCAGAACTAACACCAGAAAATTGCTCTCGCATAACAAGATTCAGTAAAGCAGGTTTAATTTCAAAGAATTCTGCTGTAGTAGCAGGTGGAGCAATAGGTGTGCATAAGAAATCATTATTATTTGTGGTTGTGAAGTCACACAACTTAGTATTTTCAGGGTTGGCCATTTTAGCAACAGTAAATAAAGCAAACTAGATAAAGTAAATGCAAGTAACTAATTTTTTTTGTGTTTTTGATATAGCAAACAAGATAGCAAATAAAGTAAAACTAGCAACTAATTTTTTGTATTTTGATTTAGTGCAGCAAACAAAGTAGTAAATAAAACTAAGCAAGACAAAAACAAAGTAAAGAGATTGAGAAGTGGAGACTCCCCTTGCATCGTGTCTTGATCTCCCCGGCAACGGCGCCAGAAATTTGCTTGATGCGTGTGGTTGACACGTCCGTTGGGAACCCCAAGAGGAAGGTGTGATGCGCACAGCGGCAAGTTTCCCTCAGTAAGAAACCAAGGTTTAATCGAACTAGTAGGAGTCAAGAAGCACGTTGAAGGTTGATGGCGGCGGGATGTAGTGCGGCGCAACACCGAGATTCCGGCGCCAACGTGGAACCTGCACAACACAACCAAAGTACTTTGCCCCAACGAAACAGTGAGGTTGTCAATCTCACCGGCTTGCTGTAACAAAGGATTAACCGTATTGTGTGGAAGATGATTGTTTGCAGAAAACAGTAGAACAAGTATTGCAGTAGATTGTATTTCAGTATAGAGAATTGGACCGGGGTCCACAGTTCACTAGAGGTGTCTCTCCCATAAGATAAACAGCATGTTGGGTGAACAAATTACAGTTGGGCAATTGACAAATAAAGAGGGCATGACCATGCACATACATATTATGATGAGTATAGTGAGATTTAATTGGGCATTACGACAAAGTACATAGACCGCCATCCAACTGCATCTATGCCTAAAAAGTCCACCTTCAGGTTATCATCCGAACCCCCTCCAGTATTAAGTTGCTAACAACAGACAATTGCATTAAGTATTGCGCGTAATGTAACTAGTAACTACATCCTTGAACATAGCACTAATGTTTTATCCCTAGTGGCAACAGCACATCCACAACCTTAGAACTTTCTGTCACTGTCCCAGATTTAATGGAGGCATGAACCCACTATCGAGCATAAATACTCCCTCTTGGAGTTACAAGCATCTACTTGGCCAGAGCATCTACTAGTAACGGAGAGCATGCAAGATCATAAACAACACATAGACATGACTTTGATAATCAACATAACAAGTATTCTCTATTCATCGGATCCCAACAAACGCAACATATAGAATTACATATAGATGATCTTGATCATGTTAGGCAGCTCACAAGATCCGACAATGATAGCACAATGGGGAGAAGACAACCATCTAGCTACTGCTATGGACCCATAGTCCAGGGGTAGACTACTCACACATCACTCCGGAGGCGACCATGGCGGCGTAGAGTCCTCGGGAGATGAATCCCCTCTCCGGCAGGGTGCCGGAGGCAATCTCCTGGATCCCCCGAGATGGGATCGGCGGCGACGGCGTCTCAGTAAGGTTTTCCGTATCGTCGCTCCCGGTACTGGGGGTTTCGCGACGGAGGCTTTAAGTAGGCGGAAGGGCGGGTCAGGAGGCGGCACGAGGGCCCCATACCACAGGGCCGCGCGGCCAGGGGGGCCGCGCCGCCCTAGGGTGTGGCCCCCTCGTGGCCCCTCTTCGTTTCCTCTTCGGACTTCTGGAAGCTTCGTGGCAAAATAGGACCCTGGCGTTGATTTCGTCCAATTCCGAGAATATTTCGTTACTAGGATTTCTGAAACCAAAAACAGCAGAAAACAGGAACTGGCACTTCGGCATCTTGTTAATAGGTTAGAATATGACATAAAGTGTGCATAAAACATGTAGATATTATCAATAATGTGGCATGGAACATAAGAAATTATCGATACGTCGGAGACGTATCACGCTTCATATAGCTAATTAATCTTCATTGTTTTGATAAGTGTTGTGTGGGTGAACCTATGCTAATGCACCGCCCTTCCTAGGACTAATACATACTTGTGATTATACCCCTTGCAAGCATCCGCAACTACAAGAAAGTAATTAAGATAAATCTAACCACAGCCTTAAACTCTGAGATCCTGCTATCCCTCCTGCATCGATATACCAATGGGGGTTTAGGTTTCTGTCACTCCGGCAACCCCGCAATTGGCAAACGAGTACAAGATGTATTCCCCTAGGCCCATAAAGGTGAAGTATCATGTAGTCGACGTTCACATGACACCACTAGAAGAATAACACCACAACTTAAATATCATAACATTGAATATTACTCAACCATAATTCACTACTAACATTTAGACTTCACCCATGTCCTCAAGAACTAAACGAACTACTCACGAGACATCATATGGAACATGATCAGAGGTGATATGATGATGAATAACAATCTGAATATAAACCTTGGTTCAATGGTTTCACTCAATAGCATCAATAACAAGTAGAAATCAATACCGGGAGAGTTTCCCCTATCAAACAATCAAGATCCAACCCAAATTGTTACAGCGGTGACGATGTGCAGCGGTGGAGACGGCGGTGATGATGATGGAGATGATGATGATGGTGATGGAGATGATGTCCAGCTCGATGTCGGTGACGATGGCATCGATTTCCCCCTCCGGGAGGGAATTTCCCGGCAGATTTCAGCCTGCCGGAGAGCTCTTTTCTCTATGGTGTTTTCCGCCCCGCAGAGGCGGCTGTGACTCTTCGCGACTATCCTCTGGAGCTTAGGTTTTCGGGACGAAGATGTACGCGAAGGAGAGGAGGCCAGAGGGGCTGTGGGCCCCCTCCTCACATGGCGGCGCGGCCAGGGCAGGGCCGCGCCGGCCTATGAGGGGGCCCATGGCGGCCCTCCTCGGCTCCTCCTTCTGGCTCTCTTCGTCTTCTGGAAAAATAGGATTTTTCATATAATTTCCATCAATTGTTGATCTTCCGAAATATTGCATTCTGACGGCGCTTTTTCCAGCAGAATCCTGACTCCGGTGCGCGATCCTCCAATAATCATGAAACATGCAAAATAGATGAAATAACATAAGTATCATCTCCAAATATGAAATATATCAATGAATAGCAGCAAATTATGATATAAAATAGTGATGCAAAATGGACGTATCAACTCCCCCAAGCTTAGACTTCGCTTGTCCCCAAGCGAAACTGAACTCGGTAAACAGGACCCCATGTTTATGGAGTGAAGAGTCGATAAATAAAATACGGACAAGAAGCATCATATCAATTCACACAAGACATTTTAGTAAACAACTTCCTCATATAATTCAACTTGAAACAAGTAGAGGGTAATCACAAATAAAGGTGCATAAGAAATCATAATTGGTGATGGAAAACTTCGTTCTTGGTCAAAGAACAATTAACAGATTATGTTAAAGCTTATATGGCACAACTTGCATACTCAATCATAATAATCTCCTCATAATCATTGATAACCTTCAAAGCTATATTCATTCAGATAAAACTCGTACTAAACAAGGAAGAGTAAAAGACATGATGAAGTAAATCACAATATAATGGTTTGATCACAACAACTCAAATGCTTGCTTAAGGAGGGAAATAGGTTTACTGACTCAACATAAAGTAAAAGACAGGCCCTTCGCAGAGGGAAGCAGGGATTAAATCATGTGCTAGAGCTTTTTCAGTTTTGAAATCATATAAAGAGAATAAAAGTAACATTTTGAGAGGTGTTTGTTGTTTTCAACAAATGGTAGTGGGTACTCTAACCCCCTTGCCAGACAAACTCTCAAAGAGCGGCTCCCATAAAGTTTTATTTTTGGTTGACACTCCTTCCAACCTTTGCTTTCACAAACCATGGCTAACCGAATCCTCGGGTGCCTGCCAACAATCTCATACCATGAAGGAGTGCCTTTTTATTTTAGTTTTATTTAGATGACACTCCTCCCCACCTTTGCTTTCTCAAGCCATGGCTAACCGAATCCTCGGGTGTCGTCCAACAATCACATACCATGGAGGAGTGTCTATTTGTAAAATTATGAAAGTTAATTAATTGGGACTGGGAACCCCATTGCCAGCTCTTTTTGCAAAGTTATTGGATAAGTGGATGAAGCCACTAGTCCATTGGTGAAAGTTGCCCAACAAGATTGAAAGATAAAACACCACATACTTCCTCATGAGCTATAAAACATTGACACAAATAAGGGATGATAAATTTTGAATTGTTTAAAGGTAGCACACGAAGTATTTACTTGGAATGGCAGGAAATACCATGTAGTAGGTAGTTATGGTGGACACAAATGGCATAGGTTTGGGTTAAAGTTTGGATGCACGAGAAGCATTCCCTCTCAGTACAGGTCTTTGGCTAGCAAGGTTAATTAGCAAGCATAAGAGTTGAGGGAAACAAACAAATATACATGTGATAGAAACAATCATGCATCTTCCTTGTAAGCACAAACAATTTTAACTTCAGAATAATAAGCTATGAGCTAACAAGAAAGGAAGACAATGAAACAACTACATGTATTTCTCTTTTCTACTTAAACCTCAAAGTGTTGTTGCTATTGACCAATGCTAAGTTTGCCAAAACCAAATAGATTTACTCAATGCTCCCAAAGTGATACCAATACTAATAACAAGATCAATCATATAATAGAGATTGCAAACTAAAATAAGATGTGCAATATGTAAATGATAAGACTTCTCATTAATATTCCATAACGATAACTCACACCAAGGGATACATAGACAACCAACTAAAGGAGAGATACTTCCACACTGCAACCCATCTTATATGATAACTTCCCTACTCATGATATGACACTACTTGATAGTAAAAAGTAAAAGATAGTGATGATGTGATACCGCGGCACTCCCCCAAGCTTGGAACAAACCAAGGGGATGCCAATACCGATGATGAATTACTCCTTCGGCGGTGGTGGTGATGATGGAACAACCTCGATGGGAGTGAGGAACCGCTCTAGCATTCTTCGAAGTCGGTGATTCTCCTCCTGAAGTATCTCCACTTCCCTTCTCAGAGCACGGTATTGATCACAAAACTTGTCTGTAACCCGTAAAGCTTCTTCCAAAACAGGGAAAGAGTCGAGGCTAGGAGCGGGCGGTAAGGGTCCCTACAAGTTGTGAGAAAAAGAACGTCGAGTGTCAACAGATCCCACCAAGATTCGCTTACTCCTAGCGGCCTGCTGCTCTTGCTTTGACGACATCTTCTTCACTTCTTCCTCCGAAAGCCCCTTGCCCTTGTTGTTAGAGGCCATGGTGCTCCTAGATCAAAAAACAGATCCTGGCAGAAAACAGCTCGAAACAAAACACGTCGAGAAAACGATATACGGATCTGAAGGAGATATGCCCAAGAGGCAATAATAAAAGTGGTTATTATATATCTTTATGTTTATGATAAATGTTTATATATCATGCTATAATTGTATTAACCGAAACATTAGTACATGTGTGATATGTAGACAACAAAGAGTCCCTAGTATGCCTCTTAACTAGCTTGTTGATTAATGGATGATTAGTTTCATAATCATGAACATTGGATGTTATTAATAACAAGGTTATATCATTGTATGAATGATATAATGGACACACCCAATTAAGCGTAGCATAAGATCACGTCATTAAGTTATTTGCTATAAGCTTTCGATACATAGTTACCTAGTCCTTATGACCATGAGATCATGTAAATCACTTATACCGGAAAGGTACTTTGATTACACCAAACACCACTGCGTAAATGGGTGGTTATAAAGGTGGGATTAAGTATCCGGAAAGTATGAGTTGAGGCATATGGATCAACAGTGGGATTTGTCCATCCCGATGACGGATAGATATACTCTGGGCCCTCTCGGTGGAATGTCGTCTAATGTCTTGCAAGCATATGAATAAGTTCATAAGAGACCACATACCACGGTACGAGTAAAGAGTACTTGTCAGGAGACGAGGTTGAACAAGGTATAGAGTGATACCGATGATCAAACCTCGGACAAGTAAAATATCGCGTGACAAAGGGAATTGGTATCGTATGTGAATGGTTCATTCGATCACTAAAGTCATCGTTGAATATGTGGGAGCCATTATGGATCTCCAGATCCCGCTATTGGTTATTGGTTGGAGTGAGTACTCAACCATGTCCGCATAGTTCGCGAACCGTAGGGTGACACACTTAAAGTTGGATGTTGAAATGGTAGAACTTGAATATGGAATGGAGTTCGAATATTTGTTCGAAGTCCCGGATGAGATCCCGGACATCACGAGGAGTTCCGGAATGGTCCGGAGAATAAGATTCATATATAGGAAGTCATTTTATAAGATTTAAAATGATCCGGAAGGTTCTATGGAAGGTTCTAGAAGGTTCTAGAAAAGTCCGGAAGAAACCACTATGGAAGGCGGAGTCCCAAAGGGACTCCACCTCCATGGCCGGCCAACCCTAGAGGGGGAGGAGTCCCAAGTGGACTCCCCCTAAGGGGGCCGGCCACCCCCCCACATGGAAGGGGGGAATCCCACCCCAAGTGGGATTCCCACCTTGGGTAGGTTTCCCTATCACATGGAAGGTTTTGGGTTCGGGTCTTATTCGGAGACTTGTAGTCCAACACTTGGGGCTTCCACCTATATAATGAGGGCCAAGGGGAGGGGGCCGGCCACCCCAAGAACCACCAAGGTGGCCGCACCCCTAGTGGCCGGCGCCCCCTCTCCCAAACCCTAGCGGCCTTCTCTCCTCCACCACATCCCGCACGCTTAGCGAAGCTCCGCTGGATTTCTCCACCACCACCGGCACCACGCCGTCGTGCTGTCGGATTCAAGAGGAGCTAGTACTTCCGCTGCCCGCTGGAAAGGGAGGTGTACGTCGTCTTCATCAACAACCAAACGTGTGACCGAGTACGGAGGTGCTGCCCGTTCGTGGCGCCGTGATCAAGATCTTCTACGCGCTTTTGCAAGTGGCAAGTGAACGTCTACCGCAGCAACAAGAGCCTCATCTTGTAGGCTTTGGAATCTCTTCAAGGGTGAGACTCGATAATCCCCTCGTTGCTACCGTCTTCTAGATTGCATCTTGGCTTGGATTGCGTGTTCGCGGTAGGAAATTTTTTGTTTTCTATGCAACGTTATCCTACAGTGGTATCAGAGCCGTGTCTATGCATAGATGGTTGCACGAGTAGAACACAATGGTTTTGTGGGCGTTGATGCTCTTGTTATCTTTAGTTTGAGTACTTTGCATCTTTGTGGCATAGTGGGATGAAGCGGCTCGGACTAACTTTACATGACCGCGTTCATGAGACTTGTTCCTCGTTCGACATGCAACTTGTATTGCATAAGAGGCTTTGCGGGTGTCTGTCTCTCCTACTATAGTGAAGATTCAATTTACTCTTCTATTGAAAACATTAGTATCAATGTTGTGGTTCATGTTCGTAGGTAGATTAGATCTCTCTCGAAAACCCTAAACCACGTAAAATATGCAAACCAAATTAGAGACGTCTAACTTGTTTTTGCAGGGTTTGGTGATGTGATATGGCCATAATGTGATGATGAATATGTATGAGATGATCATTATTGTATTGTGGCAACCGGCAGGAGCCTTATGGTTGTCTTTAAATTTCATGTTGAGTAGTATTTCAAAGTAGTTGTAATAGTTGCTACATGGAGGACAATCATGAAGACGGCGCCATTGACCTTGACGCTACGCCGACGATGATGGAGATCATGCCCGAAGATGATGGAGATCATATCCGTGCTTTGGAGATGAAGATCAAAGGCGCAAAGACAAAAGGGCCATATCATATCACATATGAACTGCATGTGATGTTAATCCTTTTATGCATCTTATTTTGCTTAGATCGCGATGGTAGCATTATAAGATGATCCCTCACTAAAATCTCAAGATAATAAAGTGTTCATCCTTAGTAGCACCGTTGCCAAGACTTGTCGTTTCGAAGCATCTCGTGATGATCGGGTGTGATAGAATCAACAAGTGCATACAACGGGTGCAAGACAGTTTTGCACATGCGGATACTAAGGTGGCCTTGACGAGCCTAGCATGTACAGACATGGTCTCGGAACACGTGATACCGAAAGGTAGAGCATGAATCATATGGTTGATATGATGAACACTTTGAGTGTTCGCCATTGAAATCACACCTTGTCTCGTGATGATCGGACTTAGGTGCGGTGGATTTGGTTCGTGTGATCACTAAGACAATGCGAGGGATATTGTTTTGAGTGGGAGTTCACCTAGATTTTTAATTATGTTGAATTAAAATTTGAACTCAATTTATCATAAACTTAGTCTAAACTTTTGCAAATATATGTTGTAGAGATGGCGTCCCCAATCAATTTTAATCAGTTCCTAGAGAAAGAGAAACTTAAGAGCAACGGTAGCAACTTCACCGACTGGTTCCGTCATGTGAGGATCTTCCTCTCTGGCGGAAATCTGCAATATGTGCTTGATGCACCGCTAGGTGACCCTCCTGCAGAAACTGAAACCGATGAAGTAAAAGCTGTTTACGCGACTCGGAAAACTCGGTACTCTCAAGTTCAGTGTGCCATCCTGTGCAGTCTGGAATCCGATCTTCAAAAACGTTTTGAGCACCACGATCCTCATGAGTTGATGAATGAGCTGAAAGCTATTTTTGAGACTCATGCGGCCGTGGAATGCTATGAAGCATCGAAACATTTCTTCAGCTGTATGATGGAAGAAGGCAGCTCCGTTAGTGAGCACATGCTCGCCATGACCGGGCATGCGAAGAAACTCAGTGACTTGGGAATAGTGATTCCTAACAGACTGGGGATTAATCGTGTCCTTCAATCACTGCCACCAAGTTACAAGAACTTTGTGATGAACTACAATATGCAGAACATGAACAAGGAGTTACCTGAACTCTTTGGCATGCTAAAAGCTGCTGAGATTGAGATCAAGAAAGAGCACCAAGTGTTGATGGTCAACAAGACCACCAGTTTCAAGAAACAGGGCAAGTCTAAGGGAAAATTCAAGAAGGGTGGCAAGAAAGCTGCCACGCCTCCTATGAAACCTAAGAACGGCCCTAAGCCTGATGCTGAGTGCTATTACTGCAAGGAGAAGGGACACTGGAAGCGTAATTGCTCCAAGTATCTGGCTGATCTAAAGAGCGGCCTTGTCAAGAAGAAGAAAGAAGGTATATCTGATATACATGTTATAGATGTTTATCTCACTGGTTCTCGTTCTAGTACCTGGGTATTTGATACTGGTTCGGTTGCTCATATTTGTAACTCGAAACAGGAACTAAAGAATAAACGAAGACTACTGAAAGATGAAGTGACGATGCGCGTTGGAAACGGATCCAAAGTCGATGTGATCGCTGTCGGCACACTTCCTCTACATCTACCTTCGGGATTAGTTTTAAGCCTAAATAATTGTTATTTTGTACCCGCGTTGAGCATGAACATTATATCTGGATCTTGTTTAATGCAAGACGGTTATTCATTCAAGTCTGAGAATAATGGTTGTTCTATTTTTATGAATAATATCTTTTATGGTCGAGCACCTGAAAAGAATGGCTTATTTCTGTTAGATCTCGATAGTAGT
Organism: Lolium multiflorum; assembly: GCA_030979885.1. NCBI lineage: Eukaryota > Viridiplantae > Streptophyta > Magnoliopsida > Poales > Poaceae > Lolium > Lolium multiflorum. The sequence goes on along the minus strand of CM061748.1, from coordinate 322,733,104 downwards.
GATACGCATATACATAACATTGATGCTAAGCGAATTAAATTGAATGATAATTCTACTTATATGTGGCACTGTCGTCTTGGTCATATTGGAGTGAAACGCATGAAGAAACTCCATACCGATGGATTACTTGAATCACTTGACTTTGAGTCACTTGATAGATGCGAAGCATGTCTAATGGGTAAAATGACTAAGACTCCATTTTCTGGTATGATGGAGCGAGCTACTGACTTATTGGAAATCATACATACCGATGTGTGCGGACCAATGAGTGTAGCATCGCGCGGTGGTTATCGTTATGTTCTAACCTTCACAGATGATCTGAGTAGATATGGGTATATCTATTTCATGAAACATAAATCCGAAACTTTCGAGAAGTTTAAGGAATTCCAAAGTGAAGTAGAAAATCAACATAACAAGAAGATTAAATTTCTACGATCTGATCGTGGAGGTGAATATCTGAGTTATGAGTTTGGCATGCATTTAAAGAAATGCGGAATACTTTCACAATTGACACCGCCGGGAACACCACAACGAAACGGTGTGTCCGAACGTCGTAATCGAACTCTCTTAGATATGGTTCGTTCTATGATGTCTCTTACTGATTTGCCGTTATCATTTTGGAGTTATGCATTAGAGACAACCGCATTCACTTTAAATAGAGCACCATCAAAATCCGTTGAAACGACACCGTATGAATTATGGTTTAACAAGAAACCTAAGCTGTCGTTCCTTAAAGTTTGGGGTTGCGAAGCCTATGTAAAGAAGTTACAACCGGACAAGCTAGAACCCAAAGCGGAGAAATGCGTCTTCATAGGATACCCTAAGGAAACTATAGGGTACACTTTCTATCACAGATCCGAAGGCAAAATCTTTGTTGCTAAGAACGGAACCTTTCTTGAGAAAGAATTTCTCACTAAAGAAGTGACTGGAAGAAAAGTAGAACTCGATGAGATTGATGAATCTATACTCGTTGATCAGAGTAGCGCAGTACCGGAAGTTGTACCTGTACCGCCTACACCGGCAACAGAGGAAGCTAATGATAATGATCATGAAACTTCGAACGAGGAAACTACTGAACCTCGCAGATCGACAAGGGAACGTGCCACTCCTGATTGGTATGATCCTTGTCTAAATGTCATGATTGTGGATAACAATGATGAGGACCCTGCGACGTATGAAGAAGCGATGATGAGCCCAGATTCCAACAAATGGCAAGAAGCCATGAAATCCGAAATGGGATCCATGTATGATAACAAAGTATGGACTTTGGTAGACTTACCTGATAGCCGAAAGGCTGTCGAGAATAAATGGATCTTCAAGAGAAAAACAGATGCTGATGGTAATATTACTGTCTATAAAGCTCGACTTGTCGCAAAGGGTTTCCGACAAATTCAAGGAGTTGACTACGATGAGACTTTCTCACCTGTAGCGAAGCTAAAATCTGTGAGGATTTTGTTAGCAATAGCTGCATTTTTCGATTATGAGATTTGGCAGATGGATGTCAAAACGGCGTTCCTTAATGGAGACATTGAGGAAGAGTTGTATATGGTACAACCCAAAGGTTTTGTCGATCCTAAAAATGTTGACAAAGTATGCAAACTTCAGCGTTCAATCTATGGACTGAAGCAAGCATCAAGAAGTTGGAACCGACGCTTTGATAAGGTGATCAAAGACTTCGGGTTTATACAGTGTCATGGAGAGGCCTGTATTTACAAGAAAGTGAGTGGGAGCTCTGTAGCATTCCTGATATTATATGTAGATGACATATTATTAATTGGGAATGATATAGAACTATTAAGCAGTGTAAAAGGTTATTTGAATAATAGTTTTTCAATGAAAGACCTTGGTGAAGCATCATATATATTAGGCATCAAGATTTATAGAGATAGATCAAGACGCCTAATAGGGCTATCACAGAGTACATATCTGGACAAGATTCTAAAGAAGTTTAGAATGGACGAAAGTAAGAAAGGGTTCTTACCTATGTTACCAGGCAAGGTCTTGAGTAAGACTCAAGGACCGGCTACGGCAGAAGAAAGAGAAAGGATGAGTAATATCCCCTATGCCTCGGCAGTAGGATCTATCATGTATGCCATGCTATGTACTAGACCGGATATAGCACATGCTGTTAGTTTGACTAGCAGATATCAAAGTGATCCAGGAATGGAACACTGGACAGCGGTCAAGAATATCCTGAAGTACTTAAAAAGAACTAAGGATATGTTTCTTTGTTATGGAGGTGACCAAGAGCTCGTTGTAAGTGGTTACACCGATGCAAGTTGGAACACTGATCCTGATGACTCTAAGTCACAGTCTGGGTACGTGTTTATATTGAATGGTGCTGCAGTAAGCTGGGCAAGCTCGAAGCAGTGCACGGTGGCGAAGTCTTCAACAGAATCAGAGTACATAGCGGCTTCAGAGGCTTCATCAGAAGCGGTATGGATGAAGAGGTTCATTGTAGAGCTCGGTGTGGTTCCTAGTGCATTGGACCCATTAATCATCTACTGTGATAACATGGGTGCCATCGCCAATGCACAAGAACCAAGGTCACACAAGAGGCTGAAGCATATCAAGCTGCGTTACCACTCGATTCGCGAGTACATCGAAGATGGAGAAGTAAAGATTTGCAAAGTACACACTGATCTGAATGTAGCAGATCCGTTGACTAAAGCTCTCCCTAGGGCAAAGCATGACCAACACCAGAATGCCATGGGTGTTAGGTATATTACAATGTAATCTAGATTATTGACTCTAGTGCAAGTGGGAGACTGAAGGAGATATGCCCAAGAGGCAATAATAAAAGTGGTTATTATATATCTTTATGTTTATGATAAATGTTTATATATCATGCTATAATTGTATTAACCGAAACATTAGTACATGTGTGATATGTAGACAACAAAGAGTCCCTAGTATGCCTCTTAACTAGCTTGTTGATTAATGGATGATTAGTTTCATAATCATGAACATTGGATGTTATTAATAACAAGGTTATATCATTGTATGAATGATATAATGGACACACCCAATTAAGCGTAGCATAAGATCACGTCATTAAGTTATTTGCTATAAGCTTTCGATACATAGTTACCTAGTCCTTATGACCATGAGATCATGTAAATCACTTATACCGGAAAGGTACTTTGATTACACCAAACACCACTGCGTAAATGGGTGGTTATAAAGGTGGGATTAAGTATCCGAAAGTATGAGTTGAGGCATATGGATCAACAGTGGGATTTGTCCATCCCGATGACGGATAGATATACTCTGGGCCCTCTCGGTGGAATGTCGTCTAATGTCTTGCAAGCATATGAATAAGTTCATAAGAGACCACATACCACGGTACGAGTAAAGAGTACTTGTCAGGAAACGAGGTTGAACAAGGTATAGAGTGATACCGATGATCAAACCTCGGACAAGTAAAATATCGCGTGACAAAGGGAATTGGTATCGTATGTGAATGGTTCATTGGATCACTAAAGTCATCGTTGAATATGTGGGAGCCATTATGGATCTCCAGATCCCGCTATTGGTTATTGGTTGGAGTGAGTACTCAACCATGTCCGCATAGTTCGCGAACCGTAGGGTGACACACTTAAAGTTGGATGTTGAAATGGTAGAACTTGAATATGGAATGGAGTTCGAATATTTGTTCGAAGTCCCGGATGAGATCCCGGACATCACGAGGAGTCCCGGAATGGTCCGGAGAATAAGATTCATATATAGGAAGTCATTTTATGATTTAAAATGATCAGAAGGTTCTATGGAAGGTTCTAGAAGGTTCTAGAAAAGTCCGGAAGAAACCACTATGGAAGGCGGAGTCCCAAAGGGACTCCACCTCCATGGCCGGCCAACCCTAGAGGGCGAGGAGTCCCAAGTGGACTCCCCCTAAGGGGGCCGTCCACCCCCCCACATGGAAGGGGGGAATCCCACCCCAAGTGGGATTCCCACCTTGGGTAGGTTTCCCTATCACATGGAAGGTTTTGGGTTCAGGTCTTATTCGGAGACTTGTAGTCCAACACTTGGGGCTTCCACCTATATAATGAGGGCCAAGGGGAGGGGGCCGGCCACCCCAGAACCACCAAGGTGGCCGCACCCCTAGTGGCCGGCGCCCCCTCTCCCAAACCCTAGCGGCCTCTCTCCTCCACCACATCCCGCACGCTTAGCGAAGCTCCGCCGGATTTCTCCACCACCACCGACACCACGCCGTCGTGCTGTCGGATTCAAGAGGAGCTACTACTTCCGCTGCCCGCTGGAACGGGAGGTGGACGTCGTCTTCATCAACAACCGAACGTGTGACCGAGTACGGAGGTGCTGCCCGTTCGTGGCGCCGTGATCAAGATCTTCTACGCGCTTTTGCAAGCGGCAAGTGAACGTCTACCGCAGCAACAAGAGCCTCATCTTGTAGGCTTTGGAATCTCTTCAAGGGTGAGACTCGATAATCCCCTCGTTGCTACCGTCTTCTAGATTGCATCTTGGCTTGGATTGCGTGTTCGCGGTAGGAAAATTTTTGTTTTCTATGCAACGTTATCCTACAGGATCTCCAGGGGTCCGGGGGATTATATAGCAGGAATTTTTACGACAAAAGGAATGTACCAGGTTGAACCAGAGTCGGAAAGGGGCAACGAGGGGCTCACCTCATAGGGAGGCGCGGCCAGGCTGGGGCTCGCGCCGGCCTATGAGGGCACGCCCTCGTGCGTTTCCTCCACTCCGTTTCGATCTCGTAATTTTTCATATTTCCCAAAAACAGCAAGAACATTGTTCGGAAAGTAAAACGCGAACTTTTTATTACCAGTACTGTTACCTATTCGAAGTCGAACTCTGCCGGACTGTCAATTTGACCTTTAATGAAAGCTTCCGGAGTTTCCACTCGAATAACATCAACATCTTCATTATAAGAATCACCTGAGATATAATGCTTGAGTCTATGTCCATTCACCACTTGCGTGGCATCTTGGAGAGAACTAATTTTAATTGCTCCTGAACGATACACCTCCTCAACGACATATGGTCCTTCCCATTTCGAGAGTAATTTCCCTGCAAAGAATCTGAGACGAGACCGATACAATAGGACTTTATCCCCAATATTAAATTCTCTTTTGATAATTCTTCTATCATGCCATTTCTTAACTTTCTCTTTAAAGAGTTTAGCATTTTCATAAGCTTCACTTCTCCATTCATCTAGAGAACTCAATTGTAGCAATCTCTTCTTACCGGCAAGTTTAGGATCTTTATTTAGTTCTCTCACAACCCAATAAGCTTTGTGCTCTAGTTCTAAAGGTAAATGACAAGCTTTTCCATAAACCATTTTATAAGGTGACATACCCATAGGATTTTTATAAGCAGTTCTATAAGCCCATAATGCTTCCTTCAATTTACTAGCCCAATTCTTTCTAGATTTATTAACAGTCTTTTGCAAGATAGATTTAATCTCTCTATTTGATAGTTCTACTTGCCCACTAGTTTGAGGATGATAAGCAGAAGCAATTCTATGATTAATACCATATTTAGCAAGAGTTTTTCTAAAACCACCATGAATAAAATGAGAACCTCCATCAGTCATAAGATATCTAGGAACTCCAAATCTAGGAAAAATAATATCCAAAAGCATTCTTAAAGAGGTCTCACCATCAGCACTTTTTGTAGGTATGGCTTCCACCCATTTAGTAACATAATCAACAGCAACAAGTATATGAGTGTTACCTTCTGAAGAAGGGAAAGGTCCCATGAAGTCAAATCCCCAACAATCGAATGGTTCAATAACAAGAGTATAATTCATAGGCATTTCATTGCGTCTGGAGATATTACCAACCCTTTGACATTCATCACAAGATAAAATAAACTTCCTTGCATCCTTGAAGAGAGTTGGCCAATAAAAACCTGATTGTAGAACCTTTTGCGCGGTTCTATCTCCGGCGTGATGTCCTCCATAAGCACTACCATGACATTTACTCAATATCTCTTGTTGTTCATATTCGGGAACACATCTTCACAGAATACCATCCACTCCTTCTTTATACAAGTGTGGGTCATCCCAAAAATAATGCCTCAAGTCATAAAAGAATTTCCTCCTTTGCTGGGCTGAAAAGGTTGGAGGCAAGTACTTGGAAACAATAAAGTTAGCATAATCAGCATACCAAGGGCTATCTCGTGAGCTCACCTTTATTACAGCCAATTGTTCATTTGGAAAACTATCATTAACAGGAACAGGATCATAAGCAATATTTTCCAATCTAGACAAATTATCAGCAACAGGATTATCAGCACCTTTCCTATCTATAATATGTAAATCAAATTCTTGCAACAGAAGTACCCATCTAATAAGCCTTGGCTTAGCATCTTTCTTTTGCATAAGGTATCTAATTGCAGCATGATCAGTCTGAATTGTAACTTTAGAATCAACAATATAAGATCTAAACTTATCACAAGCAAAGACTACAGCTAACAATTCTTTTTCAGTAGTAGCATAATTTCTTTGAGTAGCATCAAGAGTTTTACTAGCATAATGAATAACATTCAATTTTTTATCTACTCGCTGTCCAAGAACAGCGCCTACAGCAAAATCACTAGCATCACACATAATTTCAAAAGGTAAGTTCCAATCAGGAGGTTCAACTATAGGAGCAGTTGTTAAGGCTTTCTTTAGAGTTTCAAAAGCTTCCTTACAATCATCATCAAAAACAAAAGGTACATCTTTTTGAAGAAGATTAGTAAGAGGTTTTGAAATCTTGGAAAAGTCTTTAATAAATCTCCTATAAAACCCAGCATGACCAAGAACACTACGAATACCTTTAACATCCCCGGATAGGGCATCTTCTCAATTGCTTCAACTTTAGCTCTATCAACTTCAATACCTCTCTCGAAATTTTATGTCCCAATACAATTCCTTCATTAACCATAAAGTGGCATTTCTCCCAATTAAGAACAAGGTTAGTTTCTTCACATCTCTGCAAAACTTTATCAAGGTTCCGCAAGCAATTATCAAAAGAATTCCCATAGACAGAAAAATCATCCATGAATACCTCTACAATATTCTCGCAAAAGCCATGAAAAATAGCAGACATGCATCTTTGAAAAGTAGCAGGAGCATTACATAAACCAAAAGGCATACGTCTATAAGCATAAGTTCCATAGGGACAAGTGAAAGTGGTTTTCTCTTGATCCTTAGTTTTAACAGCAATTTGTGAAAAACCAGAATATCCATCAAGAAAGCAAAAATGAGTATTCTTAGATAACCTTTCTAACATTTGATCAATAAAAGGTAAAGGGTAATGATCTTTCTTAGTAACCTTATTAACTTTTCGATAATCAATGCACATTCTATACCCTACAACTACTCTTTGAGGGATGAGCTCATCATTATCATTAGGCACAACAGTCATTCCTCCTTTCTTAGGAACACAATGCACAGGACTAACCCATCTACTATCAGCAATAGGATATATAATACCAGCTTCAAGAAGTTTTAATACCTCATTCCTTACCACATCCTTCATCTTAGGAATTAGACGACGCTGATGTTCAACAACAGGCTTTGCATCATCTTCCATATTAATAGCGTGTTGGCAAATAGAGGGAGAAATCCCCTTCAAGTCATCAAGAGTGTAGCCAATAGCTCATCGGTGTTTCATCAATGTTTCCAATAACCTTTCTTCCTCAATCTCTGAAAGCTTAGAACTAATAATAACATGATATATTTTCTTATCATCAATATGAGCATATTTAAGATTATCAGGCAATGGTTTTAAATCAAAAACAGGATCTTCTTTTGGTGGTAATGTTGTACCTAGATCTTCTACCGGTAAATCATGCTTAAGAATAGGTTGACGAAGGAAAATTTCATCAAGCTCATTTCCTTCTTCCCTAAAGACTTCACTCTCACTATTCTCCAAATGTTGCTGCAAAGGATTATTAGGAGCAAGAGCAATAGATGCACATTGTTCAACTCTAAAATAATTATTAGGTGAATCAGCTTTATAAGGAGTTTTGGCAAATTTAGAGAAATTAAACTCATAAGATTCACCAGCAAATTTAGTCAAAATTTTCTCTTTCTTGCAATCTATAATAGCTCCACAAGTATTTAGAAAAGGTCTACCAAAAATGATAGGACAATACTTACTAGCAGCAGAACCAAGTACCAAAAAGTCAGCAGGATATTTAATCTTACCACATAGAACTTCCACATCTCGAACAATACCAATTGGAGAAATAGTTTCTCTATTAGCTAGCCGAATAACCACATCAATATCTTCAAGTTCACAAGAACCAATTTCGTGCATAATCTCCGTGTAAAGCTCATAAGGAATAGCACTAATACTTGCATCAATATCGCATAAACCATAATAAAAATAATCACCAATTCTAATAGATAGCATAGGAACACTAGCTTTCCTAGATTTATTAGGATGTGAAACAATATTAGAAGCATTTTCACAGAAAATAATATGGCCATCTTCCACATTTTCAGTCACAAGATCGTTAACTATTGCAATAGCAGGTTCAACTTTTATTTGCTCTTCAGGTTCTATAGGTTTCTTTTCACTTTTATTAACCGCACTATTTATAACAGAGTACTCCTTCATTTTAGCAGGGAAAGGAGTTTTTTCAATATAAGCTTCAGGAATAACATGATCAACAGTTTCAACTACAACACATTTATTTATAGATGAATCAATTTTATCTTTATACGGTTCATGATACTTATCAAAATTCTTCTTAGGCAATTCATAATGAGAGGCAAAAGCTTTATAAAGATTTGCAACGACTTGAGAATCAAGACCATAAGTAGCACTCATATTCCGAAATTTATCAGTATCCATAAAAGATTCAATGCATTTATAATCATAATCTATACCTGACTCTCTATCTTTGTTGTTCTCACATCCTTCAGTATTCTCCTGAATCCGATGAAGAAGGTCCCTTTTAAGCTCTTCTTTATTGCGTGTAAATGATCCAGAACAAGAAGTATCCAGCAAGGTCTTGTCTTGAAAAGAAAGTCTTGCATAGAAATTATCAATGATAACATTACCAGGAAGCTCATGAATGGGGCATTTGAGCATTAAAGACTTCAATCTCCCCCACGCTTGGGCAATACTCTCTCCATCATGAGGCCAAAAATTATATATGTGGTTCCGGTCCTTGTGAATTTCACTTGGAGGATAGAATTTAGAATAAAATCGGGGCACAATATCATTCCATTCAAGAGAATCCCCATTATCCAGTAATTTATACCAATGCGCCGCTTTACCAGACAGCGATATAGAGAATAGCTTCTTCCTCACTTCATCCATAGCAATACCTGCACACTTGAATAAACCGCATAATTCATGTAAGAACAGTAAATGATCTCCAGGATGGACAGTTCCATCCCCTGTATAACGGTTATCCACAACACATTCAATAATTTGCATAGGTATTTTGTATGGAACCTCTTCCTCACCTGGTGCCTCATCCACTACCTTTGCAGTAGTAGTAGATTTTCCAAATAAAAATTCAAGAGAAGATCTCTCCATAATGAATTATAGCAGCAGGCAGAAATAAAATCAGCACGAACAGTAAAAGTTTCCCTTACCAATAGCGCTTCACTCCCCGGCAACGGCGCCAGAAAATAGTCTTGATGACCCACAAGTATCGGGGGTGTATCATAGTATTTTCAATAAGTAAGAGTGTCGAACCCAACGAGGAGCAGAAGGTGTTGACAAGCAGTTTCGATGAAGGATTCACTGTAAATGCTCACAGACAATTGTTCAGGGGGTTTTGATGTATCAGTTGAATAAAGTACAAGTAAGTAAAGTGCGAGAGAAATAATTGCAGCGAGTGGCCCAATCCTTTTTAGCACAAAGGACAAGCCGGTTTGTTTACTTATAATGACCAAACGTTCTTGAGGACACACGGGAATTTAGTCTAGTGCTTTCGCTTCATATAGCTAATTAATCTTCATTGTTTTGATAAGTGTTGTGTGGGTGAACCTATGCTAATGCACCGCCCTTCCTAGGACTAATACATACTTGTGATTATACCCCTTGCAAGCATCCGCAACTACAAGAAAGTAATTAAGATAAATCTAACCACAGCCTTAAACTCTGAGATCCTGCTATCCCTCCTGCATCGATATACCAACGGGGGTTTAGGTTTCTGTCACTCCGGCAACCCCGCAATTGGCAAACAAGTACAAGATGTATTCCCCTAGGCCCATAAAGGTGAAGTATCATGTAGTCGACGTTCACATGACACCACTAGAAGAATAACACCACAACTTAAATATCAGAACATTGAATATTACTCAACCATAATTCACTACTAACATTTAGACTTCACCCATGTCCTCAAGAACTAAACGAACTACTCACGAGACATCATATGGAACATGATCAGAGGTGATATGATGATGAATAACAATCTGAATATAAACCTTGGTTCGATGGTTTCACTCAATAGCATCAATAACAAGTAGAAATCAATACCGGGAGAGTTTTCCCTATCAAACAATCAAGATCCAACCCAAATTGTTACAGCGGTGACGATGTGCAGCGGTGGAGACGGCGGTGATGATAATGGTGATGGACATGATGTCCAGCTCGATGTCGGTGACGATGGCGTCGATTTCCCCCTCCGGAGGGAATTTCCCCGGCAGATTTCAGCCTGCCGGAGAGCTCTTTTCTCTCTGGTGTTTTCCGCCCCGCAGAGGCAGCTGTGACTCTTCGCGACTATCCTCTAGAGCTTAGGTTTTCGGGACGAAGATGTACGCGAAGGAGAGGAGGCCAGAGGGGGCTGTGGGCCCCCTCCTCACATGGCGGCGCGGCCAGGGCAGGGCCCGGGCCGGCCTATGAGGGGGGCCCATGGCGGCCCTCCTCGGCTCCTCCTTCTGGCTCTCTTCGTCTTCTAGAAAAATAGGATTTTTCATATAATTTCCGTCAATTGTTGATCTTCCGAAATATTGCATTCTGACGGCGCTTTTTCCAGCAGAATCCTGACTCCGGTGCGCGATCCTCCAATAATGATGAAACATGCAAAATAGATGAAATAACATAAGTATCATCTCCAAATATGAAATATATCAATGAATAGCAGCAAATTATGATATAAAATAGTGATGCAAAATGGACGTATCACTTATTCTTGTCGAATTTTTCATGTTGTAAACACAATCTATATTGTAAAGCAGCTTGATAATAAAGCCCCCGAGCCTATTGTTGGCCCGTGCTTATGTCTTTTTTGATTTGTGAACTATTTTTATGCCGAGGCAAACAACTGTATTTTGCGGAAGGTTATATATATTGTTACTGCGGGTCATGAGCCCCCGAGCATGTCGACAAAAAATATGTATATCACCAATATCTTTATTATACTGCAGCACCGCGAGCCCGCCTCATTAAAAACCTTTCTGCCCCACTCGGTGCCCTGAAAGGAAAAGAGTGCGTCTGAAAACTCGCGGGCGTTTCAGTACATTGTATGTTTACATATATATCTTGACTTAAGCATAGAAACGCCTAAGTTGCGCCACATTCCAGGGATTTGCCTCGGCAACCCCTGTCTTCTTGTTTTTCATGGCTTTTTTGTGTGAGCCGAAGAACTAAGTCGCCTACCTGAAAGGATCTTGGTCCCAAACATCGACTGTGGTAGTTTTTCAGGTCTTGCTGCTACTTAGTGACCCGTGATAACACTTCGTCTCGAGCTTCATCGAGTGCATCGACATCATCCTCCAATGCTTTTCTTGAAGCTTCTTCGTCATATTCCGTTACTCTTAGAGAATCATGTTCTATTTCTATCGGCAGCACTGCCTCAGCTCCATGGACCAGGAAAATGGTGTTTCCGGTGTCGCTGTATTTGGTGTTGTTCGAATACTCCATAACACACTGGGCAACTTCTCTGGCCAGGTGTGTCGAGCTTTTTCCAATGGTGCTAACAGGCGTTTCTTGATACCATTACATATGGTGTCGTTGGCTTTCTTGACTTGACCATTGGTCTGCGGGTGCGCAACCGATGGAAAATGTAGTTTGATGCCTACCTCTGCACAATATGCCTTGAATTCCTTGGATGTGAAATTACTACCGTTGTCCGTGACGATGCTATGAGGTACTCCAAACCGAAAGATGATACTTTTCACGAACTTGATTGCAGACGCTCCATCTGGTGAATTTATCGGCTTCGCCTCCATCCACTTCGTGAACTTGTCGACAGCGACGAGCATGTACTCGTGTCCTCCTGGCGAAGCTTTGTGTAATTTTCCCACCATATCAAGACCCCACCGAGCAAAGGGCTAAGACAACGGTATTGGCATCAGCTCTGCTGCTGGAGAATGAGGTTTTGCGGCAAATCTCTAGCACACGTCGCAAGTACGAACTATGTCTTTTGCATCCTCGATTGCTGTCAACCAATAAAATCCTGCTCTAAAAACCTTGGCTGCTATAGCTCGGCTGCTTGCGTGATGTCCACACACTCCTTCGTGTACGTCCTTCATAATTAGCCTTCCTTCCTCAGGTGTGACACTCCTCCTGAAATACTTCTTTTGTATAGCTCTCATTTGACCACAGTAAATGCTTTAGAACGCCTAATAACTCGCCTTGCTTCAACTGGATCGTCGGGTAATTCCTGTCTCGAGATATATGCTATGTACGCCTGCATCCATGGAACCTGTATCATCATTATTACCTTAGGTTCCTCCTCTTCTCTCGATGGTACTTCTTTAGCCTCCGAGGATTTCTCCTCCTTTTCTTTCTTCTGATGTTTCTTCGCCTTGGTTGATCTTTTAGCTATCTCTTCCTAGAACACTCCCGGTGGTATTGCGAGACATTGCGACCCAATGTTTGCAAGAACATCGGCTTCATCATTGCTTAGCATGCTGATGTGATTTACCTCGCACCCGTCAAACAATTTCTCGAGCTCGTTATACACTTCTTTGTATGCTATCATACTATCATTGACTGCGTCGCATTGATTCATGACTTGCTGAGCCACCAGTTGTGAGTCACCGAAGATTTTTAATCGAGTTGCACCACAGGCCTTCGCCATCTTCATCCCATGTATAAGAGCCTCGTATTCTGCATCATTGTTAGACGCGTTTGGAAATGTCATCCGTAAGACATACTTCAATTTGTCGCCTTGAGGTGATATTAGTATCACGCCTGCTCCAGCTCCCTCTACTCTCTTGGACCCGTCAAAGTTCATAGTACAGGTTCTCGATAAATCCGGAGGTCCTGTATTTTGTAGCTCCATCCACTCTGCGATGAAGTCTGGTAAGATCTGCGACTTGATTGCTTTTCTTTTTTCGTATGTGATGTCCCGAGGGGAAAGCTCTATTCCCCAAAGGGAGACACGGCCCGTAGCCTCTGCATTGTTTAATATATTGGATAAAGGCGTGATACGTCTCCAACGTATCCATAATTTCTGATGTTCCATGCTTGTTTTATGATAATACCTACATGTTTTGTTCACACTTTATATCGTTTTGATGCGTTTTCCGGAGCTAACCTATTGACGAGATGCCGAAGGGCCAGTTGCTGTTTTCTGCTGTTTTTGGTTTTTGAAATCCTACAAAGGAAATATTCTCGGAATTGGACGAAATCAACGCCCAGTATCTTATATTTGAAGGAAGCTTCCAGAGCACCGAAGAGGGGCCAGAGGAGAGGCCCAGGGCCACCACACATGGTGGCGGCGCGGCCCGGGGGGGCGCCCCCCCTGTTGTGTGGCTGCCCCGTAGCCCCTCCGACTCCACCTCTTCGCCTATAAGTTCCCCCGTGACCTAAAACTTCGACACGAATAAGCCACGGTACGAGAAAAGTTCCAGAGCCGCAGCCATCGCGAAGCCAAGATTCGGGGGACAGAAGTCTCTGTTCCGGCACGCTGCCGGGACGGGGAAGTGCCCCCGGAGGGTATCTCCATCGACACCACCGCCATCTTCATCACCGATGCTGTCTCCCATGAGGAGGGAGTAGTTCTCCATCGAGGCTAAGGGCTGTACCGGTAGCTATATGGTTAATCTCTCTCTCCATGTACTTCAATACAATGATCTCATGAGCTGCCTTACATGATTGAGATCCATATGATGAGCTTTGTAATCCAGATGTCGTTATGCTATTCAAGTGGATTTTACTTATGTGATCTCCGGAGACTCCTTGTCCCACGTGTGTAAAGGTGACAGTGTGTGCACCGTGTGGGTCTCTTAGGCTATATTTCACAGAATACTTGTTCACTGGGTTATGATTTGAGTTGGATGTCTCTATGAAATTGTGGTGTGTTAGTACCTCCTATGAATGCTCACAGTGACAGCGTGGGGTGTTTATTAGTACTTGGGAATACATCTTTAAGGTTTGCTTTGCAGTCCTACATGATGAATTAGTGTTCGTTATCTTGCCAGAGAGTAATTCAGAATAGCATAGTGAAGTGCTTATTTATATTCCTTTATGATTGCAATGTGCTTTATATCACTATTAATCTATGTGCTACTCTAGTGATGTTATTAAAGTAGTCTATTCCTCCTCCATGATGTAATGGTGACAGTGTGTGCATCATGTAGTACTTGGCATAGGTTATGATTGTAATCTCTTGTAGATTATGAAGTTAACTATTACTATGATAGTATTGATGTGATCTATTCCCCCTTTCATAGCTTGATGGTGACAGTGTGCATGCTATGTTAGTACTCGGTATAATTGCGTTGGTCTATCATGCACTCTAAGGTAACTTAAATATGAACATCGAATGTTGTGGAGCTTGTTAACTCCGGCATTGAGGTGCTCTTGTAGCCCTACACAATTAATGGTGTTTGTCATCCAACAAGAGAGTGTAGGGTGGTTTTATTATGTGATCAATGTTGAGAGAGTCAACTAGTGAAAGTATGATCCCTAGGCCTTGCTTCCAAATATCGAATCTCCGCTTATTTACTGTTCCACTGCATGTTTACTCACTGCCATATTTTATTCAGATTGCTATTACCGCTCATATACATTCGTATCACTTGTATGTCACTATCTCTTCGCCGAACTAGTGCACCTATACATCTGACAAGTGTATTAGGTGTGTTGGGGACACAAGAGACTTCTTGTATCGTGATTGCAGGGTTGCTTGAGAGTGATATCTTTGACCTCTTCCTCCCTGAGTTCGATAAACCTTGGGTGATCCACTTAAGGGAAAACTTGCTGCTGTTCTACAAACCTCGCTCTTGGAGGCCCAACACTGTCTACAAGAAAAGAAGCCAACAGTAGACAGCAAGGTGCCTCATTGACCACTATTATCGGATGCGCCGAAAAATAGTGCCGCAGTTTTCTTGCGGTTGTAAACACTCCATATTCTAGCTTTTGGTACTGCGGATACCGCTGTTTCGAGGGTGATAAAACTTCACCGATGAAATATACTGGCCTCTACACTCCATGGAGTTTTCCTTCTTCCTCTCTTTCGACTACGAGCGCTGTGCTGACCACCTGAGGCGTGGCTACGATGTATAGCAGGAGAGGTTCCTTCTCCTTAGGCGCCACCAAGATTGGTGGTGTCGAGATTGTTCGCTTGAGATCTTCGAAAGCTCTGTCTGCTTCTTCGTTCCACTGGAACTTTTCTCCTTGCTTGATCAAGGCATAGAACGGCAACACCTTTTCTCCTAGCCTGGCGACGAATCTGCTCAAAGCTGCGACTCGCCCAGTCAGCTGTTGTATTTCTTTCAACTTTGTTGGCTTCCTCATTATTATGATAGCTTGGATTTTCTCCGGATTAGCTTCGATTCCTCTTGTTGAAACTAGAAACCCGAGAAGTTCTCCCGCAGGGACGCCAAAAGAGCATTTTGTCGGGTTCAGCTTGAGGTGGAACTTGTCAAGGTTGTCGAAAGTTTCCTTTAAATCCTCGATCAATGTTGACCCCTTCTTTGTTGTTATGACGACATCGTCAATGTACACTTGTACGTTTTTGTCAATCTGTGTTGCAAGACACTTCTACATCATCCGTTGATATGTTGCTCCCGCGTTTTTCAGACCAAAAGGCATTGTTCTGTAGCAGAACACGCCATAAGGTGTTACGAACGCTGTTTTGACCTCGTCATCTTCTTTTAGTCTGATCTGATTATAACCAGAATATGCATCCAAGAAGGAAAGACGTTCACATCCTGTCGTGGAGTCGATAATTTGATCGATCCTTGGGAGGGGAAAGTGATCCTTTGGACAGTGTTTATTGAGACACGTAAAGTCGACACACATGCGAAGGACTTTTGTGTTTTTCTTCGGGACCAGCACTGGGTTAGCTACCCACATGGCCTCTGTATGTAACTCTTTGATAAAACCAGCTTCTCTGAGTCGATCAATCTCCGATAGCATGGCTTTGCGGTTTGGTTCCAAAAAACACCGCAAAGGTTGTTTAATTGGTCTCGCTATTGGATCCAAGTTTAGTTGGTGCTCGGAAAGTTCCCTGGGTACTCCTGGCATGTCAGCTGGACACCATGCGAAGATTTTCCAGTGCTCACGGAGGAACTCGACGAGCGCTCTTTCCTATGCGAGGTCCATGTTTGTTGCAATGGACGTCGTTTTCTTGGGATCTGTCGGGTGAATCTGCACTTCCTTAGAATCCTTGGTAGTGTTAAAGGTTGGCTCCCTGAGTGGCCTTCCTACATCTGGCAACACATCATAATCAGTTGTTAGCCTTGACTCCATATATTCTGCTTGCATCCCGAAGGTTTCTCACAGTCGATGAAAATCCTTGTCGCATTTATCAGCTAACGCGAAACTGCCTTTGACTGTAATCGGTCCCTTGGGTCCAGGTAGCCTCCACAATAGGTACGTGTAGTGTGGTACCGCCATAAACCTGGCATACGCTGGTCGTCCCAACAATGCATGATATTGCGACGGGAAATCCACAACTTCGAACTCCAGCCTTTCTATCCTGTAATTTTCTCGAGTTCCAAACTGAACGTCGAGATTGATCTACCCCAGCGGATAACTTGGCTTGTCTGGCGTGATACCATGGAAACGTGTGTCAGTTGGTTTTAGGTTCGCCAGGGATATGTTCATCTTCCTTAGTGTATCTGCATACATAAGGTTTAGACTACTGCCTCCATCTATGAATACTCAAGAAATGTTGAATCCTGCGATCACCGCTGGTAAGATAAGTGCTGATTGCCCTGGTCGAGGAACTTGCCGCTGGTGATCCTCTATTGTGAAGCCAATGTCCTGTCCCGACAAATTTAGGTACTCAATCGTTGGTGGAGGCATCTTCTCTGCCATGAACACTTGACGCGAGATTACTTTCTGAGCTCTGTTAGACGGCCTAGCTTTTTGAATCATCGAGACCTCACCATTGGTGTCGATATAAGGAGGTGGATTTGGAGCTGCCGCTATTTGCAGCTGATGTCGATTTGCATCCGTAATTGCGGGAGGAGGTGGAAGGTGAATCTCACTCCTTGGTCCCTGGGGGTTTCTATTCATTGCTTGCATGTTGGCTTGCCCTGCGAATCTCAGCATTGCTTGAAAATTTCGACAGTCTTTCTGCAGATGTCATGACTGCCTCTTCCCATTATTGTCGAGATAGAAATGCATCTGAATGGTCCATCCATCATATCCTCGGGAGATATATATGGTCTCTGGAACCTTGGTCCACTATTTTGTCTATTGCTACGGGAGTCATCTCTATTGTCGCCTCGCTGCTCGCTGCTCCTTTGATATTCAACTCTATTGTTTACTCCAGTGTTTCCTCGAAAGCCAGCCGATATTTGGCCAGGAGAATCATAACTCGAGAACTGCCGAGGAAATCGTCGTCTATTTTGAAAGTTTCAACTGCGGTACTCCTCCGGCGACCTATGTCGCTTGTTGTGAACATCGTCTTCTCCATCGGCCCACCTATTCGCTATTTCCATTAATGCTGATATTGTCCTTGGGTTGGTTCTCCCCAAATCTTCGACAAAATCTCTCTGTCGAATTCCTGCCACAAACGCATCTATTGCTCTCTCGTGAGATATGTTCTCTGCCGATTTTTTGATAATATTCCACCTTTGGATGTATTTTCTCATTGATTCATCATACTTTTGCCTGCAAGCCCTCAACTCTTCTAGTGATGCGGGTTTTTTGCATGTGGATCGGAAATTCTTCACAAAGATGTCCTCGAAACTATCCCAACTATCGATGGACCCCGGAGGCAACTTCTTTATCCATGATCGTGTGGCTCCACTCAAGTGTACTTGGATGCTCTGCATGGTTGTTGCTCTGGTTCCACCTATCAGCTTCACCGTCTCGAGATAATCAACTAGCCAATCCTCAGGATCTTGTAAACCATCGAATTTTTTGAAATTATCAGGTAGCTTAAATCCTGACGAGACTCGAGTTTTTTGGACTCGTCTTGTAATGCACGGAAGTCCACACATATCGTCTTCATCGACTTCTGGTGAATGCCGACGTTCCCTTCTGTCCTGTCGCGCTCTATCCACCCTGGCCTGAGTCGCTGCATCTCTTGCCCCACTCGCTCTCGGGGGATCTTGAACTGCTACAGTAGGTCGCGGACTATTTTGCCTTGCAGATCCTTCGGGAGGTGTAGTTACGAATGCTGTTCCCATGGCTCCAACTCCTGCCATGGCCATGTTATACAATGCTTCTCTTGGATCTCCGGGAGGTGGCCTAGATGCGAGGATGAAGGCATGCGTCGCCATGTACCCAGCTTCTGGTGTTTTAGGAATAATGTTCCCCTCGTGTTTATTGACATAAAGGACATATCGAGGTTTTGAACCAAATTCTCCCTATCTGCCTCAGGTATATTTTGCAGCCGAGATCTCGCTCTATTTCGAGCTGCTCTGTGACTATCTCCTGAAGTGTCGGATTGTCGACTCAAATCTTCTCTTTGCCTGCTTGACGCAGAAGCCACATCCTGCCTCCCATCCAACTCGATTTTCTGTTTCTCGAGCTCTCGCCTAGTGCGTGCAAGTCTGTATTGGTATGCTTGTAACTCTTCAGGTGTCGCTGTTATAGTCATTGGCTCTGTGCCATTGATAGCTCTTGCAACTCGATCCCACACTGTCTGCGTAAATTGCACCATCTCTCGTGTGCCGGGTCCGATATATTTTGTTCCCAAACCTCGCGTGAGATCTGCGGGATCGACATACGGATTTCCCGCATCGTCGAAATTCTCTGATGTCTCCTCCTGTGGGAGTCTTGGTTCTCCAATTGCACAGATCTGATGATATTTTGGATTTTGGACTCTGTCGGGATTGGTGACACCATCATATAGATCGGTGAAGACCTCTCCGAGGATAATGGATCTGTCGATGAAGTTGAAGCTATCGGTGTTGCTCGAGTCACCGCTTATATCGGAGTCCGCAGATGACTCGAAAGACATGTCGCTGAAGATCTTGGCGAGTTTTTCACTTGCCGTAGTGTTGATGAAGCGTGGTGGTGAGATCTCCTCGTCGCCTGTCTCAATTGATGACGTGGTATCCGAAAAATCGGAATCAATCTCCGATAATCCCGACGAAATCGGAATTTCGAGACGATACGATCCTTCTTTTTCGACGCGGACGTGGAACTTGCCGAACGTCATCTCCATGGGCTCCTCCAGATACGCATATGCATCCAAACGGGAGGGCGGGTGAGGAACAAAATCGACTAGACCAGTTTCGATCTGTTTACCTCTTTCCATCGCATTGCTTGCTGTTGACGAAGTCGACGATCTTGAACGTGCCATCGAGATCAGCTCCTTGTCGCCTCTAATTCCCACAGACGGCGCCAATTGACAAGGGATTAACTTATCAATGCCTATGTATTGTAGACTAGGGTTTAGTTGGAAGTAGAGGGCAAGTAGATCTCGAAGGTTTCAGCCGGAAAGTACTCGACGATTAAGAAACTAGGGTTATGTTGACGTTGGATTCGATCCTCTCTTTGTCCCTCGACTCCCCCTTATAAAGGAGGCAGAGCCGATGATACCGTGTTACACAAGAATACAGATTCCGGGGGACTCTCTGAGTTCAACCCGCAAAGTTACAAGTCTATATTTCCTAATACAACTCTAACTTTCCTTAATACTAACTGGGCTTCCAAACTTCATATTCTTCGACTCGTGGGCCTTCAGTAAACCCCGGGTACCATCCTTTGGCAGGCTCATTGGGGGTGCCTATGTCAGTGGAGGTCCTTGGAAGATGAATGCCTCATCGAGGCGTCGAAGCAAGTGAGCTTTTGCCCCATCACCGGCGCAAACCAAACCGGGGGAAAGTATTGCAAGCGCATCCTCGATTGTTTCAACGAGAAGATGAACTATGGTGATTATGCCACCATAGAGATGAACCGGAACGAGGGAGCCCTCTCTCACCGTTGGAACTTGATCAAGGGGGCGTGTAGCAAGTTCCACAGCTAATATGAGAAGATCAAGGCACGGAAGGAGAGCGGCACGACGATGGTGGATTGGATATGATCTACGCCTATCTTATTTGCATATGAATTGATGATCAATGTTGTTGCATATGAATTGATGATCCAACTTGTTGCATATGAATTGATGATCAATGTTGTTGCATGTGAATTGATGATCCAACTAGTTGCATATGAATTGATGATCCAACTTGTTCTATATGAATTGATGATCTTCAATGTTTTTCATTGTTTTGCATCATATGTTGTTAGATGCTCAAACCCTCGAAATGTACAAGCACCAACACGAGGACAAAGACTTTTCGTTTATGCATTGCTACAACAAGCTCCAAGGTTGCAAGAAATGGGACGATCTCCTCCACACTCTCTTGAAGGACGGGGAAGATGGGCCGATCGATCCAGCCGGTGCCTCCACCGGGCGCCCCATTGGCAACAAGAAGGCCAAGGCCGACAGGAATGCGGCGCCGGTATTGGCATCCATGGAAGCCTCCATCGAGAAGATGATCACCTTGTTATCGATGGAGAACAAGGAAGTTGCCGATAGAGCCGCCGTCGTGTGGAAGGCCATCCTCGACAAGCAAGACGCCAAGATCGAGTTGGAGAGGGAGCGGATGGAGGCGGCAAAGATGGAAGCTCACGTCACTGCCATGAAGGCCAACAACGAAGCGACGCAGCTATCATTGTCCAAAATGTCTCAAGAATTGAAAATCTTGATGGCCGACATGGAGAAGATGGACCCATTGGCGCGGGCGTGGCATGAGATGTACCGCGAGCGCATCAGCCAAGAGGTGATAGCGGCGCGAGCTGCGTCGGTGTCTCCCCCGGCACCGTCCATGTCTACCCCGGCACCGTCCGCGTTCATGTCTCCCCCGGCACCGTCCACGTTCATGTCTACCCCGGCACCGCCTGCGTTCATGTCTCCCCCGGGACCGTCGATGTTCAAGCCTCCCCCGGCGACCGTGGATCCTGTTGCAGCGACGGAGTTGCCGCCGGCCGCCGATGAGGAAGCTGTCGAGGTTGCGCCGCCCGTGACCACCTTCGTGTGATCGTGTGATCATCTGGCTTGGAAAGCCCTTTTTTTGCCCCGGAAACGGCGATCTGGTGGCCGTGTGTTGGCCCAAACTTCTTATTCTAAAACCTATTCGTATTTGGTGGCCGTGTGTTGGCCCAAACTTCATATTCGAAGAATTATTCGAATTTCTATGGTTGTGTTTGAGATTTCAAATTCAAATTATCTATCGGGGCCGCCTGTTTGGGGGCGCCGGTGTGGGAGCAGCTCCCCCAAATGGAGGATGATATGCCAGCGTCCCCCAAACGGAGGTGCCGACGTCCCTACCGGCGCCTATTTGAAGGCTACCGGTGGAGATGCTCTAAGCTAGTTCCTACCAGCACAGCCATATATAGCGTGTCAAATGAGATGCTTACAACTCAAGGATTCATTTCATCTTTGGAAAAAAAAAACCCATCGCTTCAGCTCCAAATAAACTAAGAAACGTTTTTTCTCTAATTCTTAACTGGCACTCCCTCTATATAAAACCTCACTTTATTTGGGTACGTTTAATTTGCATCTACATATATTTTTAGTGTATAAATATATTTGTACTAGAAAATATTAAGTCACTTATTTTTAGACGGAGGGAGTGATAAAGTTTTCTATTTAGTTGTTACGGGCAACTTGATGAAATTTACTTGTAAAGTGTGAAATCTTAGTTGCAACATCACTTGCAACTAAAAATTTCTGTCGCAACCACACTTACAACGGAAATCACATTTTCAATTTTACTTGCACCCGAAAAAATCTCAATTGCCATTGAAAAGATATATCATCTACAACCTAATTTCCAAATGGATAAAGTTTAGACACAACCAATTGCGACTAGTAAAATATCTCACTTACAATTTCACTTGCAACTGGACAAATCTCAATGGCAAGTCCACTCGTGATTGGATAGATATCTCACTTCACCCTCACTTGCAATTGGTCAAAATATCAGTTCCAACCCCACTCACGGTTGGAAAAATCAGAGATGTAACCTCACTTGCGACTCAAAAGATATCTCACTTGCAACATCACATGTTAGTGGACAAATCTCAGTTGCAACCACCGTGCGTGCAAGTCGGAAACTATCTCACTAGCTTGCACCTAAAAAAAAATCGGGGGTGGTTGGGCCACTTGCCGGCGGGAGCAGGGTAGCGCGCCCTCGTACGGAGGAGCTCCGGTGATCGACACGTGCATAAGCTCCAGCGACCAGCAGGCGAGCAAGGAACAAAAAAAAGGATCTACAACTCGGTTGATGGAGCGCATGTGGCAAAAAAAAAAGAAGGTAGCTACTTATTTTGATGCCGCGCATGCACTAGCAATTGTCCATGAGGCACATGCAGTACTAGTTAATAGGGATAGCTAGCTTGCTGAGGAAAATCCCACCGGGTCTGTGTAGTACTAGTCAATCACTGTGCACGCAGCACTACTGACGGGAAACGGAAATGCATGCACGCCTCCAGCGCCCGGGCAGGGTGAGTCGTGACGAGAAAAGCAAGTGGCAGGGTGAGTTCGATAAGGTATCTAGAGGTTTCCTTTATTTTAAGCTTCCAGTTAGAAAAAAAAAGTACTTCAAAAGTGGGTCTTTCAACAAAAAAAACTTTGCGCCGGAAAGTTCGTTCCAAAGCGGTCTGCGGTGAGTTTAAGATCGAAAAAACTCAAACAAAGCTGCGCATTAATTAATTATCTGCCTCTGTAGGGCACCAAGGAGTCGCTGATGTATGGTATGGCCAGGCCCTAAATCCATGTAACATTTGTTGGTCACCTATGTGTCTATCTTTGATCTAATCATGCAATTAATAGAATCCTTTTTCATATTTCCATCTTAGGTGCAACAATGGACTGGAATTTTCTATTTGTCTCCATGTTGTTTAAATGCCAACGAATGGTCAAGATTTGAAATGTTGTTTCTCTTCCACAATTCTTCTTATTCCAAGGGAACATACTATGGGTCTTTTGCCTGTGTTTTTTTTAGACAGTTAGTAGCACTTATTTTGTTAGTTTTAACTCAAATATGTGCATAAGCTGAAGCCGTATAATTGTGGAAGTAGCTAGCCGAGAGGGAGACATTATGCGCTCAGTCGGGATAACCCAATTATTCTTTTTAGTTACATATTTGAAATGGAAGTAAAAAACATATTTTAATGGAAAATGTTTTTTGTTTTTTTAATTGTGAAATTTACTAATAACTAAATTATTATATTCGAGGTCTCAGCACCAATCATATTCTCACTCGAATTATTGGATTCAGAAATTAAATTTCTTGTCGAAAAGGAGACTAAACATCCATTGTTGTTAATTCTTCTTTCTCCATCTATATTGGGGTGATTCACTAGATGAGAGCCATAGAAATTCGATTAAGGTAGGATAGGAACACATGCAATAGGAACTGCACACACATAAGAGCGTCTCTCCGATAATCTAAACGCATAAATAACATATAAAATATAGAACAAAAACATGTCAGTAATTTTATTTGGTATATCTATTTGTTTAGTTGTGGCATTCAGCTAGTGAAGGTAGTAACACAAGGGAGGAACGGCCGAGCTCTTTGATTCCACCGACCCTAGGTCTTAACCCATGTTGCTTCGCTACAGAAGCCGGTACCTGCTACCGGAATACCAAGTGGGCTTTGGAAACACCAGCGCTTCATCATTTATCAGCCCGATTAATCAGATATCTGTCTTGGAAATAGCAGCCCTTTAATGAGTGGCATGACCCAAACCCGTGGGCTGGCACCGTGAGAAGTCCCAGGGCACTATATGCCGACTGGGTCGGCACGAACAGGGTGCCGCACACCCCTCTGACCCGGCGGCTATTAATTGGGCCGCGGCCCATCAGGTAACATTTTTCTGTTTTCCTTTTTCCCTTTTTTCTGTTTACAAGTCTGTTTTAAAAACCTAACGCTTTTTTGTTTCTTTTTATGTTTCTAAAATTTGTTCAAAATTATCTGTATATAGATATTGTAAATGTACGATTTTATTTTTTAAAAAAGAATTGAAAATCGTGCAAAATTAAAATATTGTTTAAAATTCGAAAATCATTAAAAAAATCAAACTCGGTTCAAAAATTCAGAAATGGTTCAAAATTCGAAAATAATTAAAATTTCCAAAATTAATTCAAAATCAAAATTTGTTCAAATTTTGAAATTCGTTCAAAACTAAAAATTTGTTCAAATTTCAAAATTCGTTCAAACCTCAAAATTTGTTCAAACTTCAAAATTTGTTCAAATTATAAAATTATTTTAAATTTCAAAATTTGTTCAACTTTCACATATGAACATTTTTAAAATTTGAAAATTTTCTAAAATTATTTTTGAACAGAAAAATAAAACGATAAAAAATAAACACACAAAAACAAAACGAAAAAAGAAAAAGGAAACCGAAAAGAAAAACCGCAAAAAACCAAAAGAAACTGGAAAATACGAAAATAACCGCAGCAAACGGAAAAACCAACGTGCTATATGTGTCTGGCCCATGCTCGGGGGTGTGCAGTATACACCGACCTGGTCGGTGTATATGATTTGCCGAAGTCCCAGGTGAGCGATCTGAAGGAGTGGGCATATTGGGCCGTCCTGCTTGACGTGAATGGCAGTCGGTGATGGGAGTGTCTGGAAAGATGGTTCGGTGATTTGGAGCTGCTTGGACAATGTGAAGTTTTTTTAGTAAAATGCACCAATGGTCACTATAGTCGTAGGAGCTGCTCGGTACGGTCACCGTACTTCTGGAATACGCCGCGGAGGTCACTCAACTTGTCTGAGTTGATTTCTAAGGTCACTGGTGCTGTATGCGTGCGTGTATTTGGTGACGTGGACGTGCATGTCACTGAACTTGTCCATAAATTGAATCAAAGTTCATGTTGAATGTAGATGGGCTGCAGCCCAATAAGGCAGCCCATGTGGTCTACAATTTCTGAAATCTCAAGGCCCATCATGTTGGCAGCTTGGGACAGCCTTGGGGGACAAAGTTTAGTCGCACATTGCTAGTTGCGAGAGAGTTGGAGTGGTATATAAGGGCTGCTGTTCTAGTCATTCCATGTGAGTGAGAATAGAAGGAGCCCTCGCGCACTCCTCCTCCTCCGCCCGCCCGTCTCGGCTCGTCACGTCACGCACGTCGCGTTTCGTGACTCGAGTTCGAGTTCGAGACACACTCAAGGAAGCCTAAATTTTTGCTTGGTGCACCAACTGTGTTGGGTACGTGTCGACCTGCATGTGCATGCTCGCCGCGTGTCCCTGGCTTCCTACGCGTGTCAACGCGGGCGGGTCGGCTTCCTCCCAGGCTATACAAGGAGACCGATCAGATCTGGAAACTGTGCTCTTATCTCTCTCTCTCTCTCTCTCTCTCTCTCTCTCTCTCTCTCTCTCTCTCTCTCTCGTGAAGTTCCTTTTGCTGTGCTACTCTCTAGTCTTCCCCATCCCGGCGACTACGTGCACAGCCGTCCGGAAGAGCAGGCCTCCGAAACTCCGTCCGTTGAGATCCTGCACCGGGAGACGGGCGATAAGGTTTTGGGGAGCGTCGCGACGCTCTTGCTGTTCGGTTCATCTTCGCCGGTTCGTCTGCTTCATCGACGACTTCGACTACACCATGGGCGACATCAACAACTCCCCTGGTGGCGGTGGTGCTACTGCTGGTGCGACCTTCCCGGTCGCGATGTACGTGATTTCCCTCTCCTACCTTGCACTGCTACTTGTTCCATGTTCAGATCTGATGCATGTGCTTAGTCTGATGTGTATGGTTAAGTATGCTTGTGCATCTGTAATGTTGCTTTCGGTAATTAAACTCACACGGAAATTGCCTAATAATCCAACAATCCAAAAACCTTATTTGCTTAGGCAATTTTCACCATCTGGTTTTGCTGCTGCGCTTAAACCGAGCCCGTTTACGGGTTCTCATTTCAAGAGATGGCAGAGTAAGACCCTCTTGTGGCTCACTTCTATGGGCGTGCACCGAGTTGCGGAAGGTACTCCTAGAGGTCCGCTTACTCCTGACGAGGATAAAGCGTTCGGGGATGCCACCGTAATCTTTGTGGGTGCCGTTCTAAGTGTGCTTGGAGACAAGTTGGTTGATGCTTATGTGCACATACGAAATGGGAAGGAACTGTGGGATGCACTGCACGCTAAGTTTGGTGCTGCCGATGCCGGAGGTGAATTGTATGCTATGGAGCAGTTCAATGACTACATAATGGTTGAGAACCGATCTGTAGTAGAACAAGCTCATGAGATACAGATCATGGCAAAGGAACTCGAGCTCCTCAAGTGTGTGCTACCGGACAAGTTTGTCGCGGGATGCATTGTCGCTAAACTTCCCCTTCATGGAGGAACTTTGCCACTTCCCTGAAACATCAGAGGCATGAGTTTTCTGTTGAGAATATCATGGGCTCTCTAGATGTTGAGGAGAAAGCGAGGGCAAAAGACAAACACACTGGAGGAACCGAGGAACGTTCTGTTGCCAATATGGTACAGAAAAATGCCCACAAGTCCAAGAGAAAGAACAAGGGAGTCTCCCAGACTACCAACTTCAAGAAGAAGGGGAAAACGGAGAAGAAAGATCCTTGCTGGGTGTGTGGCGAGATAGGCCATTGGGCTAATCGTTGTCCACAACGCAAAGGAAAGAAATGTCAGGCTGGACAGAACTCAAATTCTGTCAGCATGGTCATTGGCAACACAGAGGAAGGAACTACAGGGTATGGTAATATGTTACCTACTGTTCTTTCGGTGTTTCAGCCCACAGAATGTTGGGTTGATACAGGTGCCAATGTTCATGTGTGTGCTTACATCTCCATGTTTACCTCTTACCAAGCCCGAGGTTCCTCAGTAATGATGGGGAATGGGTTACATGCTACTGTTCGTGGTGTTGGCACGGTAGATCTGAAGTTTACTTCGGGAAAGATCGTGCAACTGAGGAACGTGTTGCATGTCCCTTCTATCAAGAAGAATCTCGTTAGTGGCTCCCGTCTTATGAAAGATGGGTTTAAGTTGGTGTTTGAGTCCAATAAAGTTGTACTGTCTAAGTATGGAACTTTTATTGGAAAGGGATATGAATGTGAGTGAATGTTTCGCTTCTCTCTAGAAGACTTCTGTGATAATGTTGTGAACCATGTAAGCACTAGTGTTAATGAAACTAATGTTTGGCATTCACGACTTTGTCATGTTAATTTCGGTTGTATGACGCGGCTAGCTGATATGAGTTTAATTCCGAAATTCACCTTTGTCAAAGGCTCTAAGTGCCATGCTTGTGTGCAAGCAAAGCAGCCTCGCAAGCCTCACAAGCCTGCGAAGGAAAGAAACTTGGCACCACTAGAGCTCATACATTCAGATCTATGTGAGATGAATGGTGAGTTGACAAGAGGTGGAAAGAAATATTTCATGACTTTGATTGATGATTCCACTAGGTACTGTTATGTGTATCTCCTGAAAACTAAAGATGAGGCTCTTGATTTCTTTAAAATCTATAAGGCTGAAGTTGAGAATCAACTTGAAAGAAAGATAAAAAGGGTTCGGTCCGATCGTGGTGGAGAGTACTTTTCTAATGAGTTCAATTTATTCTGTGCGGAACATGGTATAATCCATGAGAGGACGCCTCCCAATTCCCCACAATCCAATGGGATTGCGGAAAGGAAAAACCGTACTCTAACAGATTTGGTTAACGCCATGTTAGATGTTTCGGGTTTATCCAAGGAATGGTGGGGGAGGCTATATTGACTTCGTGTCATGTACTAAACCGTGTTCCAACCAAGAATAAAGAGATTACCCCTTATGAGGAGTGGGAAAAGAAAAGACCAATACTCTCCTACCTACGAACTTGGGGCTGTTTGGCTAAAGTGAATTTGCCAATCACCAAAAAGCGAAAGCTTGGACAAAAAACCGTGGATTGTGTCTTTCTTGGCTATGCTTCCCATAGCATTGCTTATAGATTTCTTGTGGTGAAATCTAGAGTGAACGACATGAATGTAGGCACCATCTTTGAATCAAGAGATGCTACATTCTTTGAGGATATATTCCCTATGAGAGATATGCCTGGCATGTCTAGTTGGGAATCTGATCCAATACATGAAACTCCTATGGAGTCTGATGAGGAATCTGATGATGAGAGTTCAGATTCTGATGGAGATGACAATGAAGCTCCCACAAGGAGCAAGAGACAAAGGACTGCAAAGTCTTTTGGTAATGATTTCATTGTGTATCTTGTGGATGATACTCCCACTACCATTTCAGAAGCTCTCGCATCTCCTGATGCAGACTACTGGAAGGAAGCGGTTCAAAGCGAGATGGATTCCATCTTGGCTAACGGAACGTGGGAGTTATCTGAGCGTCCTTATGGGTGTTGACAAGGTATTAACTTGTCAATGCCTACGGGTTGTAGACTAGGGTTTAGTTGGAAGTAGAGGGCAAGTAGATCTCGAAGGTATCAGCCGAAAAGTACTCGACGAATGAAACTAGGGTTTGAGAAACAATGATTTGATGATCTCTTCATCCCTCGACTCCCCCTTATATAGGAGGTGGAGCCGAGGGATTCGTGTTGTACCAGTTACAGAGTCCGGGAAGGTTTCTAACTCATCCCGCAAGATTACAAATAACGCTTCCTATTACAACTCTAGCTTTCCTTAATAATATCTTGGGCTTCCGAATCTTCTTATTCTTCGGGTAATGGGCCTTCAGTAAACCCCGGGTACTATCTTCGGCAGGCCCATTGGGGATGCCTATGTCAGTAGCCCCGAGATTTTGCTTGAATCGTAGAGTCAGGGAAAATCTCCACTGTTTATTTTTATTCGACAACTTAAACTTTTCTATATTTCTTCACATAAATTTCTATATTGTACAGGGATAATGGTAATTGGGGCTAGTTCATCTGACGGATCAGGTACTAGTTAACTGCTCTAGTGGCAATCCGCAAAAACCTACTTCAAGATCACGTCCCTGGACATGATCTCGGGATACTGGTGTAAACTTCGACAGTGCCGCTTAAGGTCTTACCATTCTGTCGAGTCCCAGTCAAATTTATCGGGTACCTAACACGTCCGTTAGGATTTTTCTTCGTATCTGTTGATACGGATAAAAGTAGCAGAGCGAGTCGAGACCGCCACGCCACAGAACGGATCTGGGGTCTTACCTTCGCAAATTTGCGGCATTCATAAATTGATCGCAACTTTGGCGTTCTGAGAATATATTGTCAAGTGCTTATTCGGCTGTTGGAATGGCACATTTTATTGAGTCAAAGATGACTTATATTGCTCTCCCGATGGGAGTATATGCAGAGTTATTTTTAACTCGAAATATACTCTTTTGCTCTGCTATCTTTCTTTTTCTCTTTCTTTCTTTCTTTCTTTTTATGATTTCATCGGGCACGCGAGCAGCGTTCCCGATGGGAGTAGCCCCCGAGGCTACAGCCAAGGACTTGTGCTTGGTTGTAGGCTCCACGCCTTATGCCGCTATATTTTCTTTATCTCCCGAAGTTTTATAATTTCTCGGGTGCGCGAACAGCGCTCCCGATGGGTAGCCCCCGAGGCTATGAACAAATATTTGTATTTGATCATAGGCTCACGCCATTTCTATTTTGTCTTTCTTGATCTTTTCATTTTTTCAAAGTAGCCCCCGAGCATTTGATCAAAAACTTGTATTTGATCAAAGGCTCACAAATATTTTCCATGTCGCCTTTTATGAAGCTGTTGAGGCGAATTTTTTCTTCTGCCAAGGTGACATTATTGCTGACGATAGCCACGATTGCGAGTCCGAAAATCACGAGAAGTCTTCTCCCACTGCCTTGCGGGCCCAATTTATCCATTATCTTGACACGTCGTGCAGGTGGGGGACACACGTCCTCCGCTTTTCCTGGTGCACGTACCGTAACTTCTTCAATGTTAAAATACTTTTTTACCCTTGTTTCCACGTAGTTATCATCTGCCGCACACTTTTTCCATCTAACGGTCCGCCGCTTCGCCACATCTCTATATAAGATCTCCTTCTTCTTCCTCGAGCACTTCCGCTCGCGCCGTTCTCCTGCTCTCCTCTGCAAAACCTCCTCCTGCGCTCCACAATCCCCTAAGCTCATCTACTCCAAGCTGCATTCCTGCGCCATTGTTGATGCCACCGCGTCGGTTGATCAAGCACAGCACGCCGGAATCATCAATGGCTGCCGTGGATCTGGGAACCGCGGAGTGGGAAAGGTCCAAGATTTCCACCCAGGACATCAATCTCTTGAAGAAGCTGGGATCAGCAAGAAGCCCAAAGCGCTGTGCTTTCCTAGTGAAGAAAGCTACCCAACCCATCCAATGGGGTACCGGGTAAGTTTTGTCGACCATCTCATCCGCGGTCTTTCCGCCCCCATTCATCCTTTTCTCCGCGGATTGCTCTTTATTTATTGTCTGCAACTTCACCACCTCACGCCCAATTCTATCCTCCATATTTCTATTTTCATCACCCTCTGCGAAGCCTTCCTTGGCGTCCAGCCTAACTGGGCACTATGGAAGCGCATTTTCTTCTGTCGCCGCAATGGCTCTCCAAATGTCGCCTATAATATAGGCGGCGTTGTAATTTCCGTTCGCCCCACCGTCGATTACTTCGACGTCAAACTCCCTGACTCAGTTCAAGGGTGGCGCAAAAAGTGGTTGTACATTCAGGAAGAGAATCATGGATGTGCTGAAGACAACATCCCTCCTTTCGATGGCGCCGAAAAAAATCCTTCGCCACCGCTCCTGGGACGCAGAGGCTACCGAAGAAGAAAAAATATCGACAGAGGCCCTGATGACTCGCATCCATGAGTTGCAAAATACTCGCGGCAAAGAATTATCAGGTATCCAAATCACAACATATTTTCTTAGAACCAGAGTGCAGCGTCTTCAGGCTCGCAAATATCCTCTCTGGAAGTATGCTGGCGACAAGGACACAGATCGGTTGTCAGCGGATTTAGAGGTCAAGGACTTAGAGAAGCTTGTCCGAAAAATCTCCTCTCTCAGCAAAAAAGATCCTGTCCCGTCTTCTTGCCGTGTAAAACCATACAGCGCCACCAATCCACTTCCCAAGGTAAACTTTGTCGCTTGATTTGTTATTGCTTTGCTATCACCTTGTTTTTTGTAATTCCTTTTTTGACATCTTCCCCTGTTTTTTTACAGAACCACCCAAATCTTATCTCGCTTCCTCCCCTTCCTGAAGGTGGAGAAGTCAAGGAAAGGACCGTTGTCACCGACGACAACCAAGATGCCCCCTCTTTTGTGAATGAACCCGTAGATTCTCAAAAATCTGCGGGATCTTCTGAAAAGGAGGCTGCCTCCGAAGGCACTGCATCGGCACAATCTCCTCCTCCTGCTGTTTCTCCAAGGAACAAGAGGAAAAGGAATGATGTCGAAGATTCCGGCACTTCCAAAGCCGAAGAAGTTGGTCCTTCACGTCAGAAGGCAACTTATGATCCATATCTTGAATCCCTCATCAGCTCGTAAGTCACCTTTACTTCCCCTTATTTTTGTACTCGAAGATTTTTGTCTATCTTGATTTTTATGCTGTCGACTTTTAATCGTAGTGATGATGAGGAAGAAGTACCAACTCTTGATGTGGCTGCTCGAACGAGTACGTCACATACTCTAGTTGTTTCGGAGACGCCAGTCGAAGGAGAGGAATCCTCGCCTCCTCAACAAAACGTAGGCGCTCCCACTCCTCCTGCAAGTCCTCTTGTCCCTTCACCAAAAAGGACAAGGGTGGAAACGATCGTGGAGCCTACCCTACAATTGGGTAGTTCCTCGAGTCCTCTTTTGGACGATGTAAGTCTATAATTTCTTTCCTGTTATTGTCTATATTTTCTGTATTTGCTCCTTTGTGCCGTTGTGTTTTTTCTCATACCTTTGCTTTTTTTTTCTTTGTCTTTCTTTGACAGCCTATGATCAAAGAGCTTATTCGCATCGGTGCCCAATTCATTGGGTACCGTGAGTATGCCAGCAAGACTGAAGGTAATAACTTTTTGCTGACCCTTGTTTATAACTTCTTGCTCCTATTTTGTCGCAATTTTGACGATTCTTTACTATTTTGGCAGAGAAACTTGCAGAAGCCAACAAGCTTGTCGACACGCTTGCTCAAAAACTAGAGCAAAGTGAAACGGCTCGCAAGAAAGCTGAACTTGATGCTAGCCAAGCTAAAGCAGAGGCTGATATGGCCAAGGCAGAAGCTGCTGGTGTCGAAGATCTGCAAAAAAGACTTGATGATGCCGAAACTGCTTTGAACGAGCACAAGGCCGCACAGGCTACTCGTGAAAAGGCGATCATCAAGCGCTTGAACACGCAGAATCAGCGCTTCCTCGGTAAACTTTGTCGATCCCTTCTATCTTTCTTAGACTTGCTTTTCCTTACTTGCTATCGACCAACATATATTTTCTGTGGCAGGTAAAACAAACCAAGAATTTGAGCTTGAAGATCCCGACAACGATCCTCTCCTTGACGCACTCTCTTTCCTGGAGTTTCATGGAACCGAAGTTCGCGAAGGCATTGAACAAGCTGACGCAGGATTATCACGGCTGTTCCCCTACTTCTTCCCGAAGAAAGAGGAGCCCAAGACTTTCCTTGCTCTTGCCAAGGACTTCAATCCACCAGAGGATCTTGGACTGAAGATGCGCCAGGAGAACATGAAGATTGCTGTCGAAAGCACTGTTGCCTTGGTCGCTGATAGCCAACAAACTATCGACTGGGCGAAAGTAGGCGACACAGACCAGATAGAGCAAACAAAATGGCGATCTTTGATCAAGGCAACCAAGCCCAACACGAAGAAAATCCTGGCCTATCTCGAGATCAAGTCATCTTCAACTCCTAGCTCATCAAGGCCGGAGGTCTAGTTGAATGCCTCTTCTTTTTCTTTCTTTGTTTTTTCTGTTTCTTTTGCTATTGTCGCCATGTTAGCTTTGGCGACAATTACCTTAGTAGTCCTTTTGGAGAACTCCTTCTGTAATATCCATGTAAATTTCCTGAAGATCAATGAAATTCTACCTTGCACTATCATTGATCCTGAGACTTTCTTTTCCAGTTAATATTTGATAACTACTCCACCAATCCTTGTTCTGCCGATACTTCGCCTGCTTCTTCCTTCTCGAAGAAAACCCTTATCGAAGATTTTTCAAGTGAACATTTGTCGCAAGATTTGCAAGAACTTCGCCAACAACTCCAATCCATGAAGAAACAAACTCTTGCGATGATGGAACAATCTCGACAAGCATCCGAAAGAGAAAAAATTGCTCTTCAACAGGCGAAAGAAGCCATTGCTGCAAAGGATGTTGCTGTTGCTGAGGCTACCGAAACTTCTTCTCGAGAAAATTATATGCTTCAGCTAATGACTGATGCTAGCCTAGACATGACAGGTATGTTTCCTGTTCATAACCATGTTAGATGTTGTTCTTGCTGTTTTTCCTTCCTTGATAATTTATTTGCTATACCAGGCTCATTTTTGGATACTGCTACCGAAGATCAACGTGTTGAAGCTCGAGCCAATGTTTTGCTTAGACTGGCTGTACAACATGGCTCTAACTTTTGGGTTACTCTTGAGCGTACCCGCCAAATTGTCAGATTCCAAGATCACGCGGCTCAGGTCCGTGACTTCCTTGACTTCTGTACGAAGACTTTATTTTTAGTTTATGGAACCATGTTCCCTCGGAACAAGATGCCAGAAAGTCTTCCTGCTTTAATGGAAAAATTTCGAGATGCTCCTCGAATCCAAGGCTTTGTGCGGGCTCAACTCTCCGCTGGCGCAAGATTTGCTATGATGATGATAAAAATTTGCTATCCAAAATTGCCCATGAATCAAATTGTTCCCACGTGCCTGGCTAAAATGTCAAAGAAAAAGAAAAACATGGGCAAGATTGATGATCTGGTGACTCCTGTAGCCGAAGATATGATGGATGAACTTCTTCGGATGGATGCTGAGTTTTTTGTGAAGGGTAGCTATGCCGAGCATAGTACTCGTCCTTCCAATGAGCGAATAACCATAGACCATGTGCTAGGTATCCATTGAGGGTTTTTTCCTTTTTCTTGCTGTAGTTTCACCATTGATACGTCTTTGTGTATTTGTAAACATGATCTATATTGTAAAGCTGTCAACTCTGTAAATATGTATTGTTTCTATTTTTGATCGTCAAGCCCCCGAGCCTTTGGCTGGAGTTTATACTGTTTTGTTATCCCGAAGATTTTTCTCTTGTTGCAAGAAGATATATATATTTTGCTGTCGATGGGTACAAGCCCCCGAGTGTCTTGGTGGTGACGTTCTATATTTTTGTTGCGAGGTTTTCAGACCAAAGCAGTAAAATTTTGACAAGTACACTATATTTATAGTTGTTAACTCCCGATGTTCTATTTTGCGAGGTATTCTTGTACCAAGGCGAAATATTTCGGTAAGTCTAGTTTATCTATATTGTGTATATTTTGTAACTTGAAGGCGTTGAGCCCCCGAGCGTGTCGAAGAATAAGAAGTATATCTCCACTATCTTTATTATATTGCAGCACCGCGAGCCCGCCTCATTAAAAACCTTTCCGGCCCCACTCGGTGCCCGAAAAGGAAAAGAGTGCATCTGAAAACTCGCGGGCGTTTCAGTACATTGTATTTTTACAGAGGAGGACTATATTTCGACTCTAAGCGTAGAACCGCCTGAGCTGCGCCACGTTCAGGGGTTTTTCTCGGGAACCCCTGTCTTCTTGTCCTTGATCTGTATGCTCCTCCGTCGATGACTTCCGTGACGACGTAAGGTCCCAACCATGGTGACTCGAGCTTTTCAGTACTTTGCTGGTTAAGCCGTAGGACCAAATCACCGACCTGGAAATATCTGGGCCGCAATCGTCGACTGTGGAAGTTTTTCAGGTCCTGCTGGTACTTGGTGACTCGTGATAGTACTTCATCTCGAGCTTCATCGAGTGCGTCCATATCGTCCTCCCGAACATTCCGTGATGTTTCCTCGTCATACTCTGTCACTCTTGGAGACTCATGCTCTATTTCAATTGGTAGTACTGCTTCGGCTCCGTGGACGAGGAAAAACAGAGTTTCTTGTGTCGCCGTATTTGGTGTTGTTCGGATGCTCCACAAAACACTTGGCAGTTCTTCTGGCCAGGTATGTCGAGCTTTTTCAAGCGGTCCTAGCAGGCGCTTTTTGATGCCGTTGCAGATGATACCATTGGCTTTTTCGACTTGACCATTGGTTTGCGGGTGTCCAACTGACGCAAAGTGCAATTTAATGCCTACTTCTGCGCAGTATGCCTTGAACTCCTTAGCTGTAAAGTTAGTACCGTTGTCTGTGACGATGCTATGAGGCACTCCGAACCGAAAAACGAGGCCCTTCACAAACTTTATTGCCGATGCTGCATCTGGTGAATTTATTGGCTTTGCTTCTACCCACTTGGTGAATTTGTCGACAGCAACCAACAAGTACTCATAGCCTCCTGGCGAAGCTTTGTGTAATTTTCCCACCATATCGAGTCCCCATTGAGCAAAAGACCACGACAATGGTATTGACATCAGCTCTGCCGCCGGAGAGTGAGGTTTTGCGGCAAATCTCTGGCACGCATCGCAAGTTCGTACTATTTCTTTGGCATCCTCAATTGCTGTCAGCCAGTAAAATCCTGCCCGAAAGACCTTGGCTGCAATACCTTGACTGCTCGCGTGGTGACCACATATTCCTTCATGCACATCCTTTAGGATTATCCTTCCTTCTTCGGGTGTGACGCACCTTTGCAGGACACCTGAAATACTTCGCTTGTATAACTCCCCTTTGACCACTGTGAAAGCTTTGGATCGTCGAATAACTCGCCTTGCCTCAACTGGATCGTCGGGTATTTCTTTCCTAAGGATATACGATATGTACGCTTGCATCCAAGGAACTTCTACCATCATCACAAGCTCTTGGTCCTCTTCGTCCTCCGTGGCTTCTTTAAGGGGTGCCGAAGTTTTCTCTTCCTTTGCTTTTTTCTGCGCCTTCTTCGGCTTTGTGGATCTCTCCGCTATCTCTTCCCAAAATACACCTGGCGGGATTGGAAGACACTGCGACCCGATGTTTGCGAGAACGTCGGCTTCATCATTGCTCAACCTACTGATGTGATTTACCTTGCATCCATCGAACAGCTTCTCAAGTTCATTGTACATCTCTTTATATGCTATCATGCTATCATTGACTGCATCACATTGGTTCATAACTTGCTGAGCCACCAATTGTGAGTCGCCAAAGATTTTTAGTCGAGTTGCACCGCAAGCTTTCGCCATCTTCATCCCGTGTAAGAGGGCTTCGTATTCTGCTTCATTGTTGGATGCGTTTGGGAACGTCATCCGTAGGACATATTTTAACTTGTCGCATTCAGGTGATATAAGTATCACTCCTGCACCAGCTCCTTCTACTCTCTTGGATCCATCAAAGTTCATGGTCCAAGTTCTCGACAAATCTGGGGGTCCCGTGTTTTGCAGCTCCATCCACTCTGCTATGAAATCTGGCAAAACTTGCGACTTGATTGCCTTTCTTTTTTATACGTGATGTCCCGAGGGAAAGTTCTATTCCCCAAAGGGAGACACGCCCTGTAGCTTCTGGATTGTTCAATATATTTGAGAGAGGCGCTTCATTGACTACTATTATCGGGTGTGCCGAAAAATAGTGGCGCAACTTTCTTGCCATTGTAATCACTCCATATGCTAGTTTCTGGTACTGCGGGTACCGCTGTTTAGAGGGCGATAAAACTTCACTGATGAAATATACTGGCCTTTGCACTCCATGGAGTTTCCCTTCTTCTTCTCTTTCGACGACTAGCACCGTGCTAACCACCTGGGGTGTGGCTGCGATGTACAACAAGAGAGGTTCCTTTTCCTTCGGCGCCACCAAGATTGGTGGTGTCGAGATTGTGCGTTTCAGATCCTCGAAAGCTCTATCGGCTTCTTCGTTCCACTGGAATTTCTCCCCTTGCTTTATTAAGGCGTAGAACGGTAACGCTTTTTCTCCCAGCCTGGCGACGAATCTGCTTAAAGCTGCGACTCGCCCGGTTAATTGCTGTATTTCTTTCAACTTTGTTGGCTTCCTCATTATTACGATAGCTTGTATTTTGTCGGGATTTGCTTCAATCCTCTTGCTGACACTAGGAACCCAAGAAGTTC
This sequence comes from Lolium multiflorum, assembly GCA_030979885.1. Lineage (NCBI taxonomy): Eukaryota > Viridiplantae > Streptophyta > Magnoliopsida > Poales > Poaceae > Lolium > Lolium multiflorum. The sequence goes on along the minus strand of CM061748.1, from coordinate 322,695,651 downwards.
TCCTGCTGGGACGCCGAAGGAGCACTTCGTCGGGTTCAGCTTGAGGCAGAATTTGTCGAGGTTGTCAAAGTTTCCTTGAGATCCTCGATCAGCGTCGTCCCCTTTTTGACGTTATGACGACATCGTCGATGTACACTTGCACATTTTTTCCAATCTGTATCGCCAAACACTTCTGCTTCATCCTCTGATATGTTGCTCCCGCGTTTTTCAAACCAAAGGGCATTGTTCTATAGAAAAACACGCCGTAAGGTGTGTTGAACGCTGTTTTTTACTTCATCTTCTTCTTTCAATCTGATCTGGTTATAACCAGAATACGCGTCCAAAAAGGAAAGACGTTCACATCCTGCCGTGGAGTCGATAATTTGGTCGATCCTCGGGAGGGGAAAGTGATCCTTTGGACAATGTTTATTGAGACACGTAAAGTCGACGCACATGCGAAGGACCTTAGTGTTTTTCTTCGGCACCAACACAGGATTTGCTACCCATGTGGCCTCTGTGTGCAACTCCTTGATAAAACCAGCTTCTCTTAGTCGATCAATTTCTGACAGCATAGCCTTGCGGTTTGGTTCCGAAAAATGTCGCAAAGGTTGTTTGATTGGTCTCGCTAGTGGATCCAAGTTTAGGTGGTGCTCGGCAAGTTCCCTGGGTACTCCTGGCATGTCAGCTGGACACCATGCGAAGATTTTCCAGTTCTCACGGAGGAACTCGACGAGCGCGCTTTATGCGAGGTCCATGTCGTTTGCGATGGACGTCGTATTTTTCGGGTCTGTCGGGTGAATCTGCACCTCCTTAGAATTTTTCTCAGTGTTGAAAGTTGATTCTTTATTTGGACTTCCAATGTCTGGCAGGACGTCGTAGTCAGTCATGAGCCTTGACGCCAAATACTCAGCTTGCATCCCGAAAGTTTCTGATATTCGATGGAAATCCTTATCACATTTATCGGCTAGGGCGAAGCTTCCTTTGACTGTGATTGGTCCCTTAGGTCCAGGCATCCTCCACAACAGGTACGTGTAATGTGGTACCGCCATAAATCTAGCATATGCTGGTCGTCCCAACAAAGCGTGGTACTGTGACGGAAAATCTACGACTTCAAACTCCAACTTCTCGATTCTGTAATTCTCTCGGGTTCCAAACTGAACGTCGAGATTAATTTTCCCCAGCGGATAACTTGGCTTCTCCGGTGTGATACCATGGAACCTCGTGTCCGTTGGTTTCAGGTTTGCTAGGGATATGTTCATCTTCCTTAGTGTATCTGCATACATAAGGTTTAAGCTGTTGCCGCCATCTATAAACACGCGAGATACGCCAAATCCTGCGATGACCGCTGGTAGTATGCGACTGCCCTGGTCGAGGAACTTGCTGCGGGTGATCCGCTATGGTGAAGCCAATGTCTTGCCCTGACCAATTAAGATACTCGACTGTTGGTGGAGGCATTTTTTCTGCCATGAACACCTGTCGCGAGATTACTTTCTGAGTTCTATTGGATGGCCGTCCCTTCGAATCATCGAGACCGCTCCGTTAGAATTAGGATCAACGTAAGGCGGTGGTGGAGGTGCTGCTATTATGAGCTGATGTCGATTGTCATCCGTAATCGGGAGGAGGTGGCAAGTGAATCTCACTCCTGGGTTCTCGAGGATTTCTCTGCTTGAGCATTGGCATGCCCCATACCTTAACATTGCCTGAAAATTTCGACAATCTTCTGTGATGTCCTGACTATCTTCTGTTGCCGTCGAGGAAAAAATGCATCTGACAAGGCCCGTTCATCATCTCTTCGGGAGACACGAAAGGCCTCTGGAACCTTGGCCCGCTATTTTGCCTATTGTTTCGAGAGTCATCTCTATTGTCGCCTTGCTGCTCATTACTTCTCTGGTAATCGTCTCTGTTGTTTCCTCCTGCGCTTGCTCGAAAACCAGCCGAGATTTGTCCTGGAGCATCATAGCTTGAGTACTGCCGAGGAAATCGTCGCCTTGGTTGATAATTTCGACCGCGGTCTTCCTCTGGTGACCTGTGCCGTTTGTTGTGAACAGCATCTTCTCCATCTGCCCATCTGTTTGCTATTTCCATTAACGCGGATACTGTCTTTTGATTGGTCCTCCCCAAGTCCTCGACAAAATCTCCACGCCTGATTCCTGCGAAAACACATCTATTGCTCTCTCGTCAGATATATTTTCTACCGAGTTTTTAAAGATATTCCACCTTTGGATATATTTTCTCATTGGCTCATCTGGCTTTTGTCGGCACGCTCTCAGCTCCTCTAATGACGCAGGTTTTTTGCATGTGGATCGGAAGTTCTTGACGAACACATCCTCGAAGCTATCCCAGCTATCGATAGATCCTGGAGGAAGTTTCTTTATCCAAGATCGCGCGGCTCCACTCAAATGCACCTGGATGCTTTGCATAGCTGTTGCTCTAGTTCCTCCTGTGAGCTTCACTGTCTCGAGATAATCAACTAGCCAATCCTCTGGATCTTGGAGGCCGTCGAATTTCTTGAAGTTATCAGGTAACTTGAATCCTGAAGGGACTCGAGTTTTTCGAACTCTCCTTGTGAAGCATGGCAAACCACACATATCCTCGTCGTTTAGCTCTGGGGAATGTCGATGTTCCCTTCTGCTTTGTCGCGCTCTGTCAACCCTTGATTGTGCTGCCATGTCCCTTGCTCCACTTGGTCCTTCGGGAGCTGCTGCTGTTGCTGCCGCAGGTCGCGGACTATTTTGCCTTGCCGTTCCGTCGGGAGGTGTTGATACAAACGCTGTCCCCATGGCTCCAACTCCTGCCATCGCCATGTTGTACAATGCTTCCCTTGGATCTCCTGGAGGTGGTCTGGATGCGAGGATAAAAGCTTGTGTCGCCATATACCCAGCTTCTGGTTTCTTGGGGATGATGTTCCCTCTCGTGTCTATCGACATAAAAGACATGTCGAGGTTTTGGACCAAGTGCTCTCTTTCTCCTTCAGGTACGTTTTGTAACCTCGATCTTGCTCTGTTCCGAGCCTCCCTGTGGCTATCACCCGAAGTTCTAGATTGTCGACTCAGCTCTGCCCTTCGCCTACTTGATGCAGAGGCTGCCTCCTTTCTTCTGTTTAATTCAGCTGTCTTTTCCAATTCCCTTGCAGCTCGTGCGAGCCTATATTGATATGCTTGTAACTCTTCTGGCGTGGCTGTGGTGGCCATTGGTTCTGAGCCATCCATAGCTCTCGCGGCTCTATCCCATGCTGCTTGCGGAAGTTGGACTCTGTCTCGCGGCTGTGGCCCGATATATTTATTGCCTAGGCCTCGCCGCAAATCAGAGGGATCGACGTATGGATTTCCCAAATCGTCGAAAGCCTCAGATGTTTCCTCTTGGTCACGGCTTGGCTCTCCGATGACATAAATCTGATGATACTTTGTATTCAGATCTATGTTGGGTTTGGTGACACCATCGTTAAGATTGGCGAAGACCTTGCCCACTGTAGTAGATTTGTCGATGAAGTTGTAGCTGTCGACACTGCTTGAGCCATCGCTTATATAGGAGTCCGCAGATGACTCAAACGACATGTCGCTGAAGATCTTGGCGAGTTTTTCTCTTGCCCTGGTGCTGATGAAGCGTGACGATGAAGTTTCTTCTTCTCCTGATTCGGTTGACGATGTATAGCTTGAAAAATCGGAATCGACCGCCGACGATCCCGACGAAATCGGAATTTTGACACGATACGATCCCTCTTTCTCGACGCGAAAGTGAAATCTTCCAAATGTCATCTGCATAGGCTCCTCCAGATACGCATATGCATCCAAACGGGAGGGCGGGTGAGGAACAAAATCGACAAGACCAGTTGCGATCTGTTTACCTCGATCCATTGCGTTGCTTGCGGTTGATGAAGTCGACGATCTTGAACGTGCCATCGAGATCGGATCCTTGACGCCTCTAGTTCCCACAGACGGCGCCAATTGACAAGGTATTAACTTGTCAATGCCTACGGTTGTAGACTAGGGTTTAGTTGGAAGTAGAGGGCAAGTAGATCTCGAAGGTTTCAGCCGAAAAGTACTCGACGATTATGAAACTAGGGTTTGAGAAACAATGATTTGATGATCTCTTCATCCCCCTCCCCCTTATATAGGAGGTGGAGCCGAGGGATTCGTGTTGTACATTACGAGTCCGGGAAGGTTTCTAACTCATCCCGCAAGATTATAAATAACGCTTCCTATTACAACTCTAGCTTTCCTTAATAATATCTTGGGCTTCCGAATCTTCTTATTCTTCCAGTAATGGGCCTTCAGTAAACCCCGGGTACTATCTTCGGCAGGCCCATTGGGGATGCCTATGTCAGTTGTAAACCTGTAGGATGTAAATGGGTATTTAAGAAGAAGCTTAGAGCTGATGGTACTATTGAGAAGTACAAAGCTCGGCTTGTAGCCAAATGCTATACCCAAAAGGAAGGCGAAGATTTCTTCGGTACCTACTCACGTGTGGCGAGATTGACCACCATTCGAGTACTACTATCATTGGCTGCCTCACACGGTCTTCTCGTTCATAAAATGGACGTTAAGACGGCTTTCCTAAATGGAGAGTTGGACGAGGAAATTTACATGGAACAGCCTGATGATTTTGTACTAGAAGGTCAAGAAAGAAAGGTGTGTAAATTAAAGAAATCTTTGTATGGCCTTAAACAAGCACCCAAACAATGGCATGAGAAGTTTGAAAGAACTTTGACATCTGTGGGCTTTGTTGTTAATGAAGCTGACAAATGTGTGTACTACCGCCATGGTGGGGGTGAGGGAGTTGTCCTATGCCTGTATGTGGATGACATACTAATTTTTGGGACAAGTCTCAAAGTGATTGAGGAGGTCAAAACCTTCTTATCTCAGTGTTTTGAGATGAAAGATCATGGAGAAGCTGACGTTATATTGAACATCAAGCTACTGAGAGATGAGAATAATGGGATTACACTTGTGCAATCTCATTATGTTGAGAAGGTGTTGAACAGATTTGGCTATGCTGATTGCAAATCTTCTCTCACACCTTATGATCCTAGTGTCTTGCTTCGAAAGAATGAAAAGGAAACTAGAGATCAATTAAGATACTGTAACACCCCAAATTTTTAAAACAAAGAGAAAATGAATTTCCTTTTTCCAAAAATGAGAACCAACAAAAACTTTTCTTACATAGAGTGCTATGCATAGTGCTCATACCTAATACTTGTGTTTTGCCATGATGAGTGTTCTTATGCTTATGTGATAAACCCTAAAACCCTAAAGTGATCAAGTGAAGATCATAAACCAAATAAAATAAAAGAGAAAGAAATCAAATAAGAAAAACCCTAAACCCTAACCTTCTCAAAACCAAGTGGATCTATTTTGAGAAACCCAAAATAAAGAAAAAGACATATGTGGACATATAGCCCTAATATGTAAATTTTGAACTCTACCTTTCCTACTTTGCTAAATGGTGGTGAACCATTGCAAAACTTACTAAACCCTAAATCTCATCCCTCTTGTCACCAACCTTTGAAAAACAAAATAAAAAGAAATGATCTTAATTAAGAAAAACGCATATGCAAGCCTATGGCTACTTTTTGCAAATGCTAAAACCTTGTTTATCTACCCTGGTAGATGGTTTGGAAATACCTCAACACACTCAACCAAGTACTTACCAACCAATTCAAGTGAGAAACGAAATAAAATCAAACATATGCATAGAGGTATATGTGGCACTTAGCCAAAATATCAAATCTTGACCTAGGCACCCACATTGCCCCAAAATGGTTTGAACCCTTTTCCCAACTCATTCTAACACCAAATAAACCTCACCCATGTCAAATAGAAGCCAAGAAGAAGAAAAGAATAAAGGTTAGAAAATCACAAAACCCTCACATATGGTTTATGCCAATTTTCCAAATCTTTGACCTAGATCAATTTGGCCTTCACCATTAGTTATAATATGTTACTAAACACTTATTACAACTTTTGGAATCGAAGAAACACAAATCAAATCAAATTCAAACTCAAATTGGGATCACATATGATAATGGTCAAATCTGCCATTTATAATCTGGTCCCTACTTTGAGCCTATGCAATTCAAGTTTTTCAAACTAAACTTTCCCAATTCTTTGCACCACATCCAAGAGCACATGAAGGAGAACAACTTTGGTAAAGACCACCTGGTCAAATTCATCTTGGATCAAATTCTATGCTCATGCTAAGTTGGAACTTTTTATCAAATGCAACAATCCCACTTTGAGCAAATTTGCATTTCTTTGATTTTTAAAATTCCACCACCACACATGTTTGTCTCTGGTCATTTGCAACTTATCCAAATGCACCATTTTCAAATTTTGGAACCTTTTGAACTCAACCAAATTTGGGCAAATTTTGCAAATTGCAAATATGGATTAATTGCAAACACTATTTAGAATAGTGTTTTGGCCAAACCAATTGCCCCATTTCACTCCACCTTGCTCCCCTGTCCCCTCTCTCCCTACACCATGAACAACAACCCTAAGAGGGGGGCCAAACCTAGCATGGAGATGGCCATGCCGGCCATGTCACACATGGCACCCCCTCCTCTATTCTCCTTCCCCTCAACCATGGCCACCATGTCTCTGAGCTCCACCACACCTCCCTACTGCTGCCTAGCCCAGCCCTGGTCAGAGATAACCACCACAACAATGGGAACAGGACGCATCCACGACGCCCAGAGCATGCCGATGCTAGCATGGACGCCGCCCACGGGCATGCACGGCCACCTGCTGCCCCGACAAGCTGCGCCTCCCCTGGACCCCATCTTCCTCCTAGAGCTTCGCTACCGTACCAGGATCCCGCCAGACACGCCCCTTTGCTCGCGCGAGCGCCGTCGCCGACGACCACCTCGCCATTTTCCCGCAACCCTGCCGCCAGAGCTCGCTGTCTCGCGCGCACGCCAGGCCGTCCCCCACCTCGCCATGAAGCTCCCTAGCACCGCCTGGACACCACCTACCTAGCGCCTACCTCGCCGACCCCCTTCCTTCGCCGGAGTCGCCGTGCTGCTGTCGACCCTGCCGCACACCCCACGGCCACCTCGCGTCCTATAAAAACAACCTCCCCCGCGCCCAACTCTTCACACCAACATTGCTCCCCTCTCTCTTCTCAAGCTCATCGTCCACTCCTCTCACTCGATTAGCCACCGGAGTTGTCCAATTTCGTCGCTGGAGCCCGCAGAGGTGCTGAGATCGCCGCCGTCAAATTTGGCCACCATCGGAGACGCCGCCGGTAGCCTGCTTCCCCGTCCTCGACAACATCGTCGCCGCACGTCGCTGACCCTCGCCGAGCTCCAGCAAGCCCTTCTCCTCGACGGAGACGACGCGCCTCGACCGTCCGATCGCCATCTAATCCACGGCCCTCTTTGAATCATACTGTTTCGGTAAGTTACACTCACTGACGTGCGGGGCCCTCTGTCAGGCGGCCCGTGTAAGCGAAACGTTCTGGCCCCCTGGCATTTTAAACATTTCGGCCCACTCCATTTCCCGCCTAAGTCCATCTATTCAAATCTGGTTAAATAATTTGGTATAAATTCAAATACTGGTCCTGTCTTGAAAATGGAATAGTTTCAAATTGGCTTGGCCAAATTTAACAAATTTTATATTGTTGGAAAGCTTATGAAATTCTTGATCCAACCACACTGGTCCCACTTCAAAATATTGTGTAGAATTAATTCGACACAAATAACAATCAGAGACTTTTCAGTATTCAAATAAATCTTAAAAATCAACCAATTTGAATTTTGAAGTAAATCCATATGCTATAATTCACATTTCACTTACACTAATTGTTTATGCAAAAATATGGTATGGTTACCTTGAGTGATCATGGCCCAAATTAAATAAAGGAATATATGGCTATTTTAGTTAGTTGATATTGTCCAAAACTATTATGCAAATTATATGAAGTGTTTCACTTCATTTAAATCTTATCCCAAGTATTTTCATATGAAGTTTGAACCCCTGGTCAAATACTCTCACATGAAATACTTGGAGATTTTAAATCATAATAGGCATTATTAAATGGTATGAGGTATTCTACCTCATTTAAATCATTTTCTCAAATAATGATGATGAATGGTTGACTTAGGTCAACATGATATCATGTAGGATTGTTTGAGAAATTAAATCTTAAGAAGATTCAATGAGAGGAAATTATTCCTCAAGAACTACATGTGAACTATCATTTACATATGAAATGAGAGGAAATTATTTCTCTAACACTAAGTAAGAAAACCCTAGAATAATTTTGGGTAGCAATGTTAAGTGATGATGCTAGATCATTTGGAGTGAGCCATTAAGGCTAATTAAGGTTACTTAAGTATTGTTGGGTGATTGTATCCTCGTATTCGTGTATAGACGCTAGTGCCGGAGAATACCAGGAAGAGGAAGGATTCTACCCAGAAGAAGAAGAGCACTTTGACCACCTCAACAACCAAGGCAAGCTAGACTATTGCAAGTTATAATGTTGCAAGCTAACACCTTTGCAAGCTCTATGGTTGCAAGCTAATATTCTTGCAAAGTGCAAAGCCCCTTTGGGGCAAGGCACCATTAGTCTTACCTTTCTTACCACAAGCCTATCCCAAGTTTTTACCTTACAAGTTTTTGCTTGTTTATCTAAAGAGTTACTTTTATAGTTAACTTTGGTCAAAGTTAAAGAAGGTTACTAGAGTAGCAAAGTTAGGCTCAAGCTAGCCAAGCAAGATTAGCACCCCTCATGATTAGTGCTAGTGCTAAATATTAAAATTTGACTACTCTAGATGGGAACATGTGACTTGAAATCAATTTGAAACCTTGGAATGATGAGTCATTCCATTGAATGAATTTTGAAGGTGAATATGACTTGGAGAAGATGGTGATTTTTGATAAAACTGATATTGGTTTGAATGCGATACCTTTCCAATATTGAGTACCCCCACAATACCTGATATGGGTAGGGCTTAACTGGAAATTTATGCATCTTAGTATGGGTTCCCTCTGAACACACATCATAGGGGTTATGCCGAGGCTGCCTCCGTTGTTGAGAAATGATGTGAATTGAGGTGAATTGTACGGCCAAGCCCTGTGGAGTTCCCAGGTTGACAGTTGGTCTTCACTGGGAGGCCAAGCTCATGGGGAGAGGTGCTCATACTAGGGTTTGTAAGTGAAAGGTTATGGTTGATGATCCGCGTACTGTGTTACGATGATTCGGGGTAATCCCGACGGATGAAATCAAATGTTGTGGCACAAGTGTGCAACCTCTGCAGAGTGTAAACCTATTCGAATAGCCGTGTCCACGGTTACAGACGGTTGAAATGGCCATAGAGTTTCCGATGTTAGATTCTTGAAAATGATGGTGAAATGAATGGTGAATTGGTGAATTGTTTTGAATCACAACAAAGGTTGTGGGAATGACACTAATGTTCCCACTTGAGTTAGTTAGCACTTGAATAAGTCTTTTCTCAAATTCTTGTGAACTAAAATTGGCTTTATGCAAATAAACTAGAGCTTAGCCAACCTTACTAGAATTGTTAGCACTTACACTAGTATTAGTTTGCGAGTACTTTAAAGTACTCACTTCTGTGTCCCTGGCTATTCAAATGGCCAGACTATGAAGAGGAGCAGAACTATCAAGATGACGGCAACCAAGACGTCTACGACAACTAGGAAATCTTCTGACGTCAGACGTTGGCATGTGGACTAGAGAGTCCCTTCTATTTACGCTTCCGCTATGAAACTATGAACTTTGTGTCCATTGATCCATAGATCAACTATTTGTGTAATATTGGATCATGTAATCTCTATTTGTAAGACGACTATGTATGTAATGAATGATGACTTATGATATTCAACTGTTATGTCTCGCAACAACAATATTCCTGGGATTGCGATGTATGGCATAACAGGCATCTGGACTTAAAAATCCGGGTGTTGACAAGTTGGTATCAGAGCCATTGTTTGACCTTAGGAGACCCTAGTTAGAATGGACGTCTGCAAAACTTAGTTTCAAAACCAAATAAGTGAATATTTGTGAAAAACTTATTCTCACTCTTATCCTTGAGATCTTTTTCAAACTGGGAATTTCATGCTCTACTTTTTCCATTGATAACTACATAAAACCTTACACACTTGACCACTTCTTTAACTTACTCATCCTAATTGCTCACAGATGGAGTACAAATGGGAGTTCTATCAGCTTGGTCATGGAGGAAATCTGATGTTCGAGAAAGACTTGAAGCAACTAGTAGAATATCTAGGACGCCCGTACCCCGAGTTCTTCGGAACACCCCTCAACAATCACTCCGGAGGACCACCTCGGTGGGAAGTTTCTGCAGATCTACGAAGAAAGCTTGGAACCCCGGTATGGGAAACCATATGGTTTTCTGTAACGGGAAACACTTGGAAGGAAGGACTAGTCAGAGCGATGCAAGAAGCAATTTCCCGTCTGTGTGGACAAAATGAGAACAAGATCAAGAACACTCGCTTCATCTACTACCCAAGACATGACCCCATGGGAAGACCGATGACCATGCCCCCGCACATGGAGATGAACCACTATGTAGCACACCTCGACTTCATGCTGTACAAGACCCGCAAGGAGTTGGACAACGCCCTCGCCTCTCGCCAAGCACATTACCCGTGAAGGCGAAGAATCCACCCCGAAGAGTAGTATCACCCCAACACTTAAGTAGGTGTGGGTTGTATCAGGATACCCCTGTATCGTAGAGCGAATGAATGGTTCTTCAAACCAACGGTGTGTTAGAATTGTAATGTGTGATGTTTGGTATGAATGAAAAAGTGTTGCTGGTTTTTACCCCCTCAACACTACTCAAGTCTTCAAATTATGAACTTCGTGAACTTTAATTCAAACAAACCGTAGAAAATTCCCTCTTATCTTATCAGCTACTCCGATGTTCAGATGGCCCCACCAACCCGCAACGCCAACCAAGACGCCATGATGCAGATGTTAGAGATGATGATCGCTGACCAAGAAGCCGAGAGAGCTGAACGCCAAGCCAACATCGCTGCACTGCAGCAGATCGCTCAGAACAACACCGGCCATGGAAACCATGACCACCCTGGGTCAAAACTGAAGAACTTTCAGAACACCAACCCACCTATTTTCAGCAAGACCGAAGAGCCCCTCGATGCCGATGAATGGCTCCAGACAATGGAGAACAACCTCGAAGTTGCGGGAGTTGAAGCCACCAAGAAAGTACTGTTTGCCACCCACTACCTGTCAAGACCTGCACGAGCCTGGTGGACAAGTGCCCGCGCAATGAATGCGGGACAGATGATGACCTGGGAAGACTTCAAGATGAAGTTTAGCAAGTACCATGTGCCCCAAGGACTGATTAAGATGATGAGAGACGAGTTCCGCGAACTCAAGCAAGGCAGGATGTCCGTGGTAGAATATCGCGATAGATTCCTCACTCTGTCAAGGTACGCCCCGGACGAAACCGACAGCAATGAGAAGCGGAAGGAAAGATTTCTAAACGGATTACACGACGAGATGCAGACTGTACTGGTCAACATTCCCTTTGTTGACCTAGAAGCCCTGGTGGACTCCGCCATCCAGATGGAAGGGAAGCTTCACCAAGCCAACGAGAATCGCAAACGCCGGATGATGAACCAGCATGGGTCCAGAAATACCCAGAAGTACCGCAACAACTCATCTGGAGGATTTACTCCAAGATACAATAAGCCCCCAGCCCAGAATTACCGCCCAAACTACACCAATAACCATGGAGGACACCCGAAACTCGGAGGCAACAACAACAACATCACACCAGCAACAACAACCCCAACAACAACAACAACGGGAACAACAACAACAACAACAACAACACTGGCCCTAGGACTGGAAGCAACGCCATCCCCGTCGCCAACAAGGACAAGGCCACCATCACTTGTTATGAGTGTGGAGTGGTTGGGCATTACTCCAATGAGTGCCCCAAGAGGTTAGCCAAGATTGCCGCCAACACCGATGCACCTGCTCAGAACCAGCACCGCTTTGCCGCAAGAAGGAACCAGAACAACAACAATGGCCGCCTCTATAACATGACTGCCACAGAAGCCAAAGAAGCACCTCAGGCCATGCCAAGTATGTTTTCCTGTTAAATCATATCGCCCAATCTCTCTTAGGAACCTAACTTTTCTTAAAATCTCGGCACGAGATTTGTTTAAGGGGAAGGGTTTGTGACAAGGTATTAACTTGTCAATGCCTACGGGTTGTAGACTAGGGTTTAGTTGGAAGTAGAGGGCAAGTAGATCTCGAAGGTTTCAGCCGAAAAGTACTCGACGATTATGAAACTAGGGTTTGAGAAACAATGATTCGATGATCTCTTCGTCCCTCGACTCCCCCTTTATATAGGAGGCGGAGCCGAGGGATTCGTGTTGTACAAGTTACAGAGTCCGGGAAGGTTTCTAACTCATCCCGCAAGATTACAAATAACGCTTCCTATTACAACTCTAGCTTTCCTTAATAATATCTTGGGCTTCCGAATCTTCTTATTCTTCGGGTAGTGGGCCTTCTAGTAAACCCCGGGTACTACCTTCGGCAGGCCCATTGGGGATGCCTATGTCAGTAGCCCCGAGATTTTGCTTGAATCGTAGAGTCGGGAAAATCTCCTTTATTTTTATTCGACAACTTAATCTTTTCTATATTTCTTCACATAAATTTCTATATTGTACATGGATAATGGTAGTTGGGGCTAGTTCATCTGACGGATCAGGTACTAGTTAACTGCTCTAGTGGCAATCCGCAAAAACCTACTTCAAGATCACGTCCCTGGACATGATCTCGGGATACTGGTGTAAACTTCGACAGGTGCCGCTTAAGGTCTTACCATTCTGTCGAGTCCCGGTCAAATTTATCGGGTACCTAACGCGTCCGTTAGGATTTTTCTTCGTATCTGTTGATACGGATAAAAGTAGCAAACAGTCAGAGACGGCGCCCCACACAGAACGGATCTGGGGTCTTACCTTCGCAAATTTGCGGCATTCAGAAATTGATCGCAACTTTGGCGTTCTGAGAATATATTGTCGAGTGCTTATTCGGCTGTTGGAATGGCACATTTTATTGAGTCAAAGATGACTTATATTGCTCTCCCGATGGGAGTATATGCAGAGTTATTTTTAACTCGAAATATACTCTTTTGCTCTGCTATCTTTCTTTTCTCTTTCTTTCTTTCTTTGTTTTTATGATTTCATCGGGCACGCGAGGAGCGTTCCCGATGGGAGTAGCCCCCGAGGCTACAGCCAAGGACTTGTGCTTGGTTGTAGGCTCCACGCCTTATGCCGCTTTATTTTCTTTATCTCCCAAAGTTTTATAATTTCTCGGGTGCGCGAACAGCGCTCCCGATGGGAGTAGCCCCCGAGGCTATGAACAAATATTTGTATTTGATCATAGGCTCACGCCATTTCTATTTTGTCTTTCTTGATCTTTTCATTTTTCAAAGTAGCCCCCGAGCATTTGATCAAAAACTTGTATTTGACCAAAGGCTCACAAATATTTTCCATGTCGCCTTTTATGGAGCTGTTGAGGCGAATTTTTTCTTCTGCCAAGGTGACGTTATTGCTGACGATAGCCACGATTGCGAGTCCAAAAATCACGAGAAGTCTTCTCCCACTGCCTTGCGGGCCCAATTTATCCATTATCTTGACACGTCGTGCAGGTGGGGGACACACGTCCTCCGCTTTTCCTGGCGCACGTACCGTAACTTCTCCAATGCGAAAATACTTTTTTACCCTTGTTTCCCCGTGGTTATCATCTGCCGCACACTTTTTCCATCCAACGGTCCGCCGCACCGCACCTCTATATAAGATCTCCTTCTTCTTCCTCGAGCACTTCCGCTCGCGCCGTTCTCCTGCTCTCCTCTGCAAAACCTCCTCCTGCGCTCCACAATTCCCTAAGCTCATCTTCTCCAAGCTACATTCCTGCGCCATTGTTGATGCCACCACGTCGGTTGATCAAGCACAGCACGCCGGAATCATCAATGGCTGCCGTGGATCTGGGAACCGCGGAGTGGGAAAGGTCCAAGATTTCCACCCAGGACATCAATCTCTTGAAGAAGCTGGGGATCAGCAAAAACCTAAGGCGCTGTGCTTCCCTAGTGAAGAAAGCTACCCAACCCCTCCAATGGGGTATCGGGTAAGTTTTGTTGACCATCTCATCCGCGGTCTTTCCGCCCCCATTCATCCTTTCCTCCGTGAACTGCTTTTTGTTTATGGTCTGCAACTTCACCACCTGACGCCCAATTCTATCCTCCATATCTCCATTTTCATCACCCTCTGCGAGGCCTTCCTTGGCGTCCAGCCTAACTAGGCGCTATGGAAGCGCATTTTCTTTGTCGCCGCAATGGCTCTCCCAATGTCGCCTATAATATAGGCGGCGTTGTTATTTCCGTTCGCCCCACAGTCGATTACTTCGATGTCAAACTCCCTGACTCAGTTAAGGGGTGGCGCAAGAAGTGGTTGTACATTTAGGAGGAAAACCATGGATGTGCTGAAGACAACATCCCTCCTTTCGATGGCGCCGAGAAAATCTTTCGCCACCGCTCCTGGGACGCAGAGGCTACCGAAGAAGAAAAAATATTGACAGAGGCCCTGATGACTCGCATCCATGAGTTGCAAAATACTCGCGGCAAAGAGTTGTCAGGTATCCAAATCACGGCGTATTTCCTTAGGACCAGAGTGCAGCCTCTTCAGGCTCGCAAATACCCTCTCTGGAAGTATGCTGGCGACAAGGACGCAGATCGGTTGTCAGCGGATTTAGAGGTCAAGGACTTAGAAAAGCTTGTCCGAAAAATCTCTTCTCTCAGCAAAAAAGATCCTATCCCTTCTTCTTGTCGTGTAAAACCGTATAGCGCCACCAATGCGCTTCCCAAGGTAAACTTTGTTGATTGATTTGTTATTGCTCTTGCTATCTGCTTTTATGTTTTTGTAACTTCTTTTTTGACATCTTCCCTTGTTTTTATACAGAACCATCCAAATCTTGTCTCGCTTCCTCCCTTCCTGAAGGTGGAGAAGTCGAGGAAAGGGCCATTGTCACCGACGACAACCAAGATGCCCCCTCTTTTGTGAATGAACCCGTAGATTCTCAAAAATCTGCGGGATCTTCTGAAAAGGAAGCTGCCTCCGAAGGCACTGCATCGGCACAATCTCCTCCTCCTGCTGTTTCTCCAAGGAACAAGAGGAAAAGGAATGATGTCGAAGATTCCGGCACTTCCAAAGCCGAAGAAGTTGTTCCTTCACGTCAGAAGGCAATTTATGATCCATATCTTGAATCCCTCATCAGCTCGTAAGTCACCTTTATTTCCCCTTATTTTTGCACTCGAAGATTTTTGTCTATCTTGCTTTTTATGCTCTCGACTTTTAATCGCAGTGATGATGAGGAGAAGTACCAACTCTTGATGTGGCTGCTCGAACGAGTACGTCACATACTCTAGTTGTTTCGGAGACGCCAGTCGAAGGAGAGGAATCCTGGCCTCCTCAACAAAACGTCGGCGCTCCCACTCCTCCTGCAAGTCCTCTTGTCTCTTCACCAAAAAGGACAAGGGTGGAAACGATCGTGGAGCCTACCCTACAATTGGGTAGCTCCTCGAGTCCTCTTTTGGACGATGTAAGTCTATAATTTCTTTCCTGTTATTGTCTATATTTTCTGTATTTGCTCCTTTGTGCCGTCGTGTTTTTTCTCATACCTTTGCTTTTTTTCTTTGTCTTTCTTTGACAGCCTATGATCAAAGAGCTTATTCGCATCGGTGCGCAATTCATTGGGTACCGTGAGTATGCCAGCAAGACTGAAGGTAATAACTTTTTGCTGACCCTTGTTTATAACTTCTTGCTCCTGTTTTTGTCGCAATTTTGACGATTCTTTACTATTTTGGCAGAGAAACTTGCAGAAGCCAACAAGCTTGTCGACACTCTTGCTCAGAAATTAGAGCAAAGTGAAACGGCTCGCAAGAAAGCTGAACTTGATGCTAGCCAAGCTAAAGCAGAGGCTGATAAGGCCAAGGCAGAAGCTGCTGGTGTCGAAGATCTGCAAAAAAGACTTGATGATGCCGAAACTGCTTTGAACGAGCACAAGGCCGCACAGGCTACTCGTGAAAAAGCGATCATCAAGCGCTTGAACACGCAGAATCGGCGCTTCCTCGGTAATTTTGTCGATCCCTTCTATCTTTCTTAGACTTGCTTTTCCTTACTTGCTATCGACCAACATATATTTTCTGCGGCAGGTAAAACAAACCAAGAATTTGAGCTTGAAGATCCCGACAACGATCCTCTCCTTGACGCACTCTCTTTCCTGGAGTTTCATGGAACCGAAGTTCGCGAAGGCATTGAACAAGCTGACGCAGGATTATCACGGCTGTTCCCCTACTTCTTCCCGAACAAAGAGGAACCCAAGACTTTCCTTGCTCTTGCCAAGGACTTCAATCCACCAGAGGATCTTGGACTGAAGATGCGCCAGGAGAACATGAAGATTGCTGTCGAAAGCACTGTTGCCTTGGTCGCTAATAGCCAACAAACTATCGACTGGGAGAAAGTAGGCGACACAGACCAGATAGAGCAAACAAAATGGCGATCTTTGATCAAGGCAGCCAAGCCCAACACGAAGAAAATCCTGGCCTATCTCGGGATCAAGCCATCTTCAACTCCTAGCTCATCAAGGCCGGAGGTCTAGTTGAATGCCTCTTCTTCTTTCTTTGTTTTTTCTGTTTCCTTTGCTATTGTCGCCATGTTAGCTTTGGCGACAATTACCTTAGTAGTCCTTTTGGCGAACTCCTTCTGTAATATCCATGTAAATTTCCTGAAGATCAATGAAATTCTACCTTGCACTATCATTGATCCTGAGACTTTCTTTTCCAGTTAATATTTGATAACTACTCCACCAATCCTTGTTCTGCCGATACTTCGCCTGCGTCTTCCTTCTCGAAGAAAACACTGGTCGATGATAACCTCATCGAAGGTTCTTCAAGCAAACATTTGTCGCAAGATTTGCAAGAACTTCGACAACAACTTCAATCCATGAAAAAACAAACTCTGGCAATGATGGAACAATCTCGAAAAGCATCTGAAAGAGAGAAAATTGCTCTCCAACAAGCCAAAGAGGCCATAGCTGCCAAGGATGCTGCTGTGTCGGAAGCTGAAAAAGCCACTACTCGAGAAAATAGCATGCTCGAGCTAATGTCTGAAGCTAGCGCGGATATGCTAGGTATGTTTTTCCAACCTCATACTGCTTCTTTTTTGTCTTACTGTGCCTCCCCTTAAATTTCTTGCTTTATCGCTTAATAGGCTTGGTTCTTGATGCTGCCGCTGAAGATGAAAGAGTGAATGTCAGAACGAATCTCCTCGTCAATCTTTCTCTCAACCATGGCTGTCTGTTCTGGGCCACCCCTGAGCGAACCCAGCAAATTGTCAGGTTCCAAGATCGCGCTTGCCAGGTGCGCGAATTTCTCAATTTCTGCACGAGAACCTTAACCCTTGTTTACAAGACTTTATTTCCTCGAGATGAGGCTCCCAAAACTCTTCTTGGACTGATGGAGAAATTTAGAGATGCCCATCGCATTCATAACTTTGTGCAAGCTCAATTGACTGTTGGAGCAAGGTTCGCCATGATTATGATACACATTTGCCATCCCAAGTTGGACCTGACGAAGATTGTTGCTGATTGCTTGGCCAAGAAATAGCGGCGAAAAAATGATATTGACACAATCAATGACATGGTGACTCCTGTGGCCGAGTCGATGATGGATGAACTTCTTCGGATGGATTCAAAATTCTTCGTCAAGGGGACCTATGCTGAACACAAAACAACCAGAGGTTTATCCATAGATAGTATTTTAGGCCTTGACTGAGCTGTACTATATTGCAAGAAATTATGTATATATCTTGTCGATCTCTTTTTGTTCCGAAGAATTTGTTTATATTGTAAAGTGGCCTATATTGTTGGAGCCCCCGAGCCTCTGGCTGGAGTTTATACTGTTTTGGTATCTCAAAGATTTTTTCCTCTTGTTGCAAGAAGATATATTTATTTTTCCATCGATGGGTTACGAGCCCCCGAGTGTCTTGGTGTCGAAGTTCTATATTTTTGTTGCGAGGTTTTTAGACCAAAGCAATAGGATTTTGATGAGTATACTATATTTATAGTTGTTAGCTCCCGATGTTCTATTTAGCGAGGTATTCTTGTACCAAAGCGAAATATTTCGGTAAGTCTAGTTTATCTATATTGTGTATATTTTGTAACTTGAAGGCATTGAGCCCCCGAGCGTGTCGAAGAATAAGAAGTATATCTCCACTATCTTTATTATATTGCAGCACCGCGAGCCCGCCTCATTAAAAACCTTTCCGGCCCCACTCGGTGCCCCGAAAAGGAAAAGAGTGCGTCTGAAACTCGCGGGCGTTTCAGTACATTGTATTTTTACAGAGGAGGACTATATTTCGACTCTAAGCGTAGAACCGCCTGAGCTGCGCCACGTTCCAGGGATTTTTCTCGGGAACCCCTGTTTTCTTGTCCTTGATCCTGTATGCTCCTCTGTCGATGACTTCCGTGACGACGTAAGGTCCCAACCATGGTGACTCGAGCTTTTCAGTACTTTGCTGGTTAAGCCGTAGGACCAAATCACCGACCTGGAAAGATCTGGGCCGCAATCGTCGAATGTGGTAGTTTTTCAGGTCCTGCTGGTACTTAGTAACTCGTGATAGTACTTCATTGATGGCGTGTATTTCACACGTTCGTTGGGCAACCCCAAGAGGAAGGTATGATGCGCACAGCAGCAAGTTTTCCCTCAGAAAGAAACCAAGGTTTATCGAACCAGGAGGAGCCAAGAAGCACGTTGAAGGTTGATGGCGGCGAGATGTAGTGCGGCGCAACACCGGGATTCCGGCGCCAACGTGGAACCTGCACAACACAACCAAAGTACTTTGCCCCAACGAAACAGTGAGGTTGTCAATCTCACCGGCTTGCTGTAACAAAGGATTAACCGTATTGTGTGGAAGATGATTGTTTGCAGAAAACAGTAAAACAAGTATTGCAGTAGATTGTATTTCAGTAAAGAGAATTGGACCGGGGTCCACAGTTCACTAGAGGTGTCTCTCCCATAAGACGAACAGCATGTTGGGTGAACAAATTACAGTTGGGCAATTGACAAATAAAGAGAGCATGACCATGCACATACATATCATGATGAGTATAGTGAGATTTAATTGGGCATTACGACAAAGTACATAGACCGCCATCCAACTGCATCTATGCCTAAAAAGTCCACCTTCAGGTTATCATCCGAACCCCCTCCAGTATTAAGTTGCAAAGCAACAGACAATTGCATTAAGTATGGTGCGTAATGTAATCAACAACTACATCCTTAGACATAGCATCAATGTTTTATCCCTAGTGGCAACATCACAACACAACCTTAGAACTTTCTGTCTGTGTCCCAGGTGTTAATGCAGGCATGAACCCACTATCGAGCATAAGTACCCCCTCTTGGAGTTACAAGCATCTACTTGGCCAGAGCATCTACTAGTAACGGAGAGCATGCAAGATCATAAACAACACATAAGCATAACTTTGATAATCAACATAACAAGTATTCTCTATTCATCGGATCCCAACAAACGCAACATATAGAATTACGATAGATGATCTTGATCATGTTAGGCAGCTCACAAGATCCGACAATGATAGCACAATGGGGAGAAGACAACCATCTAGCTACTGCTATGGACCCATAGTCCAGGGGTAGACTACTCACACATCACACCGGAGGCGACCATGGCGGCGTAGAGTCCTCCGGGAGATGATTCCCCTCTCGGCGGGTGCCGGAGCGATCTCCTGGATCCCCGAGATGGGATCGGCGGCGTCTGGAAGGTTTTCCGTATCGTGGTTCTCGGTGGGGTTTTCGTCACGGAGACTTTTTATATGCGAAAGGGCAGGTCAGGCGGCACGGGGGCCCCACACCACAGGGCGCGCGGCCAAGGGGGCGCGCCGCCTAGGGTGTGGCCCCTCGTGGCCCCTCTTCGTCTCTCCTTCGGACTTTGGAAGCTTCGTGAGAAAATAGGCCCCGGGCTTTGATTTCGTCCAATTCCGAGAATATTTCCTTACTAGGATTTCTGAAACCAAAAACAGCAAAAACAGGAACTGGCACTTCGGCATCTTGTTAATAGGTTAGTTCCAGAAAATGCACGAATATGACATAAAGTGTGCATAAAACATGTAGATAACATCAATAATGTGGCATGGAACATAAGAAATTATCGATACGTCGGACGTATCAGCATCCCCAAGCTTAGTTCTGCTCGTCCCGAGCAGGTAAAACGATAACACAGATAATTTCCGGAGTGACATGCCATCATAATCTTGATCATACTATTTGTAAAGCATATGTAGTGAATGCAGCGATCAAAACAATGTATATGACATGAGTAAACAAGTGAATCATATAGCAAAGACTTTTCATGAATAGCACTTCAAGACAAGCATCAATAAGTCTTGCATAAGAGTTAACTCATGAAGCAATAATTCAAAGTAAAGGTATTGAAGCAACACAAAAGAAGATTAAGTTTCAGCGGTTGCTTTCAACTTGTAACATGTATATCTCGTGGATATTGTCAACATAGAGTAATATAATAAGTGCAATAAGCAAGTATGTAGGAATCAATGCATAGTTCACACAAGTGTTTGCTTCTTGAGGTGGAGAGAAATAGGTGAACTGACTCAACATTGAAAGTAAAAGAATGGTCCTCATAGAGGAAAAGCATCGATTGCTATATTTGTGCTAGAGCTTTGATTTTGAAAACATGAAACAATTTTGTCAACGGTAGTAATAAAGCATATGCATCATGTAAATTATATCTTATAAGTTGCAAGCCTCATGCATAGTGTACTAATAGTGCCCGCACCTTGTCCTAATTAGCTTGGACTACCTGGATTATCACCGCAATACATATGCTTTAACCAAGTATCACAAAGGGGTACCTCCATGCCGCAAAGGTCTAAGGAGAAAGCTCGCATTTGGATTTCTCGCTATTGATTATTCTCAACTTAGACATCCATACCGGGACAACATGACAACAAGATAATGGACTCCTCTTTTAATGCTTTAAGCATTCAACAACAATTAATTCTTTTCTCATTAGAGATTTGAGGATTGTTGTCCAAAACTGAAACTTCCACCATGGAACATGGCTTCGGTTAGCGGCCCAATGTTCTTCTCTCACAATATGCATGCTCAAACCATTCAACTCAGTGTAGATCGCCCTTACTTCAGACAAGACGAACATGCATAGCAACTCACATGAAATTCAACCAATGAAAAGTTGATGGCGTCCCCAGTAAACATGGTTATCGCACAACAAGCAACTTAATAAGAGATAAAGTGCATAATGACATATTCGATACCACAATAGTTTTTAAGCTATTTGTCCCATGAGCTATATATTGCAAAGGTGAATGATGGAATTTTAAAGGTAGCACTCAAGCAATTTACTTTGGAATGGCGGAAAATACCATGTAGTAGGTAGGTATGGTGGACACAAATGGCATAGTGGTTGGCTCAAGTATTTTGGATGCATGAGAAGTATTCCCTCTCGATACAAGGTTTAGGCTAGCAAGGCTTATTTGAAACAAACACAAGGATGAACCGGTGCAGCAAAACTCACATAAAAGACATATTGAAAACATTATAAGACTCTACACCGTCTTCCTTGTTGTTCAAACTCAATACTAGAAATTATCTAGACCTTAGAGAAACCAAATATGCAAACCAAATTTTAGCATGCTCTATGTATTTCTTCATTAATGGGTACAAAGCATATGATGCAAGAGCTTAATCATGAGCACAAAAATTGCCAAGTATCACATTACCCAAAACATTTATAGCAATTACTACATGTATCATTTTCCAATTCCAACCATATAACAATTTAACGAAGGAGAAACTTCGCCATGAATACTATGAGTAGAAACCAAGGACATACTTGTCCATATGCTACAGCGGAGCGTGTCTCTCTCCCATAAAGTGAATGCTAGGATCCATTTTATTCAAACAAAACAAAAACAAAAACAAACCGACGCTCCAAGAAAAAGCACATAAGATGTGATGGAATAAAAATATAGTTTCGGGGGAGGAACCTGATAATGTTGTCGATGAAGAAGGGGATGCCTTGGGCATCCCCAAGCTTAGACGCTTGAGTCTTCTTGATATATGCAGGGGTGAACCACCGGGGGCATCCCCAAGCTTAGACTTTCACTCTCCTTGATCATGTTGCATCATACTCCTCTCTTGATCCTTGAAAACTTCCTCCACACCAAACTCGAAACAACTCATTAGAGGGTTAGTGCACATATAAATTGACATATTCAGAGGTGACACAATCATTATTAACACTTCTGGACATTGCATAATGCTACTGGACATTAGTGGATCAAAGAAATTCATCCAACATAGCAAAAGAGGCAATGCGAAATAAAAGGCAGAATCTGTCAAAACAGAACAGTATTGACGAATTTTAAAATGGCACCAGACTTGCTCAGATGAAAATGCTCAAATTGAATGAAAGTTGCATACATATCTGAGGATCATGCACGTAAATTGGCTTAATTTTCTGAGCTACCTACAGGGAGGTGGACCCAGATTCGTGACAGCAAAGAAATCTGGAACTGCGCAGTAATCCAAATCTAGTACTTACTTTTCTATCAACGGCTTAACTTGGCACAACAAAACACAAAACTAAGATAAGGAGAGGTTGCTACAGTAGTAAACAACTTCCAAGACACAAAATAAAAACAAAGTACTGTAGGTAAAAACATGGGTTGTCTCCCATAAGCGCTTTTCTTTAACGCCTTTCAGCTAGGCGCAGAAAGTGTGTATCAAGTATTATCGAGGGGTGAGTTTTCTCAACAGGCATAGTATATTGGATACATAAGTTTCAGCATCTCCCTTTTCATTAGTCTTAGGCGTGCTACTCTCATCAAACAAATTTTCAGGAACAAGCCAAGCATAGTTATTTTCTAGTGCATCATTCATAGCTAGGAGCTTACATGGTATTGGTGCTTTGATCTCCCCTCCATCATCAATATTATTAGTGAATCTTATTCTATCCATATCCATCTTTTCAAGGAGACTAACAAAATTAGTTGGAGAACCAAGCATATTAAATTTAGCAAACACCTTTCTAGCTTCTCTTGCTAGACCACCAAATTCTCTAAGAAGGGTTTCTAACACAAAATCTTTCTTTTCCCCTTCTTCCATATCACCAAGTGTGAAGAACATGTGTTGGATTATAGGATTAAGATTAACAAATTTAGTTTCCAACAAGCGAACTAAATGCGCGGCAGCAATTTCATAAGTAGGCGCAAGGTCTACCAAGTGTCTATCTTCAAAATTTTCAATTGTACTAACATGATTGAAAAATTCTTCTATATTATTTCTCCCAACTATAGACCCATGTCCTACCGGTATGCTTTTTGTGGTAAAATTAAAAGGAAACATGATGAATAAAGTAAATGCAAGTAAACTAATTTTTTTGTGTTTTCGATATAGCAAACAAGATAGCAAATAAAGTAAAACTAGCAACTAATTTTTTTTGTATTTTGATTTAGTGCAGCAAACAAAGTGGTAAATAAAACTAGGCAAGACAAAAACAAAGTAAAGAGATTGAGAAGTGGAGACTCCCCTTGCAGCGTGTCTTGATCTCCCCGGCAACGGCGCCAGAAAATATGCTTGATGGCGTGTATTTCACGTTCGTTGGGCAACCCCAAGAGGAAGGTATGATGCGCACAGCAGCAAGTTTTCCTCAGAAAGAAACCAAGGTTTATCGAACCAGGAGGAGCCAAGAAGCACGTTGAAGGTTGATGGCGGCGAGATGTAGTGCGGCGCAACACCGGGATTCGCCAACGTGGAACCTGCACAACACAACCAAAGTACTTTGCCCCAACGAAACAGTGAGGTTGTCAATCTCACCGGCTTGCTGTAACAAAGGATTAACCGTATTGTGTGGAAGATGATTGTTTAGAAAACGATAAAACAAGTATTGCGAGATTGTATTTCGATAAAGGTGGGGTCCACGGTTCACTAGAGGTGTCTCTCCCATAAGGCGAACAGCATGTTGGGTGAACAAATTACAGTTGGGCAATTGACAAATAAAGAGAGCATGACCATGCACATACATATCATGATGAGTATAGTGAGATTTAATTGGGCATTACGACAAAGTACATAGACCGCCATCCAACTGCATCTATGCCTAAAAAGTCCACCTTCAGGTTATCATCCGAACCCCCTCCAGTATTAAGTTGCAAAGCAACAGACAATTGCATTAAGTATGGTGCGTAATGTAATCAACAACTACATCCTTAGACATAGCATCAATGTTTTATCCCTAGTGGCAACAGCACAACACAACCTTAGAACTTTCTGTCACTGTCCCAGGTGTTAATGCAGGCATGAACCCACTATCGAGCATAAGTACCCCCTCTTGGAGTTACAAGCATCTACTTGGCCAGAGCATCTACTAGTAACGGAGAGCATGCAAGATCATAAACAACACATAAGCATAACTTTGATAATCAACATAACAAGTATTCTCTATTCATCAGATCCCAACAAACGCAACATATAGAATTACAGATAGATGATCTTGATCATGTTAGGCAGCTCACAAGATCCGACAATGATAGCACAATGGGAAGAAGACAACCATCTAGCTACTGCTATGGACCCATAGTCCGGGGGTAGACTACTCACACATCACACCGGAGGCGACCATGGCGGCGTAGAGTCCTCCGGGAGATGATTCCCCTCTCCGGCAGGGTGCCGGAGGCGATCTCCTGGATCCCCGAGATGGGATCGGCGGCGGCGTCTCTGGAAGGTTTTCCGTATCGTGGTTCTCGATCGGGGTTTCGTCACGGAGACTTTTTATATACGAAAGGGCAGGTCAAGAGGCGGCACGGGGGCCCCACACCACAGGCGCGGCAAGGGGGCCGCGCCGCCCTAGGGTGTGGCTCCTCCGTGGCCCCTCTTCGTCTCTCCTTCGGACTTCTGGAAGCTTCGTGAGAAAATAGGCCCCTGGGCTTTGATTTCGTCCAATTCCGAGAATATTTCCTTACTAGGATTTC
The DNA here is from genome assembly GCA_030979885.1 of Lolium multiflorum. Lineage (NCBI taxonomy): Eukaryota > Viridiplantae > Streptophyta > Magnoliopsida > Poales > Poaceae > Lolium > Lolium multiflorum. Next base: position 322,670,568 of record CM061748.1, on the reverse strand, counting down.
TGAAACCAAAAACAGCAACCGGCACTTCGGCATCTTGTTAATAGGTTAGTTCCAGAAAATGCACGAATATGACATAAAGTGTGCATAAAACATGTAGATAACATCAATAATGTGGCATGGAACATAAGAAATTATCGATACGTCGGAGACGTATCTTCATCTCGAGCTTCATCGAGTGCATCCATATCGTCTTCCCGAGCTTTTCGTGATGTTTCCTCGTCATATTCTATCACTCTTGGAGAATCATGCTCTATTTCGATTGGCAGCACTGCTTCGGCTCCGTGGACGAGAAAAAACGGAGTTTCTTGCGTCGCTGTGTTTGGTGTTGTTCGGATGCTCCACAAAACACTTGGCAATTCTTCTGGCCAGGTATGTCGAGCTTTTTCGAGCGGTCCTAGCAGGCGCTTTTTGATGCCGTTGCAGATGATACCATTGGCTTTTTCGACTTGACCATTGGTTTGCGGGTGTCCAACTGACGCAAAGTGCAATTTAATGCCTACTTCTGCGCAGTATGCCTTGAACTCCTTGGCTGTAAAGTTAGTACCGTTGTCTGTGACGATGCTATGAGGCACTCCGAACCAAAAAACGAGGCCCTTCACAAACTTTATTGCCGACGCTGCATCTGGTGAATTTATTGGCTTCGCTTCTACCCACTTGGTGAATTTGTCGACAGCAACCAACAAGTACTCATAGCCTCCTGGCGAAGCTTTGTGTAATTTGCCCACCATATCGAGTCCCCATTGGGCAAAGGGCCACGACAATGGTATTGGCATCAGTTCTGCCGCCAGAGAGTGAGGTTTTGCGGCAAATCTCTGGCACGCATCGCAGGTTTGTACTATTTCTTTGGCATCCTCAATTGCTATCAACCAGTAAAATCCTGCCCGGAAAACCTTGGCTGCAATAGCTCGACTGCTCGCGTGGTGACCACATATTCCTTCATGCACATCCTTTAGGATTATCCTTCCTTCTTCGGGTGTGGCGCACCTGAGGCGCCTGAAATACTTCTCATAACTCCCCTTTGACCACTGTGAAAGCTTTGGACCGTCGAATAACTCGCCTTGCCTCAACTGGATCGTCGGGTATTTCTTTCCTAAGGATATACGATATGTACGCTTGCATCCAAGGAACTTCTACCATCATCACAAGCTCTTGGTCCTCTTCATCCTCCACGGTTTCTTTGAGGGGCGCCAAAGTTTTTTCTTCCTTTTTTTTCTGCGCCTTCTTCGGCTTTGTGGATCTCTCCGCTATCTCTTCCCAAAATACACCTGGCGGGATTGGGAGGCACTGCGACCCGATGTTTGCGAGAACGTCGGCTTCATCATTGCTCAACCTACTGATGTGATTTACCTTGCATCCATCGAACAGCTTCTCAAGTTCATTGTACACCTCCTTATATGCTATCATGCTATCATTGACTGCATCACATTGGTTCATAACTTGCTGAGCCACCAATTGTGAGTCGCCAAAGATTTTTAGTCGAGTTGCACCGCAAGCTTTCGCCATCTTCATCCCGTGTATGAGGGCTTCGTATTCTGCTTCATTGTTGGATGCGTTTGGGAACGTCATCCGTAGGACATACTTTAACTTGTCGCCTTCGGGTGATATAAGTATCACTCCTGCGCCAACTCCTTCTACTCTCTTGGATCCATCAAAGTTCATGGTCCAAGTTCTCGACAAATCTGGGGTCCCGTGTTTTGCAGCTCCATCCACTCTGCTATGAAATCTGGCAAAACTTGCGACTTGATTGCCTTTCTTTTTTCATATGTGATGTCCCGAGGGGAAAGTTCTATTCCCCAAAGGGAGACACGCTTCTGGATTGTTCAATATATTTGAGAGGTGCTTCATTGACTACTATTATCGGGTGTGCCGAAAAATAGTGGCTCAACTTTCTTGCCGTTGTAATCACTCCATATGCTAGTTTCTGGTACTGCGGGTACCGCTGTTTAGAAGGTGATAAAACTTCACTGATGAAATATACCGGCCTTTGCACTCCATGGAGTTTCCCTTCTTCTTCTCTTTCAACGACTAGCACCGTGCTAACCACGGGTGTGGCTGCAATGTACAGCAGGAGTTGTTCCTTTTCTTCGGCGCCACCAAGATTGGTGGTGTCGAGATTGTGCGTTTCAGATCCTCGAAAGCTCTATCGGCTTCTTCGTTCCACTGGAATTTCTCCCCTTGCTTTATTAAAGCGTAAAACGGTAACGCTTTTTCTCCCAGCCTGGCGACGAATCTTCTCAAAGCTGCGACTCGCCCAGTTAGTTGTTGTATTTCTTTCAACTTTGTTGGCTTCCTCATTGTTACGATGGCTTGTATTTTGTCGGGGTTTGCTTCAATCCCTCTTGCTGAAACTAGGAACCCAAGAAGTTCTCCTGCTGGGACACCGAAGGAGCACTTCGTCGGGTTTAGCTTGAGGCAGAATTTGTCGAGGTTGTCAAAGGTTTCCTTGAGATCCTCGATCAGCGTCGTCCCCTTTTTTGACGTTATGACGACATCATCGATGTACACTTGCACATTTTTCCAATCTGTGTCGCCAAACATGCATCATCCTCTGATATGTTGCTCCCGCGTTTTTCAAACCAAAGGGTATTGTTCTATAGCAAAACACGTCGTAAGGTGTGATGAATGATGTTTTTACTTCATCTTCTTATTTCAATCTGATCTGGTTATAACCAGAATATGCATCCAAAAAGGAAAGACGTTCACATCCTGCCGTGGAGTCGATAATTTGGTCGATCCTCGGGAGGGGAAAGTGATCCTTTGGGCAATGTTTATTGAGACACGTAAAGTCGACGCACATGCGAAGGACCTTAGTGTTTTTCTTTGGCACCAACACGGGTTTGCTACCCATGTGGCCTCTGTGTGCAACTCCTTGATAAAACCAGCTTCTCTTAGTCGATCAATTTCTGACAGCATAGCCTTGCGGTTTGGTTCCAAAACGCGCAAAGGTTGTTTGGTTGGTCTCGCTAGTGGATCCAAGTTTAGGTGGTGCTCGGCAAGTTCCCTGGGTACTCCTGGCATGTCAGCTGGACACCATGCGAAGATTTTCTAGTTCTCACGGAGGAACTCGACGAGCGCGCTTTCCTATGCGAGGTCCATGTCGTTTGCGATGGACATCGTCTTTTTCGGGTCTGTCGGGTGAATCTGCACCTCCTTAGAATTTTTCTCAGTATTGAAAGTTGATTCTTTATTTGGCCTTCCAACGTCTGGCAGCACGTCGTAGTCAGTCATGAGCCTTGACGCCAAATATTCAGCTTGCATCCCGAGGGTTTTTGATATTCGATGAAAATTCTTATCACATTTATCGGCTAGAGCGAAGCTTCCTTTGACTGTGATTGGTCCCTTAGGTCCAGGCATCCTCCACAACAAATACGTGTAATGTGGTACCGCCATAAATCTAGCATATGCTGGTCGTCCCAACAGAGCGTGGTACTGTGACGGGAAATCTACGACTTCAAACTCCAACTTCTCGATTCTGTAATTTTCTCGAGTCCCAAACTGAACGATCGAATTAATCTTCCCCAGCGGATAACTTGGCTTCTGGTGTGATACCATGGAACCTCGTGTCTGTTGGTTTCAGGTTTGCTAGGGATATGTTCATCTTCCTTAGTGTATCTGCATACATAAGGTTTAAGCTGCTGCCGCCATCTATGAACATGCGAGATACATCAAACCCCGCAATGACTACTGGTAGGATAAGTGCTGACTGCCCTGGTCGAGGAACTTGCTGTGGATGATCCGCTATGGTGAAGCCAATGTCTTGCCCTGACCAATTAAGATACTCGACTGTTGGTGGTGGCATTTTTCTGCCATGAACACACCGCGTGATTACTACAGTTCTATTGGATGGCCTTCCCTTCTGGATCATCGAGACCGCTTCGTTAGAGTTAGGATCGATGTAAGGTGGTGGTGAAGGTGCTGCCGCTATTCTGAGCTGATGTCTATTGTCGTCCGTAATCGCGGGAGGAGGTGGCAAGTGAATCTCACTCCTGGGTTCTCGAGGATTTTTCTGTGCTGCCTGAGCATTAGCATGCCCTGCATAACTTAGCATTGCCTGGAAATTGTGACAATCCTTCTGCAGATGTCCTGACTGCCGTTCTTTGTCGAGCAAAAAGTGCATCTGACACGGCCCGTTCATCATCTCTTCGGGAGACACGAAAGGCCTCTGGAACCTTGGCCCGCTATTTTGCCTATTGTTTTGAGAGTCATCTCTATTGTCGCCTCGCTGCTCATTACTTCTCTGGTAATCGTCTCTGTTGTTTCCTCCTGCGCTTGCTCGGAAACCAGCCGAGATTTGTCCTGGAGCATCATAGCTTGAGTACTGCCGAGGAAATCATCGCCTTGGCTGTTAATTTCGACCGCGGTCTTCCTCTGCCGACCTGTGCCGTTTGTTGTGAATAGCATCTTCTCCATCTGCCCATCTATTTGCTATTTCCATTAACGCGGATACTGTCTTTGGATTGGTCCTCCCCAAGTCCTCGACAAAATCTCCACGCCTGATTCCTGCGACAAACGCATCTATTGTTCTCTCGTCAGATATATTTTCTGCCGAGTTTTTAATGATATTCCACCTTTGGATATATTTTCTCATTGGCTCGTCTGGCTTTTGTCGGCATGCTCTCAGCTCCTCTAATGACGCAGGTTTTTTGCATGTGGATCGGAAGTTCTTGACGAACACGTCCTCGAACCTATCCCAGCTGTCGATAGATCCTGGAGGAAGTTTCTTTATCCAAGATCGTGCGGCTCCACTCAAATGCACCTGGATGCTTTGCATAGCTATTGCTCTAGTTCCTCCTGTGAGCTTCACTGTCTCGAGATAATCAACTAGCCAATCCTCTGGATCTTGGAGGCCGTCGAATTTCTTGAAGTTATCGGGTAACTTGAATCCTGAAGGGACTCGAGTTTTTCGAACTCTCCTTGTGAAGCATGGCAAACCACACATATCCTCGTCGTTTAGCTCTGGGGACTGTCGATGTTCCCTTCTGCTTTGTCGCGCTCTATTAACCCTTGCTTGTGCTGCAGTGTCCCTTGCTCCACTTGGTCCTTCGGGAGCTGCTGCTGTTGCTGCCGCAGGTCGTGGACTATTTTGCCTTGCCGTTCCTTCGGGAGGTGTTGATACAAACGCCGTCCCCATGGCTCCAACTCCTGCCATCGCCATGTTGTACAGTGCTTCCCTTGGATCTCCTGGAGGTGGTCTGGATGCGAGGATAAAAGCTTGTGTCGCCATATACCCAGCTTCTGGTGTCTTGGGGATGATGTTCCCTCTCGTGTCTATCGACATAAAAGACATGTCGAGGTTTTGGACCAAGTGCTCTCTTTCTCCTTCAGGTACGTTTTGTAACCTCGATCTTGCTCTGTTCCGAGCCTCCCTGTGGCTATCACCCGAAGTTCTAGATTGTCGACTCAGCTCTGCCCTTCGCCTACTTGATGCAGAGGCTGCCTCCTTTCTTCTGTTTAACTCAGCTGTCTGTTTTTCCAATTCCCTTGCAGCTCGTGCGAGCCTATATTGATATGCTTGTAATTCTTCTGGCGTGGCTGTGGTGGCCATTGGTTCTGAGCCATCCATGGCTCTCGTGGCTCTATCCCATGCTGCTTGCGGAAGTTGGACTCTGTCTCGCGGCTGTGGCCCGATATATTTATTGCCTAGGCCTCGCCGCATATCAGAGGGATCGACGTATGGATTTCCCAAATCGTCGAAAGCCTCAGATGTTTCCTCTTGGTCATGGCTTGGCTCTCCGATGATATAAATCTAATGATAATTTGTATTCAGATCTATGTTGGGTTTGGTGACACCATCGTTAAGATTGGTGAAGACCTTGCCCACTGTAGTAGATTTGTCGATGAAGTTGTAGCTGTCGACACTGCTTGAGGCATCGCTTATATAGGAGTCTGCAGATGACTCAAACGACATGTCGCTGAAGATCTTGGTGAGTTTTTCTCTTGCCCTGGTGCTGATGAAGCGTGACGACGAAGTTTCTTCTTCTCCTGATTCGGTTGACGATGTATAGCTTGAAAAATTGGAATCGATCGCCAATGATCCCGACGAAATCGGAATTTCGACACGATACGATCCCTCTTTCTCGACGCGAAAGTGAAATCTTCCGAACGTCATCTCCATAGGCTCCTCCAGATACGCATATGCATCCAAACGGGAGCGGGTGAGGAACAAAATCGGCTGGACAGTTGCGATCTGTTTACCTCGATCCATTGCGTTGCTTGCGGCGATGAAGTCGACGATCTTGAACGTGCCATCGAGATCAGATCCTTGACGCCTCTAGTTCCCACAGACGGCGCCAATTGACAAGGTATTAACTTATCAATGCCTACGGGTTGTAGACTAGGGTTTAGTTGGAAGTAGAGGGCAAGTAGATCTCGAAGGTTTCAGCCGAAAAGTACTCGACGATTATGAAACTAGGATTTGAGAAACAATGATTCGATGATCTCTTCATCCCTCGACTCCCCCTTTATATAGGAGGCGGAGCCGAGGGATTCGTGTTGTACAAGTTACAGAGTCCGGGAAGGTTTCTAACTCATCCCGCAAGATTACAAATAACGCTTCCTATTACAACTCTAGCTTTCCTTAATAATATCTTGGGCTTCCGAATCTTCTTATTCTTCGGGTAGTGGGCCTTGAGTAAACCCCGGGTACTACCTTGCCATTGGGATGTATGTGGTTTGTAACACCCCAAAATTTTAAAACAAAGAGAAAATGAATTTCCTTTTTCCAAAAATGAGAACCAACAAAAACTTTTCTTACATAGAGTGCTATGCATAGTGCTCATACCTAATACTTGTGTTTTGCCATGATGAGTGTTCTTATGCTTATGTGATAAACCCTAAAACCCTAAAGTGATCAAATGAAGATCATAAACCAAATAAAATAAAAGAGAAAGAAATCAAATAAGAAAAACCCTAAACCCTAACCTTCTCAAAACCAAGTGGATCTATTTTGAGAAACCCAAAATAAAGAAAAAGACATATGTGGGCATATAGCCCTAATATGTAAATTTTGAACTCTACCTTTCCTACTTTGCTAAATGGTGGTGAACCATTGCAAAACTTACTAAACCCTAAATCTCATCCCTCTTGTCACCAACCTTTGAAAAACAAAATAAAAAGAAATGATCTTAATTTAGAAAAAGGCACATGCAAGCCTATGGCTACTTTTTGCAAATGCTAAAACCTTGTTTGTTTACCTTGGTAGATGGTTTGGAAATACCTCAACACACTCAACCAAGTACTTACCAACCAATTCAAGTGAGAAACAAAATAAAATCAAACATATGCATAGAGGTATATGTGGCACTTAGCCAAAATATCAAATCTTGACCTAGGCACCCACATTGCCCCAAAATGGTTTGAACCCTTTTCCCAACTCATTCTAACACCAAATGAACCTCACCCATGTCAAAGAGAAGCCAAGAAGAAGAAAAGAATAAAGGTTAGAAAATCACAAAACCCTCACATATGGTTTATGCCAATTTTCCAAATCTTTGACCTAGACCAATTTGGCCTTCACCATTAGTTATAATATGTTACTAAACACTTATTACAACCTTTGGAATCAAATAAACACAAATCAAATCAAATTCAAACTCAAATTGGGATCACATATGATAATGGTCAAATCTGCCATTTATAATCTGGTCCCTACTTTGAGCCTTTGCAATTCAAGTTTTTCAAACTAAACTTTTCTAATTCTTTGCACCACATCCAAGAGCACATGAAGGAGAACAACTTTGGTAAAGACCACCTGGTCAAATTCATCTTGGATCAAATTCTATGCTCATGCTAAGTTGGAACTTTTTATCAAATGCAACAATCCCACTTTGAGCAAATTTGCATTTCTTTGATTTTTAAAATTCCACCACCACACATGTTTGTCTCTGGTCATTTGCAACTTATCCAAATGCACCATTTTCAAATTTTGGAACCTTTTGAACTCAACCAAATTTGGGCAAATTTTGCAAATTGCAAATATGGATTAATTGCAAACACTATTTAGAATAGTGTTTTGGCCAAACCAATTGCCCCATTTCACTCCACCTTGCTCCCCTGTCCCCTCTCTCCCTACACCATGAACAACAACCCTAAGAGGGGGGCCAAACCTAGCATGGAGATGGCCATGCCGGCCATGTCACACATGGCACCCCCTCCTCTATTCTCCTTCCCCTCAACCATGGCCACCATGTCTCTGAGCTCCACCACACCTCCCTACTGCTGCCTAGCCCAGCCCTGGTCGGAGATAACCACCACAGCAATGGGAACAGGGCGCGTCCACGACACCCAGAGCATGCCAATGCTGGCATGGACGCCGCCCACGGGCACGCACGGCCACCTGCCGCCCCGACAAGATGTGCCTCCCCTGGACCCCATCTTCCTCCTAGAGCTTCACCACCGTACCAGGATCCCGCCAGACACGCCCCTTTGCTCGCGCGAGCACCGTCGCCGACGACCAGCTCGCCGTTTTCCCGCAACCCTGCCGCCAGAGCTCGCCGTCTCGCGCGCACGCCAGGCCATCCCCCACCTCGCCATCAAGCTCCCTAGCACCGCCTGGACACCACCTACCTAGCGCCTACCTCGCCGACCCCCTTCCTTCGCCGGAGTCGTCGTGCTGCTGTCGACCCTGCCGCACACCCCACGGCCACCTCGCGTCCTATAAAAACAACCTTCCCCGCGCCCAACTCTTCATACCAACATTGCTCCCCTCTCTCTTCTCAAGCTCCTCGTCCACTCCTCTCACTCGATTAGTGATACGTCTCCAACATATCGATAATTTCTTATGTTCCATGCCACATTATTGATGTTATCTACATGTTTTATGCACACTTTATGTCATATTCGTGCATTTTCGGAACTAACCTATTAACAAGATGCCGAAGTGCCAGTTCTTTTTTTTTTTTTTTTTTCAGAAATCCTAGTAAGGAAATATTCTCGGAATTGGACGAAATCAACGCCCAGGGGCCTATTTTGCCACGAAGCTTCCAGAAGTCCGAAGACGAAACGACGTGGGGCCACGGGGTGCCCAAATCCTAGGGCGGCGCGGCCCCGGCCGCGCCGGCCGTGGTGTGGGGCCCCCGTGCCCCCTCGACTTGCCCTTCGCGTACTTAAAGCCTCGTGGCGAAACCCCCGATGCCGAGAGCCACGATACGGAAAACCTTCCAAGACGCCGCCAACGCCGATCCCATCTCGGGGGATCCAGGAGATCGCCTCCGGCACCCTGCCGGAGAGGGGATCATCTCCCGGAGGACTCTACGCCGCCATGGTCGCCTCCGGAGTGATGAGTGAGTAGTCTACCCGGACTATGGGTCCATAGCAGTAGCTAGATGGTTGTCTTCTCCCCATTGTGCTATCATTGTCGGATCTTGTGAGCTGCCTAACATGATCAAGATCATCTATCTGTAATTCTATATGTTGCGTTTGTTGGGTTCCGATGAATAGAGAATACTTGTTATGTTGATTATCAAAGTTATATCTGTGTGTTGTTTATGATCTTGCATGCTCTCCGTTACTAGTAGATGCTCTGGCCAAGTAGATGCTTGTAACTCCAAGAGGGAGTATTTATGCTCGATAGTGGGTTCATGCATGCATTGACACCTGGGACAGTAGAAAGTTCTAAGGTTGTGTTGTCTGTTGCCACTAGGGATAAAACATTGATGCTATGTCTAAGGATGTAGTTGTTGATTACATTACGCACCATACTTAATGCAATTATGTTGTTGCTTTGCAACTTAATACGGAGGGGTTCGGATGATAACCTGAAGGTGGACTTTTTAGGCATAGATGCAGTTGGATGGCGGTCTATGTACTTTGTCGTAATGCCCAATTAAATCTCACTATACTCATCATGATATGTATGTGCATGGTCATGCCCTCTTTATTTGTCAATTGCCCAGCGTAATTTGTTCACCCAACATGCTGTTTGTCTTATGGGAGAGACACCTCTAGTGTACTGTGGACCCGGTCCAATTCTCTTTACTGAAATTCAATCTCTGCAATACTTGTTCTCTGTTTTCGCAAACAATCATCTTCCACACAATACGGTTAATCCTTTGTTACAGCAAGCCGGTGAGATTGACAACCTCACTGTTTCGTTGGGGCAAAGTACTTTGGTTGTGTTGTGCAGGTTCCACGTTGCGCCGGAATCCCTGGTATTGCGCCGCACTACATCCCGCCGCCATCAACCTTCAACGTGCTTCTTGGCTCCTCCTGGTTCGATAAACCTTGGTTTCTTTCTGAGGGAAAACTTGCTGCTGTGCGCATCATACCTTCCTCTTGGGGTTCCCAACGAACGTGTGAGTCACACGCCATCAAGCTAAATTTCTGGCGCCGTTGCCGGGGAGATCAAGACACGCTGCAAGGGGAGTCTCCACTTCTCAATCTCTTTACTTTGTTTTTGTCTTGCTTAGTTTTATTTACTACTTTGTTTGCTGCACTAAATCAAAATACAAAAAAATTAGTTGCTAGTTTAACTTTATTTGCTATCTTTTTTGCTATATCAAAAACACAAAAATTAGTTACTTGCATTTACTTTACTTGATTCATCATGTTTCCTTTTAATTTTACCACAAAGACATACCGGTAGGACGTGGGTCTATAATTGGGAGAAATAATATAGAAGAATTCTTCAACCATGTTAGTACCGTTGACGATTTTGAGGATAGACACTTGGTAGACCTTGCCCCTACCTATGAAATTGCTGCTGCTGCTTTAGTTCGCATGTTGGAAACTAAATTTGTTAATCTCAATCCTATAATCCAACACATGTTTCTCACACTTGGTGATATGGAAGAAGGAAAAGAAAGATTTTGTTTTAGAAACCCTTCTTAGAGAATTTGGTGGCATAGCGAGAGAGGCTAGAAAGGTCTTTGCTAAATTTAATATGCTTGGTTCTTATACCAATTTTGTTAGTCTCCTTGAAAAGATGGATATGGATAGAATAAGATACACTAATAATATTGATGATGGTGGGAGATCAAAGCACCAATACCATGTAAACTCTTAGCTATGAATGATGCACTAGAAAATAACTATGCTTGGCTTGTTCTGAAAATTTGTTTGATGAGAGTAGCACGCCTAAGACTAATGAAAAAGGAGATGCTAAAACTTATGTATCTAATATATTATGCCTGGTTGAGAAAACTCCGCACCCCGCTGAGAATGCACCACCCTTTGATAATACTTGATACACTTTCTGCGCCTAGCGTTAAAGAAAAGCGCTTATGGGAGACAACCCATGTTTTTACCTACAGTACTTTGTTTTTATTGTGTGTCTTGGAAGTTGTTTACTACTGTAGCAACCTCTCCTTATCTTAGTTTTGTGTTTTGTTGTGCCAAGTTAAGCCGTTGATAGAAAAGTAAGTACTAGATTTGGATTACTGCGCAGTTCCAGATTTCTTTGCTGTCACGAATCTGGGTCCACCTCCCTGTAGGTAGCTCAGAAAATTAAGCCAATTTACGTGCATGATCCTCAGATATGTACGCAACTTTCATTCAATTTGAGCATTTTCATTTGAGCAAGTCTGGTGCCATTTTAAAATTCATCAATACGAACTGTTCTGTTTTGACAGATTCTGCCTTTTATTTCGCATTGCCTCTTTTGCTATGTTGGATGAATTTCTTTGATCCATTAATGTCCAGTAGCTTTATGCAATGTCCAGAAGTGTTAAGAATGATTGTGTCACCTCTGAATATGTTAATTTTTATTGTGCACTAACCCTCTAATGAGTTGTTTCGAGTTTGGTGTGGAGGAAGTTTTCAAGGATCAAGAGAGGAGTATGATGCAACATGATCAAGGAGAGTGAAAGCTCTAAGCTTGGGGATGCCCCGGTGGTTCACCCCTGCATATATTAAGAAGTCTCAAGCGTCTAAGCTTGGGGATGCCCAAGGCATCCCCTTCTTCATCGACAACATTATCAGGTTCCTCCCCTGAAACTATATTTTTATTCCATCACATCTTATGTGCTTTTCTTGGAGCGTCGGTTTGTTTTTTGTTTTTTGTTTTGTTTGAATAAAATGGATCCTAGCATTCACTTTATGGGAGAGAGACACGCTCTGCTGTAGCATATGGACAAGTATGTCCTTGGTTTCTACTCATAGTATTCATGGCGAAGTTTCTCCTTCATTAAATTGTTATATGGTTGGAATTGGAAAATGATACATGTAGTAATTGCTATAAATGTCTTGGGTAAATGTGATACTTGGCAATTGTTGTGCTCATGATTAAGCTCTTGCATCATATACTTTGCACCCATTAATGAAGAAATACATAGAGCATGCTAAAATTTGGTTTGCATATTTGGTTTCTCTAAGGTCTAGATAATTTCTAGTATTGAGTTTGAACAACAAGGAAGACGGTGTAGAGTCTTATAATGTTTTCAATATGTCTTTTATGTGAGTTTTGCTGCACCGGTTCATCCTTGTGTTTGTTTCAAATAAGCCTTGCTAGCCTAAACCTTGTATCGAGAGGGAATACTTCTCATGCATCCAAAATACTTGAGCCAACCACTATGCCATTTGTGTCCACTATACCTACCTACTACATGGTATTTTCCGCCATTCCAAAGTAAATTGCTTGAGTGCTACCTTTAAAATTCCATCATTCACCTTTGCAATATATAGCTCATGGGACAAATAGCTTAAAAACTATTGTGGTATTGAATATGTAATTATGCACTTTATCTCTTATTAAGTTGCTTGTTGTGCGATAACCATGTTCCTGGGGACGCCATCAACTATTCATTGTTGAATTTCATGTTAGTTGCTATGCATGTCCTTCTTGTCTGAAGTAAGAGAGATCTACCACCTTATGGTTAAGCATGCATATTGTTAGAGAAGAACATTGGGCCGCTAACTAAAGCCATGATCCATGGTGGAAGTTTCAGTTTTGGACATATATCCTCAATCTCAAATGAGAAAATTATTAATTGTTGTTACATGCTTATGCATAAAGAGGAGTCCATTATCTGTTGTCTATGTTGTCCGGTATGGATGTCTAAGTTGAAGAATAATCAATAGCGAGAAATCCAATGCGAGCTTTATCCTTAGACCTTTGTACAGGCGGCATAGAGGTACCCCTTTGTGACACTTGGTCAAAACATGTGCATTGTGATGATCCGGTAGTCCAAGCTAATTAGGACAAGGTGCGGGCACTATTAGTACACTATGCATGAGGCTTGCAACTTGTAAGATATAATTTACATGATACATATGCTATTACTACCGTTGACAAAATTGTTTCATGTTTTCAAAATCAAAGCTCTAGCACAAATATAGCAATCGATGCTTTTCCTCTATGGAGGACCATTCTTTTACTTTCAATGTTGAGTCAGTTCACCCATTTCTCTCCACCTCAAGCAAAACTTGTGTGTGTGCATTGATTCCTACATATTTGCTTATTGCACTTATTATATTACTCTATGTTGACAATATCCATGAGATATACATGTTACAAGTTGAAAGCAACCGCTAAAACTTAATCTTCTTTTGTGTTGCTTCAATGCCTTTACTTTGAATTATTGCTTTATGAGTTAACTCTTATGCAAGACTTTATTGATGCTTGTCTTGAAGTGCTATTCATGAAAAGTCTTTGCTTTATGATTCACTTGTTTACTCATGTCATATACATTGTTTTGATCGCTGCATTCACTACATATGCTTTACAAATAGTATGATCAAGATTATGATGGCATGTCACTCCAGAAATTATCTGTGTTATCGTTTTACCTGCTCGGGACGAGCAGAACTAAGCTTGGGGATGCTGATACGTCTCCAACGTATCGATAATTTCTTATGTTCCATGCCACATTATTGATGTTATCTACATGTTTTATGCACACTTTATGTCATATTCGTGCATTTTCGGAACTAACCTATTAACAAGATGCCGAAGTGCCAGTTGCTGTTTTCTGCTGTTTTTGGTTTCAGAAATCCTAGTAAGGAAATATTCTCGGAATTGGACGAAATCAACGCCCAGGGGCCTATTTTGCCACTAAGCTTCTAGAAGTCCGAAGACGAAACAAAGTGGGGCCACGGGGTGCCCAAACCCTAGGCGGCGCGGCCCCCCCAGCCGCGCCGGCGTGGTGTGGGGCCCCGTGCCCCCTGACTTGCCCTTCCGCCTACTTAAAGCCTCCGTGAAAACCCCGGTGCAGAGAGCCACGATACGGAAAACCTTCCAGAGACGCCGCCAAAGCCGATCCCATCTCGGGGGATCCGGGAGATCGCCTCCGGCACCTGCCGGAGGGGAATCATCTCCCGGAGGACTCTACGCCGCCATGGTCGCCTCCGGAGTGATGAGTGAGTAGTCTACCCCTGGACTATGGGTCCATAGCAGTAGCTAGATGGTTGTCTTCTCCCCATTGTGCTATCATTGTCGGATCTTGTGAGCTGCCTAACATGATCAAGATCATCTATCTGTAATTCTATATGTTGCGTTTGTTGGGATCCGATGAATAGAGAATACTTGTTATGTTGATTATCAAAGTTATATCTATGTGTTGTTTATGATCTTGCATGCTCTCCGTTACTAGTAGATGCTCTGGCCAAGTAGATGCTTGTAACTCCAAGAGGGAGTATTTATGCTCGATAGTGGGTTCATGCCTGCATTGACACCTGGGACAGTGACAGAAAGTTCTAAGGTTGTGTTGTGCTGTTGCCACTAGGGATAAAACATTGATGCTATGTCTAAGGATGTAGTTGTTGATTACATTACGCACCATACTTAATGCAATTGTCGTTGCTTTGCAACTTAATACGGAGGGTTCGGATGATAACTGAAGGTGGACTTTTTAGGCATAGATGCAGTTGGATGGCGGTCTATGTACTTTGTCGTAATGCCCAATTAAATCTCACTATACTCATCATGATATGTATGTGCATGGTCATGCCCTCTTTATTTGTCAATTGCCCAACGTAATTTGTTCACCCAACATGCTATTTGTCTTATGGGAGAGACACCTCTAGTGAACTATGGACCCCGGTCCAATTCTCTTTCCTGAAATTCAATCTACTGCAATCTGTTCTGTTTCTGCAAACAATCATCTTCCACACAATACGGTTAATCCTTTGTTACAGCAAGCCGGTGAGATTGACAACCTCACTTCGTTGGGGCAAAGTACTTTGGTTGTGTTGTGCAGGTTCCACGTTGGCGCCGGAATCCCTGGTGTTGCGCACTACATCCCGCCGCCATCAACCTTCAACGTGCTTCTTGGCTCCTCCTGGTTCGATAAACCTTGGTTTCTTTCTAAGGGAAAACTTGCTGCTGTGCGCATCATACCTTCCTCTTGGGGTTCCCAACGAACGTGTGAGTTACACGCCATCAATTAGCACCTGAGTTGTCCAATTTCGTCGCCGGAGCCCGAGAGCGGATCGCCGCCGTCAAATTCGGCCACCATCGGAGACGCTGCCGGTACCAGCTGCTTCCTAGTCCACGACAACATCGTCGCCGCATGTCGCTGACCCTTGCCGGAGCTCCAGCTCGCCGCCGACCCCCTACCTCCGCCGCGGCAACAAGCCCTTCTCCTCGACGGAGATGACGCGCCTCGACCATCCGATCGCCATCTAATCCAGTGGCCCTCTTTAAATCATACCGTTTCGGTAAGTTACACTCACTGACGTGCGGGCCCCTCTGTCAGGCGGCCCGTGGTGTGTGAAACGTTACTGGGCTGGCCCCCCTGGCGTTTTAAACATTTCGGCCCACTCCATTTCCCGCCTAAGCCCATCTATTCAAATCTGGTTAAATAATTTGGTATAAATTCAAATACTGGTCCTGTCTTGAAAATGGAATAGTTTCAAATTGGCTTGGCGAAATTTTAAAAAATTTATATTGTTGGAAATGCTTGATCCAACAAACTGGTCCCACTTCAAAATCTTGTGTAGAATTAATTCGACACAAATAACAATCAGAGACTTTTCAGTATTCAAATAAATCTTAAAAATCAACCAATTTGAATTTTGAAGTAAATCCAATTGCTATAATTCACATTTCACTTACACTAATTGTTTATGCAAAAATATGGTATGGTTACCTTGAGTGATCATGGCCCAAATTAAATAAAGGACTATATGGATATTTTAGTTAGTTGATATTGTCCAAAACTATTATGCAAATTATATGAAGTGTTTCACTTCATTTAAATATTATCCCAAGTATTTTCATATGAAGTTTGAACCCCTGGTCAAATACTCTCACATGAAATACTTGGAGATTTTAAATCATAATAGGCATTATTAAATGGTATGAGGTATTCTACCTCATTTAAATCATTTTCTCAAATAATGATGATGAATGGTTGACTTAGGTCAACATGATATCATGTAGGATTGTTTGAGAAATTAAATCTTAAGAAGATTCAATGAGAGGAAATTATTCCTCAAGAACTACATGGGAACTATCATTTACATATGAAATGAGAGGAAATTATTTCTCTAACACTAAGTAAGAAAACCCTAGAATAATTTTGGGTAGCAATGTTAAGTGATGATGCTAGATCATTTGGAGTGAGCCATTAAGGCTAATTAAGGTTACTTAAGTATTGTTGGGTGATTGTATCCTCGTATTCGTGTATAGACGCTAGTGCCGGAGAATACCAGGAAGAGGAAGGATTCTAGCAAGAAGAAGAAGAGCACTTTGACCACCTCAACAACCAAGGCAAGCTAGACTATTGCAAGTTATAATGTTGCAAGCTAACACCTTTGCAAGCTCTATGGTTGCAAGCTAATATTCTTGCAAAGTGCAAAGCCCCTTTGGGGCAAGGCACCATTAGTCTTACCTTTCTTATCACAAGCCTATCCCAAGTTTTTACCTTACATGTTTTTGCTTGTTTATCTAAAGAGTTACTTTTATAGTTAACTTTGGTCAAAGTTAAAGAAGGTTACTAGAGTAGCAAAGTTAGGCTCAAGCTAGCCAAGCAAGATTAGCACCCCTCATGATTAGTGCTAGTGCTAAATATTAAAATATGACTACTCTAGATGGGAACATGTGACTTGAAATGAATTTGAAACCTTGGAATGATGATTCATTCCATTGAATGAATTTTGAAGGTGAATATGACTTGGAGAAGATGGTGATTTTTGATAAAACTGATATTGGTTTGAATGCGATACCTTTCCAATATTGAGTACCCCCACAATACCTGATATTGGGTAGGGCTTGGAAATTTATGCATCTTAGTATGGGTTCCCTCTGAACACACATCATAGGGGTTATGCCGAGGCTGCCTCCGTTGTTGAGAAACGATGTGAATTGAGGTGAATTGTACGGCCAAACCTGTACAGTTCCAGGTTGACAGTTGGTCTTCACTAGGAGGCCAAGTTCATGGGGAGAGGTGCTCATACTAGGGTTTGTAAGTGAAAGGTTATGGCTGATGATCCGCATACCGTGTTACGATGATTCGGGTAATCCCGATGGATGAAATCAAATGTTGTGGAACAAGTGTGCAACCTCTGCAGAGTGTAAACCTATTCGAATAGCCGTGTCCACGGTTACGGACGGTTGAAATGGCCATACAGTTTCCGATGTTAGATTCTTGAAAATGATGGTGAAATGAATGGTGAATTGGTGACTTGTTTTGAATCACAACAAAGGTTGTGGGAATGACACTAATGTTCCCACTTGAGTTAGTTAGCACTTGAATAAGTCTTTCTCAAATACTTGTGAACTAAAATTGGCTTTATGCAAATAAACTAGAGCTTAGCACCCCTTACTAGAATTGTTAGCACTTACACTAGTATTAGTTTGCGAGTACTTTAAAGTACTCACGGCTGTGTCCCTGGCTATTCAAATGGCCAGACTATGAAGAGGAGCAGAGCTATCAAGATGACGGCAACCAAGACGTCTACGACAACTAGGAAATCTTATGACGTCAGACGTTGGCCTGTGGACTAGAGAGTCCCTTCTATTTACGCTTCCACTATGAAACTTTGAACTTTGTGTCCGTTGATCCATAGATCAAATATTTATGTAATATTGGATCATGTGATCTCTATTTGTAAGACGACTATGTATGTAATGAATGATGACTTATGATATTCAACTGTTATGTCTCGCAACAACAATATTCCTGGGATTGCGATGTATGGCATAACAGGCATCTGGACTTAAAAATCCGGGTGTTGACAGATACTCTCAAATCATTGGTTCACTCATGTATTTAGCTTGCGCTACGAGGCCTGATATCTCGTTTGCTGTGTGCAAACTTAGCCGGTTTGTGGCCAACCCGGGAGATGATCATTGGCATGCTCTTGAAAGAGTAATGCGCTATCTAAAGGGAACCATGAGTTATGGAATTCATTATACCGGGTATCCAAGAGGACTTGAAGGGTATAGTGATTCTAATTGGATTTCTGATGCTAAGATGAAGGCCACAAGTGGATATGTTTTCACTCTTGGTGGTGGCGCTGTTTCCTGGAAGTCTTGCAAGCAGACCATCTTAACGAGGTCAACTATGGAAGCAGAACTCACAGCATTAGATACAGCTACTGTCGAAGCGGAATGGCTTCGTGAGCTCTTGATGGACTTGCCTATGGTTGAAAAACCAATACCGGCTATCCTCATGAACTGTGATAATCAAACTGTGATTGTCAAAGTGAAAAGTTCTAAGGATAATATGAAAAGTTCCAAACATATCAAATGGAGACTGAAGTCTGTCAGAAGAAACTCCGGAGTGATAGCATTGGATTATATCCAAAGTGCTAAGAATCTGGCAGATCCTTTCACAAAAGGACTATCAAGAAATATGATATACCTTGCATCAATGGAGATGGGTTTGAGACCCACTTGAGTTGCCGAGGGGGTAACCCAACCTATGTGATCGGAAATTCCGTGAAGTAGGACCTGGGAAAACAAACCGGAGCAACTAAGTTGAGAGAAAATTTAATACTCCCACTCCGCTGCAGATGCAATTCTCTCATAGCTACTGTAAGGCACGTTGACAATGTCTTAATGTGTTCTGAGAGGCTCTTGATGAGCGAAGACGCCGTCCTACAGGGCGATCTTTTGAAGAACACACCTATATGAGTGACACTCTGGTCATAGTGTGGGAGATTTGGGTGAATCTCTAGTACGCTCATGAAAGGCCGAGGAGTATGACTTATAAGCTCCACCGAGGGGAAGGCTAAGGTAGCCTAGTACCGTGCCGGCATTGAGCGAAACTTGCTGCACAAAGGCTGACAATTCAAGGCTTAGTCCATTGTTCAGTTGTAGTCAAGCGTAGCACCTTGCCTAAGTGGAAGTTCAACAGTCTCCACTGAAGTGCAGGTATATTAAACAGTAAATGGAACTAATGTGTCATCTGATGGGCATATGAGATCTGGTGGGGATTGTTGAATGTAGATGGGCTGCAGCCCAATAAGGCAGCCCATGTGGTCTATAATTCCTGAAATCTCAAGGCCCATCACGTTGGTAGCTTGCGACAGCCTTGGGGGACAAAGTTTAGTCCCACATTGCTAGTTGGGAGAGAGTTGGAGTGGTATATAAGGGCTGCTGTTCTAGTCATTCCAAGTGAGTGAGAATAGAAGGAGCCCTCGCGCACTCCTCCTCCTCCACCCGCCCATCTCGGCTCGGCACGGCACGTCACGCACGCACGTCGCATTTCATGACTCGAGTAAGAGTTCGAGACACACTCAAGGAAGCCTAAATTTTTGCTTGGTGCACCAACTGTGTTGGGTACGTGTCGACCTGCACCTGCATGCTCGCCGCGTGTCCCTGGCTTCCTACGCGTGTCAACGCGGGCGGGTCGGCTTCCTCCCAGGCTATACAAGGAGACCGATCAGATCTGGAAACAGTGCTCTTAGATCTCTCTCTCTCTCTCTCTCTCTCTCTCGTGAAGTTCCTTTTGCTGTGCTACTCTCTAGTCTTCCCCATCCCGGCGACTGCGTGCACAGCCGTCCGGGAGAGCAGGCCTTCGAAACTCTGTCCGTTGAGATCCTGCACCGGGAGACGGGCGATAAGGGTTTTGGGGAGCGTCTCGATGTGACTGCTCGCTGCTGTTCGGGTTCATCTTCGCCGGTTCGTCTGCTTCATCGACGACTTCGACTACACCATGGGCGACATCAACAACTCCCATGGTGGTGGTGGTGCTACTGCTGGTGCACCTTCCCGGTCGCGATGTACGTGATTTCCCTCTCCTACCTTGCACTGCTACTTGTTCCATGTTCAGATCTGATGCATGTGCTTAGTCTGATGTGTATGGTTAAGTATGCTTGTGCATCTGTAATGTTGCTTTCGGTAATTAAACTCACACGGAAATTGCCTAATAATCCAACAGTTCAGTGCGTCGGCTGGCCATCGTGCAGAAGAGAAAAAGTGTAGGGGCGAAATTGCAAAGCACGGGGACAGAAATGCAAAGGCCAGGTTGGTAGAGGTGTAAAAAATCCCCCCGCGTTGACCCGCCCCCATTCTCCCCCAAGTCGCTCCCCTGTTCCTCCACCCGCCGCCGGGCAAAATCTGGCGGATTCGTCCACCTCGTCGTTGATTCGGCCAGATCGTCGGCCGATTAGTGCTCCTAACTAACCAAATCCGGCCATAGACTAGACAAATAGTCCACGAGCAGAGCTCGCTGGTACCACCAAATCTTCCACGCACAGCCTGTACGAGAGCATCCCATCGATGGAGATCGTTCGTCGGATGTACCTGCAGCGGGCGTCGACAGAAGCCTAAGATACGGAGGAAGTGGCGGCGGCGTTGATGGACATGGCGGGGGCGGAGCAGGACGAGATGTTTGCGCCTCGCTCCATGGTCGATATGAAGCGTCTAGGGGTGGCGTGCAGGCGCAGAGGTATGGAGCTTCTCATCTGGTGGGAATCGGAGTTCTTGAAGCGGTACGTGGTGGAGATGCCGGTGGCTGTACTGGCGGCGTACAGAGCAGGTGCTGCCAAGGCCGGCGGTGAACCGGAGCACACGTCTGACGTGATAGAAGTCTGCAAGTATGTGGATGTTCCAGTGGTTGGATTAAGGTACATTTCGAAGATAGAACTGGCTCGATTGTTGATGAATAGCATAGAGCACCCAGCTCCTCCGCTCGGGGTGCCGTTGGCATGGAATCCACAAGGCAGAGGGCAGCCTAGGCGTTGAAGCAAGAACAGGTAGTGCTAATTGTAGATGAAGAAGAACAAGTGCAAGTAGCATGTCGAATTCCAGAAGATAAGGAGAACAATGCTTTTGGAGGTGATCAGTACATGTGTAGTGCTAGCTTTTGGAGTTGTTTGTACCAATGTAGTGGTACAAATGCAATGGTAGAAATGCATTGGTATAAATGCAGTAGTTTGTGTAGTGTAGAAGCAGTAACCTTTTGGAGATATGTAGTGTTGCAATGTGTAGTGTAGAAGCTATGCAGTGGTAGGAATGAAATGGTAGGAATGCAATAGTCTGTGTACTGGTACATGCACAGTACCTATGTAATGTTGGAATCTATGTAACCTTTTGGAGATATATGAAATTCATTTATCTCTATGTCATCATGTGCAGCTCTATGTTTGAACATATCTTGGAATCTATGTGAAATTCATTTTATCTCTATCTCATATGGTGTACCTTTGAATCTATGTCGTTTGTTCAATTATATATGTAAGCTTTACCTGAATGAACCATACTGTTGGAAGATGTTGGTACACCATTTTGCTCCATTTTGTTACAGGAACCATATTGTCTGGATTATTGCTGACTGAACTGTAGTAGGTACTCACTAGTGACATAAATTATGGAGTACTCTAGATTATGTCTTGAAGCTTTTGCTGAATGAAGCATACATACTGTCGGGAAGCATAGTGTTGTCTGGATAAACAAGATAATGTCTACAAGCATTAAGGTATTTTGTTACAAGAAGCATACTGTCTGGTACCATGTTGCTGCATTATGACATTACAAAAATGTAGCATAGGAGGATCAAGACGTCGGTTACACGTGAATAGATGGAAGGAGACGATTTCTTGAAGTGCAGGGCAAGGAAACATTCAAGTAAGGAAAGATCAGAGAAAGTATATTTGTATTGTAACCAAATCCGGGCAGGACTCTCGGGACCTGGCCTCCTATATAAAGGCCAGGAGAGGGTTGCCGGATCCCTTCCCAAATCCCTTCACACATACACCAAACCCTAGTCACCTTGCCTCTCGGCGAGAATTCATCTACACAGTCTATCGGTTGCCCCATTGTAATCAATTTCACTCATAATCAACATCAGACATGCATGACTTAAGGGTATTACCTGGGTAAATCTCGCTTCCCGCTTGTCTGCTATCCGATGTCTAGTGCTAGCATGCAGGCTTCCACTAACCCTAAGCCCCTCATGATGTACATTGCTGAGGAGCCACCTCGTCACCATCCACGCCATCCACGACGGCCCGCGAGGTAGCTCCGCTGCACCAACGAGAAGGACGGCACCGGTGAAGAAGGATGCGAAGCAGGAGATGGTGGGCTCGCTTCCACGCGGGCGAGTCGAACTTCGCCGCCCCAAGGAGGAAGCCGTGCACGCGCCGTCGGCCGCGGCTTAGAAGTGGTTGGAGCTGGAGCTCAAGGCGCACGCGGCCTACCGCGGCCCCGACAACCCGGAGGACGCACTGGGCCAGGATCTGCTCGTCAGTTGCTCTGTCGATGAGGACTACCGGCAGGTGACGTAAAACGCGTGGGAAGCTGAGCCGTGGTCCGTTAGGGACTCCGGCAACTTCATCGACCTCGTCGCCGCCGCTCCTTCTCCACCACCGACACCAAAAAAGGAGGAGGACTAGTACTAGGTGTTCTCCTCCGACGAAGACGACGACAACGATAGCGCAGAAAGCGGTGACTACAGTGCCTTCAATAACCGCAAGTTTATTTTTTGTATTCACCTTCTTTTGTACGAACTTCGTTACAAATCGAATGAAATCCGCCGTCATTTGCGTTTTTGAAATTTTCACTTTTATTGAGGTCTCCATTTGGTGCGCGCTGGTGTGGGGAAACCTTCCCCAAATAGGGTAAGGTGTGCCAGCGGCCTCCATATCACACTGCTGGTGCCACTACCGACACCTATTTGGGGGACAACGGTGAAAATGCTCTTAGGCTGGATTGGACGATGATGCGCTATCTCCCACAGGTCCCACCATCGTGTCATCGCCAATCTCTGACTCTCGCCCCTCTCTCATCCTGTTGTTCGATAAGCTTAATGTTGTGTTTGGTTGCACGGAATTGGGGCTCGAAATTGGAATTGAGGTCCATAAAGGCCAATTCCACTGTTTGGTTGCGCTTGGAATTGGGCCGTGGAATTCGGGCTCAATATCGAGCCCCCCACCCGCATGTGTATTTTTTGGCCCGTTCAATTCAGAGGTCTAGAGCTCTGTATTGCTCGGAATTGCTTGCGCCCTCATCCCCGCGAGTCCCGTCCTGCGCCTCCTTCCTTCCCATGGAGCCGGAGCGGCCGCCGGACCGGCGAGCCGGAGCAGGGCCCCCCACCGACGCCGCCTGCCTCCAGGCCTCGTCGCCGCCACCCGCCGCCGCCTACCTCCTCTCTCCCCATCCCTGGCCTCGGGCCGCCGCCGCTGCCTGCAGGGCGCCTCCACCGCTGCATGCCTGCCTCCAGGCCTCGCCGCCGCCACCGGGCCACCCGACGCCGCCTACCTCCAGGCCTCGCTGCCGCTACCCGCTGCTGCCTGCCTGCAGGCCTCGCCGCCGCCGCCTGCCTCCAGGCCTCGCCGCCGCCACCCGCCGCTGCTTTCCTGTAGGCCTCGCCGCCGCCACCCGCCGCTGCTTGCCTGCAGGCCTCGCCGCCGCCGCGTGCCTCCAGGCCTTGCCTCACCGGGAAATAAAAGGAGAAAAGAAAAATGACAAGAAGAAAAAGGTTATTATGTGAAAAATAAATAACATTCTAATATATATGTGTATATTTCATTCATATTACAAAGTTTTATATTGTTTAAAGTTAAAAACATTCAATTCCACGCAATGTGCATCCAAACATGTTTTAGAATTCCATTGATCTTTTGATTCTGCAAATGAATACCATGCGCATCCAAACAGATTTTATAGTATTCCATTGAAATCGTTGATTTGGTTTTCCATTGCCAATTGAATTCAGAGTTGAATTCTGTGCATCCAAACACTCCATAAATGGCTTCTCCTTAAGTAATTTTCTTGCATAATTAGAGCAAGTACAATAAGACTAACTCAGCCGGCTATAAGGATCAAAATAGTGTTGTTTTGTAGGTGGATGAGAGAGTAGCGGAGAGAGAAAAGAGATGGACTCTCATGCAAGAGCCAGCTCTTGCACGTGCTCTTAGGCACTTTGTGAGTATGTGTGGTGGGCCTTCTACACATAAAGTTATCAATCCTTAAAGCCAACTATTGTACAAGTTAGCTATAAGCTGACTATAGCCAGCACCCGGCTGCACTATTGAAATTGCTCAGTCGTCCTCTAATTAACTAGAACATAAAGGCGCGCGATTGCCACGCCCGCCCATCTCGAAGGAAAAAGGTAAACCTATTTGAAAACATTGTGTTCAATACGAATACATTATTAAATATGATATAAATATATGAACATTGAAGGAATATTGATAGGTTTATAAAAATATATAAATGAGTGATACAGGCCCCACAAGATAATACTGAATTTTGGTCTAAGAGACAAAGCTTTCACAAAAAATAAAGTTTGGAAGGCCCAATGCTACCGTGCAGAATTGAAGATGTAGTGGCACCTCCTAGTACATCCACGCACGACTTCAGATCGCCTTGGCATGGCCTCATGGCCTTCTTGTTCAGATCAAAGAGCAGTAGCTACACCAAATCCCCTGTGAGTTTTACTTGATGTACTTTTCCGACCAGTAGGCTGGAGTTACACGCCCTTTTCCCCTTCATAGCTCAGTTTTAGAGACAGAAAACGAAGTAAAACAGGTCTGGCTTTCCAGAGCATTGATGCAATTTTTTGAGTGCATAAGCAACACCTAAGTGAACATATATCATGTAGGGTCAATAGTAGGAGCGTGGATAAACAAATATCTATACATTTCCTCTGATCAAAGGAAATTATAATTAATCATACATTAGTAGTAAGCTAATTTTGCCACCCTCATTTGCATTACACCATTTAATTTTCTTTTGCATTACCAATGATCAGGAGCAAATATAACATTCTAAGCATCTTGATGTTCTGATAGTTGTATAGTGTTGTGCCATGTTGAAGAGGTGAACATGTTCAAAAAATAGATTTAATTTTCATGAAATTTTGCAAAACCACATGTTCAAATACTTAAAAGGTATACATGCAATTCAGAGAAACTAAAAAGTTTTCATGTATTGGTCATAGCAAGATTTATAGAAGATATATACCTCTATCTCTCTCATCCATACTATCCCTGATTCCATGGACAGAGATTTGGTGCACATGGGCACCAGTGATCTCGTTTTTTTTTTTTTAAAAAAAATCATACTTTTGAATTTCAAAAAAATCTGGATTTTTTTTTGCAAATAGTCAATGATGTATCCCACAAACGTGCAAAAAATCAATTTCAAATACTTAATACTTTGAGCTACACAAAAATGAAAAAAAAATGTAGATCTAAGTAGTCATTTTCAAATCTTCAAAACATATCAGATTTTGTCATTTTATCAAGCTCAAAATAAAAAGAATTTTGGATTGGGATTTTGCATGATTGTGGAATGTATCAATGACAGTCTTCAGAATTATTTTCATGATTTTTATAACTTGTAAAAATATTTTTAAATTTTTCTTAACATAGTGAGAGCACTGGAGCTCGGGAGCTAAAAACACTTTTCGTGATTCCATAGGCTTCTTTGTATCTGCAAATATAGAAACCTAGTGCTTGACATAAGGTCAGAAATTCAAAATATCACAAGGTTGAGAATAGCACAAGTGACCTCTCGAGACAACCATGCTAAGACAATTAGCTGGAATATAAACTAATAGCATGATTGTAAAACAATAAGGCTTCGTCTAAAGTGTGTTCTTACGTGTATTTGTTTCACGAATAAGAATAGACTGAAGAATATTGCAACTTGTACCTGTTCGTTGTAAAAAAAACAGGGAACTGTCCTTTTAATCAATGCATGGAGCCGCTACCACCCAAGATTTATTCGCTCATGCCTGGTGTGAAGCAGCAGCAGCGCCCACCATCTCCCTGTTCAATCTTCATCATTAGATCATTTCCCTTACCGTCCTACCCAGGCGCCCAACAGATGATCTGGAGGAGGCGAATTACAGAGGGTTCAGATATAGAAGGTGATCGTTACTAATAGATGAACATGTCTAGTTTCAGCGAAAAGAAGAGTATACCTATTTTGTAGGAGCTGCAAAGGTTCAATAACAGCACCTCACTTGCTCTGCAGTAGAGCCCGTTCTTTTTCTTTCATACCTGCAAAAACATCATCTAATCGAAGTCCATCTTCAATCTGAGAATTGATTTTCTTTTAGGAGCCAGCAAAAGCATTACATCTGGTGAAGCGAGGCACCGAAACATAGACAGTTGAAATGCGTCTCCTTCAAGCTGTGGGCAAGGGATAATCCAGGTCAGTCTACTGGATGGAGCACTTAAATTCTATCAACCACAACCCACCGGGCAAATCAGGAACTTAACGCTAGGCATTGTGAAACAATAGTGCACCTGCCTAGCAGGCATGATCGCAAATGAAGGGTACACAGCCCCGGCATCCCCCTCCTCAGCTCATCTTTTGTACCCAACGTAAGCCGTTGTGCGCCGGCATGCTGATCGAAGTAGGGGCGCGCTGCCTCGGGGCCGATCTGCGTCGCGGGAGGTGGATGGGAGACGAACAGAAAACGATATAGGTCAAGACAGAGCAATAGGAAGACGAAAGGGGAGAAGCAAGCAACGCATCTTCGCATGGGCCTGCTTTGACGGTTTCGCATTTTTGGCCCGGTAAATCATATGACGTCCAGCTTAACCCGCGGAGTAGCAGCCCAAGCAACGTGGCGGCTAGCCCATTCATCGTGAACTGAACTGATTTAGCGGCGACCCGGGGCAAACCGTACGATCTGGATCGTTGGAGGAGCGGATCAGACGGCTCAGGGCTCTAAATCGCTGTGGAGGCTCCTCTTTGTATTACGAAGAGTCCTCTTTGTGTAACCTCGCTGATGGCGCGTTAGACGCACCTGCCGGCAATTTTAAATTCCAAGATACACATCTACCTTATAAGTTTGTTTTAGTACAGATCAATGATCGAATACTAATGAGCTATGGTCAACTCTTGCCAAGCTCACCGTGTAGATAAACTCCGTCGGGTTTGAATATATATACTACCTTCGTCCAAGGCTTAAAGCCTATATTTTTTCAAAAAGTCAAACTATGTTAAGTTTGATTTAGTTTTTATCAAAAATCATTAACATAGAAAGTACAAAATCAATATCATTAGACAGACAAAATATATTTTCATATGGTATTTACAAAATATTATATTTATTCATAAATTCTTCTAAAAATTTAGTCAAACTTTACTTCGTTTGACTTTCTGAAAAAAATAGACCTTAAACCTTGAGATGGAGTTAGTATTTAGCATGTCTTGAACCGATGTGCGCCAGAGTCGATGGTGGAGTCTGGAGCTAGACTACGGCTTGTATTCCTTATGTCTACGGTATGGTGTGCCAATTGGGTGTCTCTGTATCCTAATTTCTTGTTGGTTTGTATTCCTTATGTCGACGGTATGGTGTGCCAATTGGGTGTCTCTATATCCTAATTTCTTATTGGTATCGCAGGGCGACTATTACTCGTGAAGGGTGGTTTCTCCTGCGAGGCTAATATGACTACAATCATCCTAAATTTTAAGTCTTTTTTATGTTTAGATAGGAAATAAGCCCGTGCGTTGCACTGGGAAAAGCAAATTATCGAAAGCTATAGTAAATCATATGTGTTTGGTCACATTTTCTTATATTCACGACTAACGTAATGATACGTAATAAAATTAGATTGCAAGCTTCTCGCTCCACCGATTTGTAATGCTGCATATTCTTAATGATGGTGGGTTTCATCGTTAAATGTATTAAGATAAGAATTCAAACAAAGTTACAGATAGTGCACACATAATATTTTGTGAAGGGTTCCGAAAGTTAGTGCCGTAGCAAATATACATCGAATGACACAAGTGGTTTTCAGTCTATGCAGTATAGACAAATTTCTTGAAGACTCTGGTTTGTTTGCCATATTTTTATTATCACAAGGACTTTTCACTTTCTGCCAAAATGTATTTTATTTGATTTTTATACAACCGCGAAACGTGCGCCGCCTGAATTGTAATACAGTAATGCATTCCCTGGCTTGAACGGGTGTACTTCCCTAATAAAATAGCTGAATGATCTAGAAACATGCACATAAATTTTGAATCAAAAACCTACATGGACGCTTGAGTAAATCATGCCACGGAGACCAGGAGACCAAGGAATGGAAGAGATGCGAGACCAGTCAATGGAGCACCTTAACGCATTTGTGCTTCTCAAAACGGACGCGCATACTTCTCAATTTTACTAAACCAAAGTTCCCAGTAGAGGATGTGTGCATTATTCACTACCAGAAAATGCAAAATACATTTTTTGCGTGAAAAAGCAGAGTACATTAATCCGAGCGCTTACAGCAACAAACAATCAACACCTGAGTGATTCAACTCTCACAAGCATATAGTATGATGAACTAAGAGATGCAGAGCACCGGTTAACAATCAACACCTGATTGATTCAGCTCTCAACGAAGTGGTTACCATGGTTTCAGCGGGCGGACGCGAAGTCGCGAACCTCCGTGCTAGTCATGGGCGTCGTCAGCCAGGTCTATGCCATCATCCTCCAGACGAATCTGATGGAGAATTTATGGAAAAAAGTGACATCGGGAGAAACATGGACAATCCATGGAGATTTGGGAGTAGAATAAATAGGGCTCGAGATCCAGAAAAACATAGCATCTTCGAATCAACCCGATCTAACAAAGAGGCATGAACTCCTTTTCATCTTCACTGGATCGCAATATTTGTGGGAGGTCAACTCAAGAACGGACAGGGAGCAGCGGCTGGGACATCCGCGCAACGCCTCGATCTGCTACATGCTCGCCTCCGTGGCGGCAGTAGCGGCCCAGTCCGACGCTCGACGCCACAACTATTTGGCCAAGTTCCAAATCACAGAGGAACACAGAGAGAAATCAAGCGCACTCTAAGTTCAGCTGCAGTTTGGTATTGTTTTGAACAAAATCCATCATCGCATGGCGCAGAGTTGCTAGGCTGGTGAGGCTTGCGGCGCGAAACTCCGCTCGGCATCCAGATCGGCGGATTCGGCATATCTTCCTCCAAATCTGCAGGGTAGATGAGGCCGGAAGCGCCAAGCGGACCAGATGCGGCGCTTCCCCATCTATACTCCAACCGTGAAGGCTGTCAAGGCTCCAGTTTTCCCGAACTTCCGGCAGGGCCGGTGGAGCACGGCGAGCGGAGAGCACTGATGCGTCGTCCGGACGGAAGGGAGATGGGGGGGGGGGGGGCGCTCAGCTCCTGGATTTAGGGGATGGCAGAGGGTGATGTACGCAGGAAGAGGTAGATATACGACGATAAAAGCGGTTCTACGCCACGCGGGAGATGAGCGGTGGTCGGATTCAGTGGTGCCGGCGGGGAGGATGGGAGAGATAGAGGGAGAGGAGAGAGTCCGGAGAGAAGGGATGAAGGTCTCAGATGTTCTTTTTTTTCGTTCGCTGGATAACGCTTCGGCATGACTTGCCGGTGGCAATCCCTGTAATTTCGACTGAAAAGCAGGGGCACTAAAAAAACGGACGAATAAGAAGCCTTATTTTCTTTATTATTAGGTATAGACTAGGACAATTGCCCATGCGTTGCAACGGGAATAAAATCGAGAAGTTTGCTTTGGAGAAACCAAATTTTAGTTCCAACTTCTCGTACATTGGTGACAGTTGCCAAACGTGAGTAACTTGTAATAAAAGTTTAATAAATTATTATGCCCAGCACGACTATGCAGGCTTGATAGTATTGCCAAGAGACCGGTGCGATGTTCATTGCAACATAACAACACAACAAAGGAAGAATAGATGTTAAAAGAAGATACATGGGATCATTTTCGGCACAACACTGTTGCACACCATAAGAAATTCATTGCTGTGTAATTCCATTCAAATTCTTATATTCCACACCGATAAAAACCTTCAACCAGCTTTTTTCCATGGGCAATGGAGATAGTCAAATATGCTCACTTTTGAATGCACCAATCTGTAAGCCCAAAATCCATGAAGCCAGTCACGTTGGGATAATATGGAAAATTGAGCTTTACAAACAAAGCAAGTGGGGGTCGTGCTCCAAAAAAAAATCCGATCATCAATTGAACCCGATCTAAAATGTGGCAGTAGATCCCACCTTATCAATAAGAGGGTGTGTCCCGATCTAAAAAAGAAGCCGGGAATAGTTTTCATCTTCACTGGACCCTCGGAGGCAGCATATCGGCAGCGGACACAAACCACAGTTTCTATGGCACTCATGGCCTCGATCCGCTCTGTGCTCGCCTCAATCCCGGTAGCCGCGGCCTAGGCCGGCGCCTCCTTTGGACTGTGGTTTGATTGCAACCATCACGAGGTGCTATGTCGAGCTGCTCACCGCTATCCGCTGCTATCTCCACGTTGTCAGCGGCACCAAGCTGGCCGCGACGAGTTCTATATGGACTTGTTTTCGACGCACGCCTGCACTGGACATGCTCGTCCTCGTCCTCATCACGCGGCGTGTCGGCAACATCCGCTACCTGTCTGCTTTCACGCGCGCAAGCCATCAGGCGCCTCATGATGGCTCACATATTTCGGACGTTATCAGGACTCATGAGCCTCGGAGTTGTGCACCAATTTGACCGTGGTCTGCCAAGCACGGCCCGACGCTCGCCTCAAGCGTTGCCTGTGCTGCTCCAGCTTGCCGCCGGCCACCGCAAAAACCCGTGTTGTCCCCACCGGCCATGGTATTGCCCTCCTAGCCACGTCGCGCGTTCGCAGTGGCTTTTCTGCCTTCCCGCCGCCCACGCGCTCGTCGCTCATCTCTCTGCCAAGGTCGTATGTCGAGCCATATCCGAACGATGGTGCGCACTTGCCTCCCAGCAACGCGATCTTGCTGAAGCTCTCTACGAGCTGCGACGCGGGCGGCGTCCAAGGAGATTGTTGATTTCCTTTTTTGTAACTTTCTTACTGCAAGTATCCGGCGAGTTGACGGCGATTTGCTGATCAGGGCGAGTCGGCAACGACTCACCTAGAGCAATATTGTAGTGCCTTTATATCCAACAGCACTCAAGAGCTAGTTTCTCCTCGTTCTTCTAAAAAAAAGGCTACTCCATGCATGTTCTGCTAGCACCCACGAGCTGCGCGCGGAGGTGACAAGCCGGGCAAGGATCGGCCACTCCCGTGGTTGCTGCACAAGGAGACGACACGTCGGAGACCGGTCCGACCAGTCATGCTCGTGGAAGCAATGCGCCTGGCCAGAGCTTGACTGCTTGCGGCAGAGATGCTTCTCCCGGAGTACGCTCCAGCGATCGACCATGGCATGGGTGACCCACGATTCTAGCGCCTCCTTGTTTTCCCGATCCGCGCGCCTTGTTCATGCCAGTCGCGCCGCCGCCCGGTCGTCAATATCGATCAATTCTTGGAGGCTCGGTCGAGCCGCATAGCTGCGGAAGCAGCCGACGAAGTTAGGGCTCGAGAGTTCCTTTTATTGCCAATGGGCCAAAGTGGAGACTATATCGGGCAACCAAAATATCCCTTGCGTCGTACGTGACAGGGAGATCGGGCATCAAGAGATTGCTTGCTCGTTAGTTGTGCCTGACTCAGAGCGACGGGTCGTATAAGGAAACCGAGGGAGACAATTCAATACGATGCGCTGTAGAGATACCGTCGGATCGTACCGATAGGTTTTCTTTAGGAACACGAACAAGCAAATAGGAGTAAGATGGGGAGATAGGAAAACGTATAGTGGGTTGGACGAAAGCGCACTTCGACGGACGAAACCAAGAAAACGTTAGCTCCTTTATTATTAGGTATAGATATAGATATAGATAGGCTAGTAAAATTGACAGTGCGTTGCACCGAAAAAACACAATAAGCAAACAATTGGGCAATGCTTCCAAAAAGATATTCTTACATTGCCTTTTATATGTGAACCTGTGTAGTCTTAGTAGCATCTCCATTGCCTCCATATTTATTTCCAGTGAGTTCCATAATTTAAAAATGCTACAACGTTATGTAGTAAGTTTTACAAGTGTATCTAATATGCACAGTTCAAAGTTAGTATAGAGCTGGCATTGGTTGTCTTCTAAAAACATGGGAGAAGATAAAGTGCAAATTAATCATTGTCCTGCCTACAATTGATAGCTGATCAACCTGATTTAGGAAAAGAATAATAGCACAAGTTTTGTCAGCTTCAAGTGTAATTTCAAATACTACACGCGTCATAGGTTTCCCAAACCATACAGGATAGCAAGAAAAGAACATACTTAATCAAAACAAAAAGAGCAAGGGTATTATTGAATAGGCCCCATCTGATGGATATTGCCAAGCTTGATATATCAAAAACTCTTACCCTTCTCTACAATGGAATTTCATCAAAATCTGTTTGAGATATTGTAACCGCCGTGTTCCATGTGCATCAGTGCATGCCATGATTTAGGCAATTAGTAGATTGATTGATGTCTTCAGTCATACTTTGTGCTGAGCTGTTAGATTTGCATATACAAAATTTGTGATAAGCTGAATACACTACAGGAAAATCAGGCGCTGCCGTGCAGCATATCATTGCCGTGAGGCACCGCACGGCAAAGAATTCTTTGCCGTGCGCCGCAAGAGGCACGCACGGCAAAGAATATGTGCACGGCAAAGTTAAAGGGCGGCGCACGGCAAAGATAAAGAGCACGGCAACCTCACCCATGCCGCACGGCAACGTTCCCTCGCACGGCAAAGTTCCTCAAACGCGCACGGCAAAGAAAACATGACGGCAAAGCCAACAGAGGCCGCACGGCAAAGAAACTGTGCTCGGCAAAGGACTGGGACATTGCCGTGGGCCTCCCTTTGCCGTGCGGCCAGATAAAATGCACGGCAAAGACGCCTTTGCCGTGCACTCCTTCTTTGCCGTGCGCCATACTTCATTTTATTTGTTTTTCTTTCTATTTTATTTCATCTAATACTTATATTTATTTTTTTATTAGTTTTACTTTTTGATGACTATTTATTAGTGTTACTTAAGACAATGTGCAATACAAAATTAATCTCCATGCTCATCCCCCACAAATATGAGGGTTCCGGTGCTCCGGCGGCCGTCCCCCTCCTTCCCCCCAAAACAGCGGGACGGCGGGTCTACCCCCGTTGATTTCTCCGCGCGAGGGTGCACAATGTACTTTTTCATTCTCTTAGGTTTGTTAGGGTAGGTTTTAGGTCCAGTTGCAAGTTTTGGTTGCATTTCGGTGCTCCGGGGGTCATTCCCCCCTAAAAACGGCTGTCTGTGGGTCTACCCCCTAGATTTCTCCGCGCGAGGTTCACCAATATACCTTTTCATAGGTTTAGGTTTGTTTAGTCCATGGACATATGGAAAACCATGTGTGGCACCCTTTGGCACAGTCTAGCCCCGATATACCCGCGGCGGGACACTTCACCGTACACGTCCAGGAATCTGTTAAGTGTTATCGCCCGAAGGTGAGGTCAGACCGGGGATCCATGCCATGCACCATTTGGTGAATTACACCTAGCATCACACTTTGACACATATCATAGGTCCACATGCAAGGTTTGGTGGGGTTCGGTGCTCGGCGGTCGTTATCCCCTCCTCCCCAAAACAGCGGAACGCGTGCCCCGGCGGGTCTACCCCCCTAGATTTCTCCGCGAGGTGCACCAATGTAACTTTTCATTATTTTAGGTTTGTTTAGTACATATACACATGGAGAACCAAAGATTGGGACCCTTTGGCACATATACCAGCAGCTAGAGCCATTATCACACGATCGACGGTGTGCCATCTACTGGTTAGGGTTAGGTGTAGGGTTAGGGCTAGGGTTTAGGGGCTAGGGCTAGGGTTTAGGTTAAAGGGTAAGTATTTATGGTTAGGTTTAGGTTTAGGGTTTAGGGTTAGGGTTAGGGTTTATGATGCATGCTTGCAGCTCCGGCGTCGTGGTTTAGGGATTTAGAGGGTTTAGGGCTCGAAGCCTCCCGGTTTAGGGTTTAGGGTTTAGGGGAGCTACTTTTGCACCATTAGACCTTGCACCACACTTTGACACATATCATAGGTCCACATGCAAGGTTTGGTGGGGTTCGGTGCTCCGGCGGTCGTTATCCCCTCTCCCCCAAAACAACGGAGCAGTTCCTGCGGGTCTACCCCTAGATTTCTCGCGAGGTTCCACCAATATACCTTTTCATAGGTTTAGGTTTGTTTAGTCCATGGACATATGGAAAACCATGTGTGGCACCCTTTGGCACAGTCTAGCCCCCGATATACCCGCGGCGGGACACTTCACCGTACACGTCCAGGAATCTGTTAAGTGTTATCGCCCGAAGGTGAGGGATGTCAGACCGGGGATCCATGCCATGCACCATTTGGTGAATTACACCTAGCATCACACTTGACACATATCATAGGTCCACATGCAAGGTTTGGTGGGGTTCCGGTGCTCCGGCGGTCGTTATCCCCTCCTCCCCCAAAACAATGGCGCGTGCGGGTCTACCCCCTAGATTTCTCCGCGCGAGGGTGCACCAATGTAACTTTTCATTATTTTAGGTTTGTTTAGTACATATACACATGGAGAACCAAAGATTGGGACCCTTTGGCACATATACCAGCAGCTAGAGCCATTATCACACGATCGACGGTGTGCCTGATCTACTGGTTAGGGTTAGGGTGTAGGGTTAGGGCTAGGGTTTAGGGGCTAGGGCTAGGGTTTAGGTTAAAGGGTAAGTATTTATAGGTTTAGGTTTAGGGTTTAGGGTTAGGGTTAGGGTTTATGATGCATGCTTCTGCAGCTCCGGTGGTTTAGGGATTTATTAGGGGTTTGGGTAGGGTTTAGGGTTTAGGGGAGCTACTTTTGCACCATTAGACCTTGCACCACACTTTGACACATATCATAGGTCCACATGCAAGGTTTGGTGGGGTTCGGTGCTCCGGCGGTCGTTATCCCCCTCCTCCCCAAAACAGGAACGTGTGCCCCGGCGGGTCTACCCCCCTAGATTTCTCCGCGCGAGGGTGCACCAATGTAACTTTTCATAGGTTTAGGTTTGTTTAGTCCATGGACATATGGAAAACCATGTGTGGCACCCTTTGGCACAGTCTAGCCCCCGATATACGCGGCGGGACACTTCAGCGTACACGTCCACGGTAAGTGTTATCGCCCGAAGGTGAGGAATGTCAGACCGGGGATCCATGCCATGCACCATTTTGTGAATCACACCTTGCATCACACTTTGACACATAGAATAGGTCCACATGCAAGGTTTGGTGGGGTTCCGGTGCTCCGGCGGTCCCCCTCCTCCCCCCAAAACAGCGGAACGTGTGCCGGCGGGTCTACCCCTAGATTTCTCCGCGGGTGCACCAATGTAACTTTTCATTCCTTTATGTTTGTTTAGTACATATACACATGGAGAACCAAAGATTGGGACCCTTTGGCACATATACCAGCTAGAGCCATTATCACACGATCGACGGTGTGCCTGGTCTACTGGTTAGGGTTAGGTGTAGGGTTAGGGCTAGGGTTTAGGGGCTAGGGCTAGGGTTTAGGTTAAAGGGTAAGTATTTATGGTTAGGTTTAGGTTTAGGGTTTAGGGTTAGGGTTATGGTTTATGATGCATGGTTCTGCAGCTCCGGCGTCGTGGTTTAGGGATTTAGAGGGGTTTAGGGCTCGAAGCCTAGGGTTTAGGGTTTAGGGTTTAGGGGAGCTACTTTTGCACCATTAGACCTTGCACCACACTTTGACACATATCATAGGTCCACATGCAAGGTTTGGTGGGGTTCCGGTGCTCCGGCGGTCGTTATCCCCTCCTCCCCCAACATGGAACGTGTGCCCGGGTCTACCCCTAGATTTCTCCGCGAGGGTGCACCAATGTAACTTTTCATAGGTTTAGGTTTGTTTAGTCCATGGACATATGGAAAACCATGTGTGGCACCCTTTGGCACAGTCTAGCCCCCGATATACCCGCGGCGGGACACTTCAGCGTACACGTCCAGGAATCTGTTAAGTGTTATCGCCCGAAGGTGAGGAATGTCAGACCGGGGATCCATGCCATGCACCATTTTGTGAATCACACCTTGCATCACACTTTGACACATAGAATAGGTCCACATGCAAGGTTTGGTGGGGTTCCGGTGCTCGGCGGTCGTTATCCCCTCTCCCCCCCAAAACAGCAACGTGTGCCCAGCGGGTCTACCCCCTAGATTTCTCCGCGAGGGTGCACCAATGTAACTTTTCATTCCTTTATGTTTGTTTAGTACATATACACATGGAGAACCAAAGATTGGGACCCTTTGGCACATATACCGGCAGCTAGAGCCATTATCACACGATCGACGGTGTGCCTGATCTACTGGTTAGGGTTAGGTGTAGGGTTAGGGCTAGGGTTTAGGGGCTAGGGCTAGGGTTTAGGTTAAAGGGTAAGTATTTATGGTTAGGTTTGGGTTTGGGGTTTAGGGTTAGGGTTAGGGTTTATGATGCATGGTTCTGCAGCTCCGGCGTCGTGGTTTAGGGATTTAGAGGGGTTTAGGGCTCGAAGCCTCCCCGTTTAGGGTTTAGGGTTTAGGGGAGCTACTTTTGCACCATTAGACCTTGCACCACACTTTGACACATATCATAGGTCCATGCAAGGTTTGGTGGGGTTCCGGTGCTCCGGCGGTCGTTATCCCCTCCTCCCCCAAAACAGCGGAACGTGTGCCCCGGCGGGTCTACCCCCTAGATTTCTCCGCGCGAGGGTGCACCAATGTAACTTTTCATAGGTTTAGGTTTGTTTAGTCCATGGACATATGGAAAACCATGTGTGGCACCCTTTGGCACAGTCTAGCCCCCGATATACCCGCGGCGGGACACTTCACCGTACACGTCCAGGAATCTGTTAAGTGTTATCGCCCGAAGGTGAGGAATGTCAGACCGGGGATCCATGCCATGCACCATTTTGTGAATCACACCTTGCATCACACTTTGACACATAGAATAGGTCCACATGCAAGGTTTGGTGGGGTTCCGGTGCTCCGGCGGTCGTTATCCCCCTCCTCCCCCAAAACAGCAACGTGTGCCCCGGCGGGTCCCTAGATTTCTCCGCGCGAGGTGCACCAATGTAACTTTTCATTCCTTTATGTTTGTTTAGTACATATACACATGGAGAACCAAAGATTGGGACCCTTTGGCACATATACCAGCAGCTAGAGCCATTATCACACGATCGACGGTGTGCCTGGTCTATGGTTAGGGTTAGGTGTAGGGTTAGGGCTAGGGTTTAGGGGCTAGGGCTAGGGTTTAGGTTAAAGGTAAGTATTTATGGTTAGGTTTAGGTTTAGGGTTTAGGGTTAGGGTTATGGTTTATGATGCATGGTTCTGCAGCTCGGCGTCGTGGTTTAGGGATTTAGGGGGTTTAGGGCTCGAAGCCTCCCAGTTTAGGGTTTAGGGTTTAGGGGAGCTACTTTTGCACCATTAGACCTTGCACCACACTTTGACACATATCATAGGTCCACATGCAAGGTTTGGTGGGGTTCGGTGCTCCGGCGGTCGTTATCCCCCTCCTCCCCCAAAACAGCGGAACGTGTGCCCGGCGGGTCTACCCCCTAGATTTCTCCGCGCGAGGGTGCACCAATGTAACTTTTCATAGGTTTAGGTTTGTTTAGTCCATGGACATATGGAAAACCATGTGTGGCACCCTTTGGCACAGTCTAGCCCCCGATATACCCGCGGCGGGACACTTCAGCGTACACGTCCAGGAATCTGTTAAGTGTTATCGCCCGAAGGTGAGGAATGTCAGACCGGGGATCCATGCCATGCACCATTTTGTGAATCACACCTTGCATCACACTTTGACACATAGAATAGGTCCACATGCAAGGTTTGGTGGGGTTCGGTGCTCCGGCGGTCGTTATCCCTCCTCCCCCCAAAGCAGAACGTGTGCCCCAGCGGGTCTACCCCTAGATTTCTCCGCGCGAGGGTGCACCAATGTAACTTTTCATTCCTTTATGTTTGTTTAGTACATATACACATGGAGAACCAAAGATTGGGACCCTTTGGCACATATACCAGCAGCTAGAGCCATTATCACACGATCTGACGGTGTGCCTGATCTACTGGTTAGGGTTAGGTGTAGGGTTAGGGCTAGGGTTTAGGGGCTAGGGCTAGGGTTTAGGTTAAAGGGTAAGTATTTATGGTTAGGTTTAGGTTTAGGGTTTAGGGTTAGGGTTATGGTTTATGATGCATGGTTCTGCAGCTCCGGCGTCGTGGTTTAGGGATTTAGAGGGGTTTAGGGCTCGAAGCCTCCCCGGTTAGGGTTTAGGGTTTAGGGGAGCTACTTTTGCACCATTAGACCTTGCACCACACTTTGACACATATC
Source organism: Lolium multiflorum (assembly GCA_030979885.1). Classification (NCBI taxonomy): domain Eukaryota; kingdom Viridiplantae; phylum Streptophyta; class Magnoliopsida; order Poales; family Poaceae; genus Lolium; species Lolium multiflorum. The sequence continues at coordinate 322,632,072 of CM061748.1, read as the reverse complement.
ATAGGTCCACATGCAAGGTTTGGTGGGTTCCGGTGCTCCGGCGGTCGTTATCCCCCTCCTCCCCCCAAAACAGCGGAACGTGTGCCCCGGCGGGTCTACCCCTAGATTTCTCCGCGCGGGGTGCACCAATGTAACTTTTCATAGGTTTAGGTTTGTTTAGTCCATGGACATATGGAAAACCATGTGTGGCACCCTTTGGCACAGTCTAGCCCCGATATACCCGCACGGGACACTTCACCGTACACGTCCAGGAATCTGTTAAGTGTTATCGCCCGAAGGTGAGGAATGTCAGACCGGGGATCCATGCCATGCACCATTTTGTGAATACACCTTGCATCACACTTTGACACATAGAATAGGTCCACATGCAAGGTTTGGTGGGGTTCCGGTGCTCCGGCGGTCGTTATCCCCCTCCTCCCCCAAAACAATAACGTGTGCCCCGGCGGGTCTACCCCCTAGATTTCTCGCGCGAGGGTGCACCAATGTAACTTTTTAATTCTTTTGGTTATGATTTAGGGTTAGGGTAAGGTTTAGGGTTAAGGGTTATGGTTAGGGATTTCGGGTTGATCTGCAACTCCCGCGTTAGCAATTGAAGTTGCGTCTACCCCCCTTGATTTTTCCGCGTGAGGTGAACCGGATTGAATCACATATTTATTGAAAAGCATGGGACATATATTATTACATAATACACATTTTGAAAAAACAAGTTTAATATAAATTTTAAATAAAACTTAATGTTATCGATAATTAAAATGGTAAAAATAAAAAATCCTTTGCCGTGCGTAAGCCCACGGCAAAGAACTCTGCCGCACGGCAAAGGGTCCTTTGCCGTGCGCTTCTCCCTTTGCCGTGCGCTTCTCCCTTTGCCGTGCGTAAGCCCACGGCAAAGAACTCTGCCGCACGGCAAAGCGCCCCTGCCGCACGGCAAAGGCCTGCGCACGGCAAAGCCACTTTCACTTAACCCTAAACGTCGATCCGACCAGGTGTGTTTCTGGCCAATCGAGCACGCGCCCGCACCCCTGCCTCCTCCCACGCGCCAAGCGCCGCCGCCCACCTCCTGCTCTCCTCCGCCCCTCCGGCCAGCCGCCGTCGCCAGCCCCCACCGCCCACGCCGCCGCCGCTGCTGGCCCCACCCGCCCACGCAGCCGCCGCCGGCCCCTCCCACCAGCCGCCGCCGCCGGCCTCCTCCGCCCCACGCAGCCGCCGCCGGCCTCCTCCTCCCACGCAGCCGCCGCCGGCCTCCTCCTCCCACGCAGCCGCCGCCGGCCTCCTCCTCCTCCTCCCACGCAGCCGCCGCCGGCCTCCTCCTCCCACGCAGCCGCCGCCGGCCTCCTCCCGTGCTTCAAGGTAACGCACCGTCCGGGTTTTTTTTTCTGCCACGGTTAGGGTTTGTTAGGGTGCGTTGCCGTAGGCTCTGGTTTACCCTCCCTCGGTATCTGACCCGCGCAAATTGCCGCCGCCGAGAAGGGGGAAGCAAATCCAGCTCGAGGGACTGCATTTCGGCGGGAATTCCGGCTCCTCGTCAGTCGTTGCTAGCTCGTAGTGGAGTGGAGTGGACACCGCAGCCGCGACGTTGCTGTCACGTGGTCGGGGTGATTGGGGTTGGGGTTCTGTCGGCCCGGTTCGGTAGGGGCTGCTATTTTCGTGGGGGTAACGGGCGCAATTCTGCTGCCAGCGGGCGTGCCCTCGAGGATTATTCTTTAGATTTTGCCGTGATCGGTGGTTTTAGCCGCCGGGGGAGGATCTAGCAGGGTGTCCTTGAGTTGGGCATATGACTGCGTATGGAAAGCTTCCAATTCCAACTTGGGAGCCCGCCGCCGCCCGCGGTGAGAATTTTGTGTGTGCGAGTGAAGGCTATTTTACCTTGGCATTGTCTTCTCATGGCTGTTCATGGGCATGGAGGAGATGATAGTATAATCCGGTTCTAAACTTCCAACTGGGATTTTAGTTTAGTATGAATTAGATATAGGATTTTAGTTTAGTATAATATTTTAGTGTTTAGTATAAATTAGAAATAGGAATTTAGCTTTGAAAAAGGTGTTTATGATACGGATATGTTAAAACTAGCCCCATATGGCAAAAATAAGATAATGTGCCGGAAGGAAATTCTTTATGGTGAAGTAATATTGTTATACCACTATTGTAAAAAATTCTTGTTCACTTGCATGACTATTTTTTTCGTTATGCAGGCGATGCTTCGAGGTGGACACGAGGGGCGGCGTCGCGGGGGTGTTTGACGGGGCGTTCCGGATCTTCTTCGGCGATTCTCTCAGAGGGTCGTTGATCTTCTTCGCTTGTTGTCGATCACGCTTCGAGGGTGAGAATCCGTTCGCCTCTCTTGTACCTAGGTTTTTTTTGTGTCTAGATCACCAAGTCTGTCGCGATACCTAGGCGTCTCTTCCCGGCCGTAAGGGTTACGCGGATAAATATGCATTAGTGGTCTCGCATATTATGAACCGTAACTCTTACGGCATTTATCGGGACAGGCGGATGCGTAGTTGGGTCGTTCTCGTGCTCTACCCGATCCGAGACAGGATTTCGGTGCGCCTCCCGTTGTTCTCCGGTTTTACCTCTCGGCTTTGCCGAGCGTGTATCAGGAGAGCAATGAGGAATCACGAGTGTGACTGTATAAAGTTCAGTTCTTAGAGTTTCTAGATATCCCTCATAGACACTTGATGTATATTGCACTTCAAGAAGAATATTCAGTGAATTAAAGTGAGCAGTGATGTTAATTACATATTTACAATCATATAGGATGATATTGATAAATCTTTTCTGTGAAAGACCGGAGTTGAACATGCCACTAATGGTGCCAAAAAAACTGGATAATAACGCTCGTTCCCTCAAAAATTTAAAAAGGGAGGTCTTCCAATGGATATGGACTCTTGTTTTTCCCGATGGGTTATACCTTGGATAAGGGCACGAACATTGAAGCTTGGCGGATTACAAGGGTGAAGAGTCATGCTTACCACATATGGCTTGAAGCGGATAATGCCGGTGATGATTGAGGCTATGTCCACGAGAAGACTTGGCGAGTGCTAGCGAGGTTGAGTTTTTTCTTCCGCCAGATTTGTGCTAGGGAGTTAGACACTAAAGTGATTGAGAAGCTGGATGAAGAGGCACCCGTGTTGCTTTGCGATCTGGAGAAGATCTTTCCTCCAGGGTTTTTTAATCCGATGCAACACATGATCCTGCACCTCGCGGAGGAATGCTTAAAGGGCCCGAATTGGGGCCGTTGGCAGTTTGGTCCCGAGAGAGAAACACAAAAGCTTCGTCAAATGACTGGCAATAAATGCAAGATCGAAGCATCCATAGCCGAGGCAGTCCTGAACGTGGAGGTGGCAAACTTCACCACTAAGCACTATGATCCCAACATTCCCACAAAGCACAACCCGGTCCTCCGTTTAAATGCCGCCAACAATGAAGAAGTACCCAAGCTTAGCATCTTCGTGGGGCTTGGTGGCAAGTCAAGTGGCTCGAAGCCGTACAGAACGGACCTACCTGAGCGGACCTTGATCCACTCGTATGTCTTAAACACCATGGTCGAAGTGAAGCCGTACATCGAGTAAGTGCGAACCATTTAATTATTCGCAAACGTTCACTCGTATGTTCGTGGCTAACTCTTCCTCTTTTCATCGGTATAGGAAATTCAAGGCTATACATTGGAAGAATACCCACAGGGAGCCTACCCCGGAAGAATCCAAGCAAATTTTCGATAAGGGCGGCGGTTTCGGTTTCAGTAGCTGGTTTTGTAATTTGGTACTATTCTATCCAAATTAGCTAGCACTTCCTACATTTATCGGTCATTTCTCGTTCTAAACTTCTTGTGCTAAACTTGTAGGCAAGAACTGACAAAGAGATGAAGTCAGAGCTAAGAAAAATTGCTAGGGGCTTTGACCATTCCGTAGAAGCGTTCAACTCCTATGACGTGAACGGGTATCGCTTCCAGACCCATCAATACACAACAAGCCGGCCCAACGCGAAGACAATAAATAGTGGGGTGGTATGTCAAGGTGATGATGGGCTCCATTACTATGGAAGAGTCGAGGGTATATACGAGCTGAATTACGGGTTTCACAAAGGGCTAAATCCCGTCGTCTTCAAATGCCATTGGTTTGACCCACGTCGGGTGAGACGGGATCCTGAAATTGGGTTGGTCGAAGTTGAAAGGAACTCCATTTATAAGGGAGAGGATGTGTACATCTTGGCAACCCAGGCCTTTCAAGTATTCTATCTCCCGTACGCGTGCAGAAACCCGACAAAACGTCTACATGGATGGGATGTTGTGATGACGGTGCCTTCACGCAATAGGCCGCCCCCGCCAAACAAGGACGATTACCGCCGCGTAGACCCCACAACAAGGAGTGTCGAGTTTTATCAGGAAGAAGGGCTCCCCGGCCATTTCACAATCGGCTTGCCGACTATCGATGACATGGTCGTAGACGATGAACAAGAAGACGCGGGCATGGATGGAGACAATGCAGAAGATGAAGCTGAGGATGTTTGTGCCCCGGAAGACCTGAGTTTGCTCGAGGCGTTCAGAGCAGGGATTGACCTCGATGCATATGGACCACCTCCAGGTTTCATTGATGATTATTGGTTCGCCGAGCCTGATGACGATGAGGAGACACGCGGTCCAATCACGGATGGCGACACAGGCTACTGATCTATGTAGTAGTAATTGTGAGGCTAGCCTATTTGTAATAACTCCGTGTAATAGAGATTGTCTAGCTAGGTTATTTGTAAGAACTCCGTGCTATGTTTGAGAGAACTCTATGGTAGCTATTTGTTGCTTCCACTAATTAATTAATGTTCATCCTTTTGCATTATTTGTTGCTTTCATTAATGTTCATCTACTTATATTTCTGTTGCTTTCACTAATATTTATCTCTTTACAATATTGCGTACTAATAAACCACTCTCTTCATTTGTGTTTGCAGGTGATTGAAGCATGCCGCCAAAAAAAAGGGGTGGCGGTCTTAAAAAGAAGCTCAAGGACTTGGTAGGTGTAGGGACTTCGAGGCGGGGCCCCCCACCTACCCCCCTCCTAGCCCCCCTCCTGTCGCTCCCACAGGGCGGCCTCGTAGGAAGAATGCGACGCGGGTACTCACTCCTAGTCCTAGCCCCCCTCCCGCAGCCGATGATGATGACGAGGAGGAGGAGGTGGGTGGGGAGGACCAGGAGGAGGAGGTGGGTGGGGAGGACCAGGAGGAGGAGGGGGACGGGGAGGAGGAGGGGGACGAGGAGGACCTCTCGGAGGATGAGGGGTTGGGGAACTTAGTGTTCGATCCTGATCCAAGCCTAGAGTGGTGTGAGCCGGAGGATTACCAGTACGTTCCAGCTGTGGAGAGGCTGAGGCCACGTGATAGGAAGCCATATCGGCGTGGGATAACACAGCTCCCCTCGCTGAGAAGCTGGCGCTACAGGCACGTTGTTCTTGTGCCCTATGGAAGGAGGTACATGTTATTTTTTGGCATTTCGTTATCGCAATTTTGTCATTATCAAAATTATTATCACATACATATTGATGTTGTCGTTTCATGGTGCAGCTCGTTCCAGTTTGAAGACCCGACGCAGAGACCGCCACGTGGGTACTCGAACATCCTTGGGGGCCTACTTAGGTGGTATTTCCCTGGGATAGTCAACTTCCCTACTGGTGGCTGCGACGTAGCTTGGAGGTGGGCGCACTACAGCCTCGCGGAAGATCCTCTTGGCCGCGGCACCGCGGCGGATTTGGTTGTTGCCAAATTCTGGGTACGTGACTTTTGACTTCTTACCATTCATACACTCTCCTTGGTTCACAATAATTGCACTAATGCCCTTGTTTTACCTATGTGCATGGTTGCAGAAATACTTCAAGAGGGCCGAGGGCAAGGAGAATGCGTGCGATGATGTCCTACACCAGCTTGCAAGGAAGAGGGTGACTGGCATGCACTACGAGGCACGTATTCAATGCGTCCGCGACTGGCACGCCGACCGCTTCGTCCACATGAGTAAGGAGGACGCTCGCGACACGCTCATGCAGCCGTGGCAGTACTTGCAGGTATTTGCATTTATGTGTTATTGATTTCTTTATCGCCATGTAGTTTATTTTACCATAATGGGTTTATCTTGTGCATGTAGAACCCTCCTCAGTACGTCGACAACGACGATAGGTGCTTTCTTGCGATGGTCATGTGGTGGACATGCCCCCAGTACCTCAAGAAGCACGAGGAGGGCAAGAAGCGGGCAGAGATGCGAGGTGGATCGCATATCCAAGGCAGCATCCCCATCTCTCTTCACCTACAGAAGGAGGTGAGCAAATTAATGGTTCCTTCATTCTTTGAATTCATGTTATATATTTGTTAACTCCGCAAGGGTGTGTCACTTCACTCAATTACATGTTCTCTTTTGCAGGAAGTCAGGACAGGAGCGAAGCCTAACGTCTTTGCCGTGCTAAAGAAGATGAAGCAAAGGAAGACGCCTGATCCTGAGACGGGGTCCTTGTGGGTTAACCCGCAATCCGAGACCCAGTGCACGGCGTATGTCTCAAGTTCAAGCGAGGCGAGGACGCCAATCCAGAGGCCGAGGACTTTGACCCTGAGGTCGCGGTGCTTGCGGGAGAAGGCTTGAAGCATGGCCGCCTATGGTTTGGTGACGGGTGCGTCGACAGCGAAGGTTCCCTCTCTCCGCCAGATCCGTCGTGGTCGTAAGAGCGGCCAGCCTCAGGTAGAGACCCGGCCACGGGCTTCGGATCTAGCTGTCGAGCGGTTACGGGTATGTTCTTCCTCGGGTCTCTACATTTCCTTTACATGCTTTCCATTGAAATGTTAATGACATCGCGGCAACACAACGTAGGAGGAGATGGCAGCGAAGGAGCAGGCGGCCCAGGAGCAAAGGGCGCAGATGGAGCAGCAGATTCTGCAGTACCAGCAGCAGCAGAACACAGATGATGCAGCAGATGCAACAGCAGCAGCAGATGATGCAGCAGCAGCAGGTACGATGAGCTGGCTCATGAGCCGACGGCTCGTCTTCTCCACCGGGGAGTCTTCCTCCTCCACCTTACTCCATGTGGATGCCGCCACCGCCCACTCAGACCCCGGGGACACCTATCACCGTCAACAACATGAACATCATCCGGAGATGAACCTCGGTGAGTCCTCTTGTGCCCAACCCGCTACTTGTACTTGTTCAAGTGTTCAATATGCAAATGCAAATGTTCATTCCATCAACCTGCTTATAGATTTTATGTCACAAGGCAATGACAATGAGGCCGGCGGAAGCGGAGGAGGACAAGGTTGATGGCATGGTCTTCGTGCACTCGTGGTCGTTGCAATGGATTGTTCGCACTTGTTATGGATTGTAATATGGACATTGCTATGCATGAACTATGTGTGCTCGATGTGGACTCTATGTAACGGATTGTATGCATGAACTATGTGTGCTCGATGTATTTGTGGTGTTGTTGATGTGTTTGGTGATCTTATGTTGATATATATGTTATATATGCTATATTTGTGAAATGCAATATTTGAAATGCAGGGATAATTGAAAAATAGCAAAAAAATGAAAAAACCAGGCCCCTTTGCCGTGTGTGTGCACACGGCAAAGGACATTTGGTCTCTTTGCCGTGTGCACACGCACGGCAAAGGGGCCACGTGTCGCCCAACTGTGCTCCTGGGAGCTCCTGGGGGGCGTGCCTGCATGGTTCTTTGCCGTGCGTGGCAGAGCAAGGCCGCACGGCAAAGCGTCGCACGGCAAACATTGTTGCGCACGGCAACGCAGGGCGCACGGCAAAGAAGTAGGGCGCACGGCAAAGCAACGGCGCACGGCAGCGATGGCGACGCACGGCAAAGATCCCTCGCACGGCAGCGTCCGCAGCGCACGGCAGAGATGGCGACGCACGGCAAAGGGCGTTGCCGTGCAATCCGTCCATGCGCACGGCAAAGGCAGCTTTGCCGTCGAAGACTTTGCCGTGCAAACTATGCCGTGCGTGCACGCACGGCAAAGCCTTTGCCGTGCGTATAGGCCTCTTTGCCGTCCAATGGCTCGCACGGCAAAGCCTGTTTCTCCCGTAGTGTTGGTTTGCCTTTTTTCATGGAGTTTCTTATTACTGCTGGAGCATTTGGTTAATCCGAAATGCAAAGGTCTTGAGGCAAGAGCAGGAAACTTCTGCTAGGTGGAAAAGCAAGTTTGTGCATGACATGACTCTTTTACAGTACAGAATCAAAGCTAAGCACAAGGATAGTCTTCTTTTTTCGATTAGGTCCTTGCCTTAGTGGCCTTTTCCTTTGTGTAAATAGGTTTTCTATTTTCTTTTGGCTTTTTATGTTTCCTTGAACCTATCTTTGTTTTGTTTATTATAAATGAAAATTTGTTGTGGGGCTTTTTGCCTCACAGTTCTGGGTAAAAAAATAGACTGAGCGGTCAGTTTGGTGCGTTCGCGAGGGGGTAGGAGCACATAGCAAACGCAACCAAATAAACGAAGAGTCGAGTAGTCTGGAGAACTACCAGAGAGACGCTCGAGAGGAATGCCACCTTGAAGGGCAGCAGAAGGCTGAATTTTAATGAGGTAAGTCGACGTAGCGACAGCCTCAGCCAAAATGCGCGGAAGAGAGGAAGCAATCATCATAGCACGGGTAGTCTCAAGAATATGACGATGCTTACGCTCGGCGACACCATTTTGAGCATGCGCGTCGGGACACGAGAACTGAGCGCGGGTGCCCTGCTCGAAGGACACCACACAGGTGCTGGGAGATATACTCTGCAGAATCAGCAAGAAACACATGAATAGGCGTGGAATACGAGTACGAACCATGGCCGCAAAGCGCTGATAAATAGAGAGCACCTCACTGAGAAAGCGCATAAAAACAACCAGGTGTACTGTGCAAAATCATCAATGAATAAAATATAGTATCGATGGCCCCCTTTTGAAGCAAAGGGAGCCGGACACCAAACATCTGAATGAACTAAATCAAAAGGTCACTGAGATACAGACACACTAGTAGGATAGGGAAGCTGAATCTGTTTGCCTAACCTACAACCCTGACAATTTAAAGACACGTCTCCTGAGATAGACCCCAGAAGACCACGACGCACTAATGACGATAAACGGGAGCCACAAAGGTGATCCAGACGATGATGCCACTGGTGAAAAGATGTAACATCCCAATTTTCAATAAGAAGAAGAATTCCAGAGATCCAAAATTTAGAACCAACAAAAACTTTTCTTTGCATATAGTGCCATGCATAGGACTTGTGCATTTTGAGTGATATGCCATGATGATTGTTCTTATGCTTATGTGATAAACCCTAAAACCCTAACGTGATCAAGTGAAGATCACAAACCAAATAAAATAAAAGAGAAAGAAATCAAATAAGAAAACCCTAAAACCTTCACATATGGTTTATGCCATTTTTACAAATCTTTACCCTAGACCAATTTAACCTTCACCATTAGTTGTATTATGTTACTAAACACTTATTACAACTTTTTGAATCAAAGAAACATAAATCAAATCAAATTCAAACTCAAATTGGGATCACATATGATAATGGTCAAATATGCCATTTATATTCTGGTCACTACTTTGAGCCCTTGTATTTCAAGTTTTTTAAACTAAACTTTCCCAATTATTTGCACCTCATCCAAGAGCACATCAAGGTGAACAACTTTGGTAAAGACCACCATGCCAAAATCATCTTGGATCAAAAGCTTTGCTCATTCAAAGTTGAGACTTTTTAACTTTGGCAACAATCTCACTTTGTTGCAAAATTGCATTTCTTTGATTTTTTAAAATTCCACCACCACTTGTATTTGTCTCTGGTTATTTACAACTCAACCAAACCAATCACTTTCAAATTTTTAAATCTTTTGAGCTCAACCAAATTTGGCAAGTTTTGGCAAATTTCAAATAGGGAGAAACCCAAAACACTATTTTGAATAGTGTTTGGCCTAACCCTAAGTGCCCCCTCAATTCTACCTTGCCTCATGGTCCCCTCTCTCTCTCTTAAACCAAATAGAAAGCCTAGGAGAGGAGCTAGCAAGCCATGGGCGTGGCCATGCCGGCCATGCGCCACACATCGAGCCACCCCTCTCATTCTTCTTCTCTGGACACGGCCACCGTGCCCAAACGCACCACCTCACCTTCCTAGCACCGCCTAGCATCGCCATTGCCACGGACGATGCCGACCATCGCCGAAAATCGCGCGCCAAGATCTTCCCAGGATGCCGTTGGCGTCGCACATGCGCACGCCGCGGGCATCACTGGCCACGCGCCATGCCGTCGCCTCAAGCACGCCCTGGACCCCTTTGAGCAGGTTGAGCATCGCCGCGTCGCCACGAAGCCGCCAGACAAGCTTTCGACCCAGACCCGTGACCGTCGCCGCCGGAGACGAGGACGAACCACCGCCGCAGACACCACCCGACACGGAAACAATCCGACAAGGTTGGGCACCGCCTGGACTAGCTCGATCCACCTAGCGAACCACCATGATGCGCAGAACAGTGCGCCGCCCTCGCCTAGCTCGCTAGCTCGCCGGAGAAGACGCGCCACGATCGTCCTTGCAGCAACCCCACGGCCACCTCCGCCATTATAAATAGAGGCCTCCCCTCGACGAGTTCTGCACACCATCACCATCTCCACCCTTCCCTCGATCTCCTCGACCACTTCCTCTTCTCGATTCACCACCGTAGCTCGCCAATTTCACCACCGGAGCCCGCCAGTACCTCATCTCGCCGCCGTCGATTGGAGCCGCCCCTGGAGCTGCCGCCGGTACCAGGAGCCTCGCTGTCGACTACACCTTCCTCGCGCACACTGCCAACCACCGTGGGAGCCCTGGTTAGCCCTCCGACCCCCTACCCTCGCCGCGTTAGTGAGGTTATCTCACCGGCAACGACGATGACCATCAGCCGTTGGATCCTCTTCTAATCCAACGCGCCACGTCGCTCGTACCGTTTCGGGAATTATGAGTCACTGACGGGTGGATCCCACTGTCAGACAGCCCACGCGTGCGTGGACGCGTGGTGGGCTGGACGTGGGCCGTTTTAATTCATTCTGGCCCGTTAGCTTTTCCCGCCGGCCCTTTTATTCAAATTCGAATTTCCAAATCCTATTTAAATTCAATACTGACCCTGTCTTTGAAATTGAATAGTTTCAATTTGGCTTGGCCAAATTTAACAAACTTTATATTGTTGGAAAGCTACTGAAAAGTTCTACAAAACCCCACTGGTCTCATTGTGAGATCTTTTGTAGAAATAATGTGACAAAAAGAACAAGTCAGGGACTTTTGCACATTCAAATAAATCTTAAAAATCAACCAAACATGATATTTAGTTAATTCCAACTCTAATAGCTCAGATTTCACTTACACTAATTGTTTCTGCAAAAATATGGTGTGGTCACCTTGGATGATCATGGCCTAGTTGAAATAAAGGACTATATGGCTAGTTTAATTAAGTGATATTGTCCAAAACTATTATGCAAATCATATGAAGTGCTTCACCTCTTTTAAATTTGTCCCAAGTACTTTCATGGGAAGTTTGGACCCCTGGTTAAATACTCTCACATGAAGTACTTGGTGAGTTTAAATCATAATTAGCATTGTTAAATAGTATGAGGTATTCTACCTCATTTAAATCATTTTCTCAAATGATGATGATGAATGGTTGACTTAGGTCAACATGATTTCATGTATGATTGTTTGAGAAGTTAAATCTTAAGAAGATTCAATGAGAGGAAATTATTCCTCAAGAACTAAATGGAAACTATCATTTACATATGTAATGAGAGGAAATTATTTTTCCCAAGAAAGAAAACCAATGCACCTAATTGTATTAAGTGTGTGATTAGAATAGTTTATGTGAATGCATGTGATGCTTAGTATAGCTATTGAATTTGTTGAGTGATTATACCTCGTATTCAAATTTAGACGCTGGCACCGGAGAATACCAGGAAGAGGAAGGTTGCTACCAAGAGGAGGAAGAGGAGAACTTTGACCACTACCAAGGCAAGCTAATATTCTTGCAAAGTGCAAAGCCCTTTGGGGCAAGGCACCATTAGTCTTACCTTTCTTACCACCATCCTATCCCAAGTTTTTACCATACAAGTTTTTACTTGTTTATTTAAAGAGTTACTTTGATAGTTAACTTTGGTCTAAGTTAAAGGAGGTTACTAGAGTAGCAAAGTTAGTCTCAAGCTAGCCAAACAAGATAGCCCCCTCATGATTAGTGCTAGTGCTAAATACTAAAACTTGACTACTCTAGATGGGAACATGTGACTTGAAATGAATTTTGAAACCTTGGAATGATGAGTCATTCCATTGAATGAATTTTGAAGGCGAATATGACTTGGAGAAGATGGTGATTTTTGATTAAACTGATATTGGTTTGAATGTGATACCTTTCCAATTTTGAGTACCCCCACAATACCTGATTATGGGTAGGGCTTAACTGGAAATTTATGCATCTTAGTATGGGTTCCCTCTGAACACACATCATAGGGGTTATGCGAGGCTGCCTCCATTGTTGAGAAATGATGTGAATTGAGGTGAATTGTACGGCCAAGCCCTGTGCAGTTCCAGGTTGACAGTTGGTCTTCATTGGGAGGCCAAGCTCATGGGAGAGGTGCTCATACTATGGTTTGTAAGTGAAAGGTTATGGTTGATGATCCGCGTACTGTGTTACGATGATTTATCCCGACGGATGAAATCAAATGTTGTGGAACAAGTGTGCAACCTCTCAGAGTGTAAACCTATTCGAATAGCCGTGTCCACGGTTACGGACGATTGGAAAGGCCATACAGTTTCCTGTGTCAGATTCTTGAAAATACTTGGTGAAGTGAATGGTGAATTGGTGACTTGTTTTTGAATCACAACTTGAGTTGTGGGAATGACACTAATGTTCCCACTTGAGTTAGTTAGCACATGAATATGTCGTTTCTCAAATACTTGTGAACTAAAATTGGCTTTATGCAAATAAACTAGAGCTTAGCACCCTTTACTAGAATTGTTAGTACTTACACTAGTATTAGTTTGCGAGTACTTAAATTACTCATGGCTTTATCCCTGGTTATTCAAATTGCCAAAGTATGAAGATGAATAGAACTACCAAGGAGATGACCAGCAGGACACCTACGATAACTAGGAGTCTTCCAACGTCAAGCGTTGGCCTGTGGACTAGAGAGTCCATTTATCTTTACGCTTCCGCTATGAACTTGTGTTTGTTCGTTGATCAATAGATCAACTATTTGTGTAATATGGATCATGTGATTCAAGTTGTAAGACAATATGGTTTGTAATGAATGATGACTATGATATTCGACTATTATGCCTCGCAACCACAATATTCCTGGGATTGCGATGAATGACATAATAGGCATCTGGACATAAAAATCCGGGTGTTGACAAGTTGGTATCAGAGCCATTGTTTGACCTTAGAAGACCCTAGTTAGAATGGACGTTCAGAAAAACTTAACTTTGAAATCAAATGAAGAGAATATTTATGAAAATTTACTTACACTCTTGTCTTTGAGACTTTTTCAAAATTTGATGAATCATGCTCTTCCTTATTTGAATCTACTTAAAATTTTGCCACACTTTTCACTCTCTAACTTACTTATCCATTTCGCTTTCAGATGGAGCCGAATGAACCCATCAACACCAAGTTCTACCAGCTTGGGAATGGTGGAAGCTTGATCTTCGAGCACGACCTCAACGCCCTCTCGGACTTCCTTGGACGCCCACACCCCGAGTTTCACGGGATCCAGTTGGATGACCAGCCTGGAGGAGAGTTGAAGTGGGTCATCACTGCTGACTTGAGGGGCAAGATGGAGCCTCCCACCTCGGAGAGGATCCTCTTCTCCTTCCGCGAGAGCAACTGGCTCAACGGACTCGCACGTGCCCTTCAGGAGGCACTTGCGCGTCTCTGTGGACAGAACGTGGTGCGCATCCTCACTTCCCGCTTCACGCATCTCGTGAGGCGTGATTCCATGGGAGTGCCCATGGAGCTGCAGCCGCACCCGGAGTTGAGGCACCATGCTGAGTACCTCGACTTCATGTTGTACCAGACTCAGAATCTGGACGCCTCCCGCGTGTACGCCAACCAGACCCACGCTCACATCACCGAGCAGGGTGAGGTGATCAGGCTACTCGCCCGCGACCGCAAGACTCTTCGCCAGCAATGTGCCAATAAGGACGCTACGATTGTGCGCCTTCGTGCCAAGATAGCATCTTTGGAGGCCACTTTCAAGGCCCAGGAGGACCAGCTGAGAGAGATGGAGGAAGACGATGGAGGTATCGACCTTCAGGGAGGAGGAGCCTTCCTGAGCGACGACGACGACTTTGAGGAGGATGAGTTCACCGAGGAGGAGGACTATGAGTCCCTGGAGGCAGGACCCGACGACTTCGTCCCGATCGATGTTGAGGATGAGGAGTAGTTGCATTTGATCACTTATGTAGGTGTGAGTTGTATCCCGCCCGTTGTATCGTAGCATGAGAAATGGTTCTTAAAACCATGGGAAGTGTTAGTTTATAATGTGTAATGTTGAATGAATGAATGAATGTTGTGTTTGTCATGAAAAGATTCCAAGTTTTCAATTTATGAACTTACTCAAAATAAACCATAGAATTTTCCCTCTTATCTCATGATCTTCTCTATGTTCAGATGGCCCCTCCCAATCGCAACAACAACAATGCCATGATGCAACTGCTGCAAACCCTGATGGCTGACAGGGAGACTGAAAGAGCTGAACGCCAAGCCAACATCGCAGCACTGCAAAACCTTGCCAACCAAGGCCATGAAAATCATGACCACCCCGGATCCAAGCTCAAGAACTTCCAGAACACCAACCCTCCGGTGTTTATCAAGATCGAAGAACCCCTCGACGCCGATGACTGGCTCCAGACTATGGAGAACAACTTGGAAGTAGCCGGAGTAGAAGCCAACGAGAAGGTCTTGTTCGCAACCCGTTACCTTGCCGGACCAGCCCGAGCCTGGTGGACTAGCACCCGTGCCATGAACGGAGGTCAAGTCATGACTTGGGCAGACTTCAAGCTCAAGTTTAGCAAGTACCATGTGCCCCCGGGTCTTATCAAGAAGATGAGGGATGAGTTCCGCGAACTCAAGCAAGGACGGATGACGGTGGTAGAATACCGCGACAGGTTCCTTACACTGTCAAGGTACGCCCCCGACGAGATCGACACCACCGAGAAGAGGCAGGAGAGATTCCTGAACGGACTGCATGATGAGATGCAGACTATCCTCGTCAACATCCCCTTCGCCAGCCTTGAAGCCTTAGTAGACTCTGCCATCCAGATGGAAGGCAAGCTGAACCAAGCCAATGAGAACCGCAAACGCCGCATGATGCACCAGAGTGGGCCCAGCAAGTATCGCCCCAGCTCAAGCGGACGTTTCCTCCGAGAAACAACAACAAGTCCCAGATGCAGACTTCACGCCCCGGTTATCAGAACCAGAGTGGAGGAAACTCCAGGGGAGGCCACCACAACAACAACAACTTCAACCGCTCCCTAGAGCCCCCAACACCAACAACAACAACACCAACACCGCTCCAAGGACTGGGAGCAACGCCATCCCCATTGCAACCAAGGACAAGGCCACCATCACTTGTTATGAGTGTGGAGTGGTGGGACACTACTCCAACGAGTGCCCCACAAGGTTAGCCAAGATTGCAGGCAACACCGCTGCACCTGCTCAGCAACAACGCCGTGTCTCCACCGGCAAGAAGTTCGCCCCCAACAACCCCAATAACCGCAACGGCCGTCTCTTCCACATGAACGCCGAAGAAGCTCAGGAAGCACCAGATGTTGTACTGGGTATGTTTTCTGTCAACTCCGTACTGCCAGTGTTGTTTGATTCCGGAGCATCTCATTCTTTTGTCACCGAAGACTTTGCATCCACAAGTAAAATTCAACCTGTCAGTTTGAAGCATGTTATGATAGTTCAAATTCCCGGATCAACCACCAAAGCCAGAAAATTTTGCAAAAATGTACCCATGAGAATCCATGAAGTAGATTTTTATGCCAATCTGATTATTCTGGGAACCAAAGGTTTGGAAGTCGTACTAGGAATGGACTGGATGTCAAAACACCATGGATTGATTGACTGTGCTAAGAAAGCCATCACCATGACTAGCAGCACCGGTATCCTAGTAGAACATGTATCTGAAAGACTACCCAGAAAATTCACCTACAATCAAAGTGTAGCCAAGCCAACTCTGGATCAAATTAGGGTCGTTTGTCGATACCCTGATGTGTTTCGGATGATCTACCGGTATGCCCCCGGATCGGGATATCGAGTTCATCATCGAGTTAATCCCCGGAACTGGACCTATAGCCCAGAGAGCAGCATGAACCCAACAGAGCTTGTGGAGCTGAAGAAGCGAGATGATATGTTAGCCAAAGGTTTGATTCGACCTAGCGCATCCCCCTGGAGATCGCCTGTTTTGTTTGTGGACAAGAAGGATGGTGCCACTCGTTTATGTACGGACTAAGCTTAACGATGTCACCATCAAAAAAAATACCCCTACCCAAGATAGAAGACCTGTTTGATCAGTTGACCGGAGCCAAAGTGTTCTCTAAGATAGATCTTAGGACTGGTTATCATCCTGAAGATTCGCGCCACCGATATTCCAAAGACTGCCTTTACCACCAGATATGGGTTGTATGAGTACAACGTCATGTCGTTTGGATTAACCAATGCCCCACTTATTTCATGAATCTCATGAATAAGATCTTCATGAACTTTTTGGATAAGTTTGTCGTTGTATTCATCAACGACATCCTTATCTACTCCAAGTCCGAAGAGGACCAGGAACATCATTTGGAGACTGTCCTAGAAACCTTTAGACACCACCAGTTGTATGCCAAGTTCAGTAAATGTGAGTTTTGGTTGAAGGAAGTAGGATTCCTGGGACACATCTTGTCTGCAGGAGGAATTGCCGTAGATCTCGCCAAGATCAAAACTGTTACAGAATGGCAAGCCCCAACCACCCAAACCGAGGTCCGCTTTTCTTGGATTAGCCGGATATTACCACAGATTTGTAGAAGGCTTTTCGAGCATCGCTCGACCAATGACCCAACTGCTGAAGAAGGACGAGAAGTTCAAATGTGCTGACAAATGTGAAGAGAGTTTCCAACAACTCAAGAGTAGACTGACCTCAGCCCCAATCCTGATCATGCCGGACATCACCAAGCCTTTTGACATGTATTGCGACGCCTCCAAGATTGGTCTTGGATGTGTACTTATGCAAGAAGGCAAAGTGATTTCATACCTTTCAAGACAGCTGAAGGAACATGAACAGCACTATCCAACCCATGACTTAGAGCTTGCAGCCGTAGTCTTAGCCTTGAAAGTTTGGCGTCATTACCTCATGGGTAATCGATGCGAGATCTACTCTGACCACAAGATCCTGAAATATATCTTCACCCAGAAGGAGCTGAATATGAGACAGCGCAGATGGATCGAATTGATCAAGGATTACGACATGGAGATTCACTACCACCCCGGCAAGGCCAATGTCAGTAGCGGATGCTTTGAGTCGACTGCCATGTCAGTTGAACTCCGTGATCGCAATCGAGCAACCCAGCCTGTTTCAGGAGTTTGAACAGTTTAGACTGGAACTTGTTAGTGAAGGATTCCTAGCCAGCATAGAACTTCAACCCACCTTGATCCCAGATCAAGGAAGCCCAGAAAGGAAACGCTAGCATCGACGGAATCAAGAACCAGATAGCTGCAGGAAAAGCACCAGGAACCGTAGATGAAGTGGAGTTCTTTGGTACAAAGGACGCCTTTGTGTACCATTCATTGAAGCAAGTCATCTGAAAGAAGCCCATGACACCCTTTACTCAATCCACCCCGGAGGTACCAAGATGTATCAAGACTTTAAGGAACAATTTTGGTGGCATGGAATGAAGAGAGAAATCGGAAACTACATCGCCAAGTGTGACATCTGTCAACGAGTCAAGGCGGAACATCAGCGACCCGCAGGACTGTTGCAGCCACTGCAGATTCCAGAATGGAAGTGGGACTCCGTAGGAATGGACTTTATCACACGTTTGCCCAAATCTAGGAAAGGAAATGATTCGATATGGGTAGTTGTCGATAGACTGACCAAGGTAGCCCATTTCAACACCGTCAAGACCACATACCAAGGCCCAAAGTTAGCTGAACTGTACATCTCCAGAATAGTCGCCCTGCACGGAACCCCGAAATCGATAGTGTCAGATAGAGGATCACAATTCACCTCAAGAGAAAGTGCACGAAGGACTAGGAACCCGGCTGAATTTCAGCACCGCCTATCATCCGCAGACCGATGGACAGACAGAAAGAGTCAACCAGATACTGGAGGACATGCTGGGAGCATGTGTGTTGGAATATGGATCCAAATGGGAAGACTGCCTGCCTTACGCAGAATTCTCTTACAACAACAGCTACCAAGCCAGCTTACAGATGGCCCCCTTTGAAGCCTTGTATGGAAGGAAATGCCGTACCCCTCTGAATTGATCGGAAGTCGGAGAAAGCCAAGTTTTTGGACCAGATGTTCTTCGTGAAGCCGAAGAGAAAGTACACAAGATCCGCGAGTACCTCAAGACGGCGCAATCAAGACAGAAGAGCTATGCCGACAAGAGACGCCGAGAGATGACCTTCGAGATCGGAGATTTTGTCTATCTCAAAGCATCCCCCCTGAAAGGAATGCAGAGATTCCAACTGAAAGGAAAGCTTGCACCCCGATATGTCGGACCCTTCAAAGTTCTGAGTCGCCGAGGTGAAGTATCTTATCAACTGGAGCTAAGGAAGAAATGTCGGTTGTGCACGACGTGTTTCACATCTCACTCCTCCGGAAGTGCCTAGAAGTCCCCGAGAAGACCGAAGTGTTCAAGAACATCGATCACCGATCAGTGGATATCAACGAGGACCTGACGTACCGCCAAGTGCCGATTCGCATCCTGGAGGAAGCTTACCGGACCACCCGCACCCGAAGCATCAAGTTTCTGAAGATACAGTGGAGCAACCATACCGAAGATGAAGCCACTTGGGAATACGAAGACTTCATGAAGAAGGAGTACCCAGATCTCTTTAGTACCTAACTTTCTTTTAGATCTCGGGACGAGATCTTTCGTAAGGGGGAAAGGTTTGTAACATCCCAATTTTCAATAAGAAGAAGAATTCCAGAGATCCAAAATTTAGAACAAACAAAAACTTTTCTTTGCATATAGTGCCATGCATAGGACTTGTGCATTTTGAGTGATATGCCATGATGATTGTTCTTATGCTTATGTGATAAACCCTAAAACCCTAACGTGATCAAGTGAAGATCACAAACCAAATAAAATAAAAAGAGAAAGAAATCAAATAAGAAAACCCTAAAACCTTCACATATGGTTTATGCCATTTTTACAAATCTTTACCCTAGACCAATTTAACCTTCACCATTAGTTGTATTATGTTACTAAACACTTATTACAACTTTTGGAATCAAAGAAACACAAATCAAATCAAATTCAAACTCAAATTGGGATCACATATGATAATGGTCAAATCTGCCATTTATATTCTGGTCACAACTTTGAGCCCTTGTATTTCAAGTTTTTCAAACTAAACTTTCCCAATTCTTTACACTTCATCCAAGAGCACATCAAGGTGAACAACTTTCGTAAAGACCACCATGCCAAAATCATCTTGGATCAAAAACTTTGCTCATGCAAAGTTGAGAGTTTTTAACTTTGGCAACAATCTCACTTTGTTGCAAAATTGCATTTCTTTGATTTTTTAAAATTCCACCACCACTTGTATTTGTCTCTGGTCATTTACAACTCAACCAAACCAATCACTTTCAAATTTTGAAACCTTTTGAGCTCAACCAAATTTGGCAAGTTTTGGCAAATTTCAAATAGGGAGAAATCCAAAACACTATTTTGAATAGTGTTTGGCCTAACCATAAGTGCCCCCTCAACTCTACCTTGCCCCCTGGTCCCCTCTCTCTATCTTAAACCAAATAGCAAGCCTAGGAGAGGAGCTAGCAAGCCATGGGCGTGGCCATGCCGGCCATGCGCCACACGTCGAGCCACCCCTCTCCTTCTTCTTCTCTGGACACGGCCACCGTGCCCAAACGCACCACCTCACCTCCCTAGCACCGCCTAGCATCGCCATTTCCACAGAAGATGGCAACCATTGCCGGAAATCGCGCGCCAAGATCTTCCCAGGATGCTGTTGGCGTCGCACATGCGCACGCCGTGGACATCACTGGCCACGCGCCATGTCGTCGCCTCGAGCACGCCCTGGACCCCCTTTGAGCAGGTTGAGCATCGCCGCGTCGCCACGAAGCCGCCAGACAAGCTTTCGACCCAGACCCGTGACCGTCGCCGCCGGAGACGAGGACGAACCACCGCCGTAGACACCACCCGGCACGGAAACAATCTGACAAGGTTCGGCACCGCCTGGACTAGCTCGAGCCACCTAGCGAACCGCCATGATGCGCAGAACAGTGCGCTGCCCTCGCCTAGCTCGCCGGAGAAGACGCACCACGATCGTCCTTGCAGCAACCCCACGGCCACCTCCGCCATTATAAATAGAGGCCTCCCCTCGACGAGTTCTGCACACCAGCACCATCTCCAC
This sequence comes from Lolium multiflorum, assembly GCA_030979885.1. NCBI lineage: Eukaryota > Viridiplantae > Streptophyta > Magnoliopsida > Poales > Poaceae > Lolium > Lolium multiflorum. Next base: position 322,611,461 of record CM061748.1, on the reverse strand, counting down.
CCTTCCCTCGATCTCCTCGACCACTTCCTCTTCTCGATTCACCACCGTAGCTCGCCAATTTCACCGCCGAAGCCCGCCAGTACTCATCTCGCTGCCGTCGATTGGAGCCGCCCCTGGAGCTGTCGCTGGTACCAGGAGCCTCGCCGTCGACTACACCTTCCTCGCGCACACTGCCAACAACCGCAGGAGCCCTGGTTAGCCCTCCGACCCCCTACCCTCGCCGCGTCAGTGAGGTTATCTCGCCGGCGACGACGATGACCATCGGTCGTTCGATCCTCTTCTAATCCAGTGCGCCACGTCGCTCATACCGTTTCGGGAATTATGTGTCGCTGACGGGTGGATCCCACTGTCAGACAGCCCACGCGTGCGTGGACGCGTGGTGGGCTGGACGTGCGCCGTTTTAATTCATTCTGGCCCGTTAGCTTTTCCCGCCGGCCCTTTGTTGGAGATATGCCCAAGAGGCAATAATAAAATGGTTATTATAATATCTTTGAGTTTATGATAATGTTTACATACCATGCTATAATTGTATTAACCGAAACATTGATACATGTGTGTTATGTGAACAACAAGGAGTCCCTAGTAAGCCTCTTGTATAACTAGCTTGTTGATTAATAGATGATCATCGTTTCATGATCATGAACATTGGATGTTATTAATAACAAGGTTATGTCATTATGTGAATGATATAATGGACACACCCAATTAAGCGTAGCATAAGATCACGTCATTAAGTTATTTGCTATAAGCTTTCGTTACATAGTTACCTAGTCCTTATGACCATGAGATCATGTAAATCACTTATCCTGGAAAGGTACTTTGATTACATCAAACGCCACTGCGTAAATGGGTGGTTATAAAGGTGGGATTAAGTATCCGGAAAGTATGAGTTGAGGCATATGGATCAACAGTGGGATTTGTCCATCCCGATGACGGATAGATATACTTTGGGCCCTCTCGGTGGAATGTCGTCTAATAGCTTGCAAGAATATGAATGGTTCATAAGAGACCACATACCACGGTACGAGTAAAGAGTACTTGTCATGAGACGAGGTTGAACGAGGTATAGAGATACCGATGATCAAACCTCGGACAAGTAAAATATCGCGTGACAAAGGGAATTGGTATCGTATGTGAATGGTTCATTCGATCACTAAAGTCATTGTTGAATATGTGGGAGCCATTATGGATCTCCAGATCCCGCTATTGGTTATTGGTCAGAGAGAAGTCTCAACCATGTCTACATAGTTCGCGAACCGTAAGGGTTCGATTCCCCCTGGCGCATGATAATCCCAACCTATTTGCGCGTCTCTACGCTAGCGCTAACGTGGCGCAGGGCCCCACCTGTAAGCGTTGGAGGCTAGATCCACTTCGGTGCAAAATATCTCCCGCCCAAAACCTGTCCCAAATTCGAATTCAAAATTCCTTTTCAATTTCTGTTTTTGTTTCAGCACTATTTCTATCTAATTATTTTTGCACTTTTAGAAACTCAAATTTGAAAAGTGGTATATCCAAATTGATCATGATTTCATGCTCTATCCAAATATGAACCTTGTTTTGGGTTTTGAATAATTAAAATTTTGGACTAATTAAAATCTGAATTAAAATGAGTATTTTTGGCATAATTCATATCTTTAATTCTATAATTCCAAATTGTGCAAATGATATGTCCATTCTCATCATAAAAGTGAGAGGATTTCAAATCTTGCATTGTCATGCAGCATTGGCATCATTTCTGAACTGTACAAATTAAAACTTGCAAATTCAATTAAGATCTATGTGAGGGTGTTTATCATTTCATGTGAAATAAGAGCACCCCACTTAATTTTGGATTGCACAAATCATCTTGCCATGTCATCATGCATCATATTGCGCATTGCCTTTTCTTGTATTGATTTGTGCTATACTTTCCTTGTATGTGCTATTTGGTTCTTCTCGAGTAGACGCTGACGCATAGCAGTACAAGCAGGAGTACGAGTTCCCTCTGGAGGATCGTGTCAGTGCTTCTACCTCTGATCTGACAGGCGAGCCCACGCCCTCACCTATTTTACATTTACATGCTCTTTTGATCTATTGATATCCTTATGTTGCGATTCTGTTGTGTCACGTGTCCTACCCACCTGTTACCTATATATCCGAGATACACCTCCTCTATTGTTTGTTGTTTGCCAGCTTTGCGAGTCGTAGGCGAGTTTAGGGTTTTTGTTGATATCTCGTAATGTTCGGGATATCTTGTTGGGATGTTGACACATGTACTACCTTTTCGAAAATGAAGTTGATAACTTTTGCTACAATTAAAATTGATATGGGATAATAATATGTAGAGGCATCGGTGAGACCCTTTGCGAGAGCATCGGATATTTGTCTCGCTTGTGTCCCCTAGGACCCGAGTTCTTGTTATCTGTTTCTAAGACTGAGCGTGCTAACCACTCGTGGGAGATTTTATCGGTATCCCCATCACCCATTACCATTTCTGTCTGTTGAAAAGGGGGCCACAACCTTGGTTTTATTTGCCTATGCCATGTATGCCATGCTTTACTTACTGTTGCCTTCGGGTGTTTATATTATTTATTGTACCCCGCGGGACGTTTAGCGCGCGTGTGGTTCGCACGCCTAGCCATTGTCGCAAACCCTGAGTCCGCATCGGAGTATGGCCGAACTTCGTTTCGGGTAGCTTAGTCAGGTGGCCCCCCTAGGCATTCTTGTTGATCTGGGAACGGTCGTGTTGTGAGACTCTGCCGTAATTAAGCGGGTTCGAGCATGCGTGTATGGTAACATTGGTGCACCCCTGCAGGGTTAAATCTTATCGATAAGCCGTGTCCGCGGTTATGGACGACTTGGAACTATTTAACTCAATCATAGAACAACTTACACCTAGTGTCGTCGCTAATAACTTGCTAATTACTTGCGTAGCAAGTTAGCCCTACTATAATGGAATGGATATAAAATTTGGCAACTGTGTGAGTGCCTTGTTAGTACCTCTTGGCTAAGGGGGATCGCATTGGCAGGGTTTTTTTGTTTGTAGAGTATAGAATTGCTAGAATATGCGCTCTCCCATCTTCTCTATTAGACGGATGTTGTAGCGTGTCTCTATTGGATAGTGCTTTGCTGCCGCTAAACTCCACATATAGCCGGGCGAAGTTTACACCGCCCACCAGCAAGCATAGATGGTCTTGTCTCGCAAGTACGTGTCATTCGGTACTTACCCTCGTTTTTCTTCCTCTTTTTCCGGAACACGCTTTTCGACAAACATGTATGACAGATGATGACCAGTACGCAGGAGGCTAGTTTGTCGAGTTCACGGACGATGACTTCGTTGCGTAGCAGGATCATTCCTAAGGCAGCAGCCTGTGACATGTTGGTTATGGGAACACCGCTTGATTATCTTCGGGACTCTTAGTCCCATTTGGTTCTTGTCTGTACCCAGACTGTTCGCTATCTTATGTATGATGTAATGTTGGGACATGTGTCCTCTGAGTGTCATTTGAATCTTGCTCACTAGAGCGTTGCTATATATATGAACCTTTATTTCCATCTGTTATGTCATACATAGTCATGTTGTGATATTCAAGCTATATTCTACCCTCGTATCTTGTGCATAGTGTGTGTATGTGTGAAGTGCACAGGAAGGTGAAGCACTCAGGCTTGGAAAGCCTAATGTGAGCCTTTGAGGTGGGTGTTGTATGCATGGGAGTGTCGAGCTTTTGCTTGGCCTACCCATAAGCTTGGGAATGCGAGGCGACCTCACGGTCCTTTGTAGTGGCCCCATGCACATAAACCCCTCTTACCTGCGCGCTCTGGGTTTTCCTATTCCTGGGGCTTACAGACTTGGTATCAGAGCAGGACTGCCTTTAGGAGCCCCTTTGCAGCGGACGAAGTTGTGTCTAGAAACTCATATTTTAGTAGCTACATAGGAAAATTGTGCTCGAGAGTAGGAATTCTGCTTTTATTTCTTACCCCACCCACCCTCCCTCTGGTAAGGACGTGCAACGGTTTTACTCTATTCTTATCTTGTTTCACCTAGGTTTGGACGTGTTGTGGGAAACCATAGTGCCATAGGGAAAAGTGTTTTGAATTTATTTTTTTCTGTACTGTGGTTGCTTCATTATCATCCTTTGTCAATCTCCACATATAATCTGTTCCTTTGACATTGTTAGTATTTTCATGCTAACATGTTCTTTCGTTGTTCCGTTGCTATCTTGTTTCATATGTTGTTCTGTTGCCTATTTTCGATCAAGCTTCATTCTTTTACGGTGTTGTTTTCTTCCACCAAGTTCTTGTTATCTTGTTCTTTTTCCAATAAGCATAACTTGGGTCATGTTGACACTTGCTATTGAAAAAACTTCTGTATAGCTGCACTTCATAAAACCTCGCAAGGTATCTTTGTGAAGTACTGTTGCTGCTATCGTTCTAATCTTCTACATGTTATGACTACCTCTCGTGTACTTGAATTCTTGTACCTTGAAGATATCTTGTCATATTCATGTTTCCTCTGAAGTTCTCGTTAGCACTAATATTGGGTTTTGTTAAATTCGATAAGTGTGTTCTATAGCCAGCTATAGCCAGCTGCTGGCTACACTATTGTTCTTGCTCTAAAGAGGCGTGGGTGGCTTGGGGGCCTTTGGAGTTAATGCGGTTGCAAATTTCCTAAGCACTAGTATTGCCTTAGGCCAGCCATAGTGCTAAGTATCATGTAGTAGTATCATGCATATGATACTTATGTATGATACTATCTCTATAATGGGTGGTATCATGGAGTACTATCATAGATATGCTATATTTATTATTTTTTAGAATCTCAGTGTAAATTTGTGTACAAGATTTGTTAGGCATTAACTTTTCTCGTAATATGCGCTATAATACGAAATCCACCTATGTTACTCTAATCTTCTCTCTCCTCCTTAATTAGCTGCCACATCAATATTTTTATGGAACCAATATGCATGATACTACGTACTAGCTAAGATACTAGCACTATGGCTAGCCTTAATGGAGTATAGTAATCCGTAGAATCTCTCATCGAAATGATTGAGGTCCAATTAAACAAAATGGGTCATTAGTGTACTAGTTTAACATATTAATTTGGAGGCCCTCTCTAAATCGGGAGGCCCTGTGAGGTCGAACATGCTGCACATGCCTGCGGTACGGCCATGAATGACATTATATTTTTGTAATGGATCTACATTTTAATCTTTACTATAGTTATTTCTGTATTATTATCTAACAAACATCCCTACATTTTTGTGCTCCAAGGAGATAAGGGAGTAAAGGAAAATCTGGTCGTGGGGTTTGATCTGAAAGAGCTGGTATCAGTGATGTTGCACCAAGCAACACATATTCATGGATGAATGAGCATGTCAATTCAGCCAAATTAATCAGTTGTTGATGAAGGTCCATTAGAATCATTTGCGGGCATAGCTTTATGAAGAAGACCCAAACGAGGATGTGTAAACGTAAGGAGCTAGATGATATTATTAGGTAGTCTGAGAGATATACGTTGTCAGTATACCATGCTTCACTAATATCTAAGTTCAACTTAGCACAGTGTATCACAACATTTTTTCGAACTGTAGACTTGATAAAAATAGAAAAATGTTGTTTTGTATTAATTGCGATGCAACTGTTTAAGTGAGCTATCAACTAATTGCTGTTTTGGACCATCAGTGGTATCATTACCATTTATGCATATTACTTCCAGCGGTATCACAAAACATATCGTGTGTGAATGAACTGCACTGGCCTTTCTATGCAAGAACGCCATATAGGCGGCGCGGCGAAGCGCGCGTTCATCTAGTAGTAGTTAAGGGAGAAAGACTGGCGGTGGCACGGGCAGGTATCATGGAGGACAATTCGATTGACTAGGAGGTTCATATTGCAAATATGCCAACATCCCATCTTTTACTAGATCACGCCCGTTCATTTCCCATCCAAATGTCCATAATGGGTCGGTGCAGCTGGTGCATGAATTGGGGCGTTTCACTGTATACTTTCTCCAGATCTGTGGAGCCGGAGCGCAAACGCAATTGCTGGGGCAGATGAGTGGGCGCAAGTTTTGACCAGAGATCCGTTCACATGGAAGGAAACCGAGATAATCAAGGCGTGGAGGTTTCTTGGCAGTGGGTAAATTTACCGAGAAAGACTGTAAATTTTATATTTTACTAGGACAATGCTCGCGCTTTGCTGCGGCATAGCAAAATATATTGACTTCAAAATAGAAAATAAATGCCCATGCGTTGCAAGTTTGCAACGTGAGCGAAAAAATGTGTGTATATATTTTTTGTTTCCCGGCCATGGTTGCACCACTATGATGTTAGCGGGTCTCGCAAAACTGATAACTACATGATCACCGCCACCATGACATCGAGCTCATACCCATTATCCTTTGTATCGTCATGCTTTTCACCTGGGGGACACTTGCGCGACAATGGATGAGTATACGCAGGCCCGGGCCAGCAGGAGTGCGACTTGTGCCGCCGCACAGGGCCCCGGATTTTGGGGGGCCCCAAATTTTCATATAAGCCTTAGATTTGGCAGCCTATCAGGTTGCACTTCCACGCGAGCAGGAGCAGGGACGGAATCTCCGACTATCCTGGCGCGGAGAAGGTTACCTCGCAGCCCCGATTAGCTGCTCTGACATCTGTGGAAGGGAGCAGCCATTAACGAGAGCCATTTGTTTCGGTCGTTAACGTTCGCGAGGAGGAAGAAAGGTGAAATGGGCCCTGACGAGTGGGCTTAAGTAAGTTGGGCAAGGCCCGTTTTCCATTTCTGAGCACACCCTCTACATTATTACGTGCCTTCTCCTAAAAAACAAATCTACATTACCTGCTTGTAGACTGTACCACGATCCATAGAATTATTTTGACCGGAAAAGTCCTTACATTGTCTCAGAAATAAAACCCCATACTTCACAGCCTCCTGATCCCTAGCTCAATACCACGCTTCCAGCAGAGCTGCCGACCCTATGACCAGACTAGATTCCCTCAACGTCGCTGATCAGTGCAACTATGGTTAGGAGTATGGCGTATATAGCCAGCGATAGCGCTAGACAACTAGGAGCCACTGTGTCCTTTTATTTTCTCGCCGATCATCCCAAAATGTTTCCTTGGTTTTAAAAGTACAATCATGACTAACTTTAGCAGTTATCGGTTAGGTCTCCTCAGTCGTCGGTGCAACAATTTGACCAGACTAGGACATTGCGAGAAGGCCGGAGTTCCGCAAACCTTCTAATCGCTAAGAAAATTAGCACAACATGTTGCCCATTAGTTTAATTGTTTTTGGTAACATAAGGGCCCATTTTAAAGTTTCGCACGGGGCCCTGAATTTTGACGGCCCGGCCCTGAGTATACGCCACTCCAGAAAATAACAAGCTGAATTGCCAATTCTTTAATTATTTTGAATCAATTTTATATCCATAGACCGATAGTAATATAGGAAAAATCATGTGTGTTGCTAATGCTTAATATATATTTAATATTTATCCGCAAATGATAAGTACTCGAAAACAAAGTCGACTACAGAAGCCATGATTGACTACACCATTTGCAAAACAATGTTACTTATTTGATGGAATTGGTATGCAGTCAAACGAGTCGCATCTATACCTACAACATTTTTTGTCATATGCTGAAGTTACCATTGAGTTAAAAGGAAAATTTAGATATATGGTCTGGCTAAATTATTTATAACACGAGACTTAACCACTTGGTACATTGCCTAATAGGCTAATAATTTAAGGGCCGTTGCTCATACCTTGGAGATTTGAAGTTACTTCAATAAGATAATGCCGAGGACAAGTAATGTAGCATGAGCACACTCAGGGCCACTAATCTGTGAACTGAGTTTCTGCCCCTTGTTACCTTTTCCTGAACAACACGGAAGAAAAATATTGGCACCAAGTAACATAGATACCCAACAGAACATGACAAACCATGATGTGAAGCAGCATGGTCAGAAGTTCAAGCCGCTACTCGGAACCAACAATGCGCCCTTCCCCGCGCTCTGCCGGCGTGCACGGCCACCTCCACACGCAGAAGCTCCTGCTTCCAAGTCCCACCTCCATGAGTGCCCAGTCCAAGAGATGAATAGTTTACAATTTTTTTTATTGCAAAGTAAAAGCTTTTTATCGGAGCTTGATTTCATGCCAAATTTCTTTAATTTATTTATTCTGCATCTTAGCAGTTAGCACTTAGCACTTAGCACACGGCAGTATAAATGGTTAATTTAGATCAGGAAAATAAGTGATACAGACATGTGAACTTAATTTAGCCGGCAACACCGGAAGTGATGCAGCACTCTGAACTTCAATTAGCCAGAACTGCACACTGAATTTGCATTCGGCTTGGTGAAAAGAATCCTCTGGACGCACGGTTACGGCCAGTTGGGCAACTCCTGCACGTCCATGACCCTCTCCAGAAGGTTCATCACCACCGGCTGCTCACCGCTGGTGGAGAGGCACACCACGGTAACGTGCGCATGCAGTATCCCCACGAGGACGAATATCTCTACGGCCATCGTCCCCTCTCTTGAGTCGTGAGAACATGTCCTCTGCTCTTTGTGGACCTCGCATGTTCCTTCCAGAGAAGACACACGAGTTCAACATCGTCGCGTTGCTGCACATATTGCCGTTGAGCACTGTGACCACCGTCATGTTGATCCTGGGTTGATCGGTTCGTTGCCTCGGTGGATGCTTGATGATGGCTCAAGAGGCTAAATCGCAGCCCGCCATGCTGCAACGTTCTCGTCCCGGCGTGGACGTGCCGACGTGGTCCTCTCGTCGTTGGGTTTCAAGAAGCGTACGAGACATTGATGGAAGCGCGCGCGTCGCCAACTCAACGTTGTCTCCCACTCTGCCGACGAGGAGGGTTCTAACATGTCCCATCCCATGCAGGCCCCGATCTGGCCGGGTTGTTGTCCGCCGTTACAATAGCGCAGAAGTGCCTTCATGGCGTTCTTGTCGAGCTCTTCAAAGTATTCAGCCTTCGGCTCCAGACTGGGCTGCTCCGGCGACGAACGCGGGATCCTCTACTGCGATCCCGCGACTCAGTCTTGAAGCGCTTGCCGCTGGAGTGGACCAGCCTGATAATCTTCCTCTTCTCGTCCACGATCTCGCCGGTTTTTCTTGGTCTGGCCATGGCTCTGTATTAATCTATCCTCGAATCGTTGGCTGGCATGTCGGATAGCTTGGAACGCTCGATCGTAATCTCCCATATTTATTGGCATAGATAAGGCAAGCAGAGGCGAGTCGGGTTTAATCGGGATACTTAAATCTAGAACGATCTCTTGTCTTACACGAGCTCGATCGTAATCTCCCATATTTATTGGCATAGATAAGGCAAGCAGAGGCGAGTCGGGTTTAATCGGGATACTTAAATCTAGAACGATCTCTTGTCTTACACGCTCAAGATTTTTTAGATTGAGTACCACACGGTTTAAAGATGGAAATAGAAAGTTTGGGTAGGTCTCTTTGTGCGGACAAAGGATCGGGACAGCTCTACCGTATTGGTGCGACGTACTAAAACGTACAATAGGTTGGACGAAAGCGTACTTCGACGGACCAAACCACGGAAACGTTAGCTCCTTTATTATTAGGTATAGATTATTTAAATTGGCAATCCGGGTACACGTGTAAGACCTGTAAACCGATATGGAGGGAGTTAAAATGGGTCGCTCTTGATTAGCACCCTCCACAAGACAATTATGCTCCGGTATGGATTCTACCAAGGCTCTTAATTATGCGTCTTCTTTGCTAGCCGCGTAAACCCATATATTGTTTGTTTGTACTTTTTGGTTGTGCCTTCTAAAGAATCCACTGGGTAGAGCCTTATATTTTTGTAGTGTATTTTTCCGTTGAGTTGAATTTTTTATGACATCAAATTTTGTATTAACTCCATCCCAAAGCTTAAGGTTTATATTATTTTTAGAAATTCAAACAATGTCAAGTTTGACTAAGTTTTTACTAAAAAACATTAACATACAAAATACAAAATTAATATCATTAAATAGATAATGAAATATACGTTCGTATGTTATCTACAAAATATTATATTAGTTCATATATTGTTCTAAAAGTTTGGTTAAACTTTCTTTGATTTGACTTACCAAAAAAATTATAAGCCTTAATCTTTAGGATGGAGTTATTACATTCTAAAATGTGTCAAGGAGCTAAAAAAATACGCAATTTTAAAAGCTAGAGTTTTAAATATATTGTATCTTTCCTATAGTACTATATGTTTAATATGGAAGAACATAACTGAAAAAGCCCAAAAGAATACCTAAATATCATTATTTCTATGTTTGTAATGCATTTTGGATTGGTCGGATCTTGTCATGGGTCCAAAGGTGCCTGGATCAACAAAGGAGATGGGTCGGCATCCATAGGATTGGTGGCAAGAGAGCCAGCGATACCCGCCTGGCTACTTAAGGAGGAGATCACCTGACGGAAGAGGCATCGAAGATCAGAGTGGAACGGCTCTATTCCTTTTCCCCTTTGCTCACTACAGGAATGGCCGGAGACGCCGACGGCCAAACCCTACGACGAGGGCTTTTTGTCGGGGCCGTCGGCGTACGGCCTCGCCGGGGCAGCGCCGGAAGCCGGCCGTCGGCGTTTAGGTACCGTCGGCGTACAGGTTCCTACGCCGAGGGCAGCCGTCGGCGTCTACCGGCCCTCGGCGTAGGTACCAGCATAGCTGCTGCCGAAGCGGCGACTCGACGGCGCGGTCACGGCGTGGTAAGACGCCGAGGGCTACCCTCGGCATAGGGCATGGCCCCCCTATGCCGACGGCCACCCTCGGCATATAGATTTTTATATTTTTTTCTTTTTTCTCTCTCTCATATTACTTTATATTATGTTTCTATTATTTATTTACTAGTATGCATTATGTAAAAAATGGTTCTATTTTTTAAGAATTTAACCCTAACTTTAACCCTAACGCTAACCCTAACCCTAACTCTAACCCTAACCCTAACCCTAGGGTTTCCACATACATTGCTAACGCTAACTCTAACCCTAACTCTAACTCTAACCCTAACCCTAGGGTTTCCACATACATTGCTAACCCTAACTATAACCCTAACCCTTACCCTAGGAGTAGATCTGCGGGGTCCCGCCCTAGGATTTATCAAGAAACAGATCACCGGAGCGTCAGAATTGTTGGAAAACTTGCTTCTGCCCCTAACATATATGTACAAGTGTGATGTAAGGTTTGGCTAACCTTGGATGTACCCGACGTTGACGATTTCCGCATAATGGGCTAACACTTGGTAAAATCCAGGATCTGTATGTGGAAACCCCCGCCATGGCTCAAACGGAGCCTATTTTATGGTAAAGTATGCCCAACCTATGGTTTCCATGTACATATGTCCTAAACAAAGCAAAATAAATAAAAAAGTCCACTGGTAAACCCTCGCACGGAGAAAGCTATAGGGGTAGATCTGTGGGGTCCCCTTGGGTTTTCCAAATTCAGACCACGGAGCGTCGGAATCGCTGGAAAACTTGTGTGTGCCCACATGGCATGCAAAAAAGTGATTTGAGATGGTTTTATATCCAAGGATACCCCCCAAGGTGTGTCCGGCTTCTCGGACAGGGGGTTCCTACACTTAGGCAGATTTTGGATGTATAGGGGGAACTCCCTCGGAGGTGCACTGGAGAGAAAAGTGATACATTTAAGAACTTAAGACCCACACACGATACAAAACACTTAAATAACTAGACCCACACACATACCAAAGCGCTTAAAGTACTAGACCCACACACGAACCGAAACACTTAAAGAACTACACCCACACACAGGAACCAAAACACTTAAAGAAACTACACCCACACAGGAACCAAAACACTTAAAGACACACGGACTCGACACATACACATATTAATCAGAGAAGTCGAAATCTTCATCCTCGCTGGGGGTGTCCTCTGAAGCGGTGGTTGTGAGGTTCCACGACCACCGTTCATCATTCTCCCCCATGTCGACGCCTCTCCTTTGGCGTACTCTGCTTCAACCTCGGCCTTCCTCTGCCGCTTCCCGCCCTCCTCTCTCTCATGTCGCCGCTTGTCCTTCATGCGCGCATTGCCTCAACGTCTCGGGATGGTCTCCCTTGTGCCATGAACGCTCGTCGCCTCGGTGGTATCAATCCCGCCAGCCCAGCCGCCGCTTCACCTGTGAGCGAAGTAGCGGCTCGAGAGACTCGAGCTTCGTCAGAGACCTGACCTCGGGAAGTTCATTTCGTGGCGCGCCGGCCAAACCTCCAAGCCGCAACATCGTATGCGCGGGCAGCAGCCTCCTTCGTGTAGAAGGTGCCGAGCCACACACGCGTTCCACCGGCGGTGATTTCAGCCGCGAAATGCCCCGCAGGCCGCCGGCGAACGCCGATGAAGCCCGTGTTGCTATGGCGACGAGGAGCCATCTCAGCGGCAGCTCAACTCAGAGGATTTTGTGGTGCTGTTGGATGAGAGAAGTGATGAGGGGAGAAATGTTGCTGGTGCTGTTAGTGGAGAAGACATGGCTATATATAGGCCGACGAGGGGCTGAAACGGCGGGAAAATTTGGCGGGAGAAAATGGGCGGGAAAGGGTGGGCGGGAAAACTTGGCGGGAGAGATTGAGTGGGAAAGGGTGGGCGGGAAAACTTGGCGGGAAATCATGGCGGGAAAAAAAGGGGAGGAGAAAGGCGGGAAAGGGTGGGCGGGAAAAAAAGGCGGGAGACTTAGGAGCGGTCATGCATGTAGGGGGAACTCCCTCGGAGTTGAACCGGAGATAAACTTGAGATCATATGGGATGATCCTTGTTTCCACATGTACCTATGACCTAACCAAGCTCAAATGGAGGCATATGCCCACCGGGGACCCCCGATGGGATGCAGTCAAAGGGGTAGACCGCGCGGTCAACAAAACTAGGGTTTCATCGGAAATCGGGCATCGGATCTAGGGAATGGCCCCAAAACTTGTGTGTGTCCACATGGAATGCACAAAAGTGATTTGAGATGGTTTTATATCCAAGGCTACCCCAGTGTGTCCGGCTTCTCGGACGGGGGTTCCTACACTTAGGCAGATTCGCATGGGGGAACTCCCTCGGAGTTGAACCGGACGAAACTTGAGATCATATGGGATGATCCTTGTTTCCACATGTACCTATGACCTAACCAAGCTCAAATGGAGGCATATGCCCACCGGGGGACCCCCGATGGGATGCAGTCAAAGGGGTAGACCGCGCGGTCAACAAAACTAGGGTTTCGTCGGAAATCGAGCATCAGATGTAGGAAATGGCCCCAAAACTTGTGTGTGTCCACATGGAATGCACAAAAGTGATTTGAGATGGTTTTATATCCAAGGCTACCCCCCAGGTGTGTCCGGCTTCTCGGACAGGGGGTTCCTACACTTAGGCAGATTCTGCATGTATAGGGGGGAACTCCCTCGGATCATATGGGATGATCCTTGTTTCCACATGTACCTATGACCTAACCAAGCTCAAATGGAGGCATATGCCCACCGGGGGACCCCCGATGGGATGCAGGGTAGACCGCGCGGTCAGCGGAACTAGGGTTTCGTCGGAAATCGAGCATCGGATGTAGGGAATGGCCCCAAAACTTGTGTGTGTCCACATGGAATGCACAAAAGTGATTTGAGATGGTTTTATATCCAAGGCTACCCCCAGTGTGTCCGGCTTCTCGGACAGGGGGTTCCTACACAGGCGGTCGCATGTATGGGGGCCTCGGAGTTGAACCGGAGGGAAACTTGGGATCATATGGGATGATCCTTGTTTCCACATGTACCTATGACCTAACCAAGCTCAAATGGAGGCATATGCCCACCGGGGGACCCCCGATGGGATGCAGTCAAAGGGGTAGACCGCGGTCAACGAACTAGGGTTTCATCGGAAATCGAGCATCGGATCTAGGGAATGGCCCCAAAACTTGTGTGTGTCCACATGGAATGCACAAAAGTGATTTGAGATAGTTTTATATCCAAGGCTACCCCCAGGTGTGTCCGGCTTCTCGGACGGGGGTTCCTACTTAGGCGATTTTGCATGTATAGGGGGAACTCCCTCGGAGTTGAACCGGAGAGAAACTTGAGATCATATGGGATGATCCTTGTTTCCACATGTACCTATGAAATAACCGAGCTCAAATGGAGGCATATGCCCACCGGGGGACCCCCGATGGGATGCAGTCAAAGGGGTAGACCGCGCGGTCAACAGAACTAGGGTTTCATCGGAAATCGAGCATCAGATGTAGGGAATGGCCTCAAAACTTGTGTGTCCACATGGAATGCACAAAAGTGATTTGAGATGGTTTTATATCCAAGGCTACCCCCAGTGTGTCCGGCTTCTCGGACGGGGTTCCTACACTGGCGGTTCTGCATGTATAGGGGAACTCCCTCGGAGTTGAACCGGAGAGAAACTTGGGATCATATGGGATGATCCTTGTTTCCACATGTACCTATGACCTAACCAAGCTCAAATGGAGGCATATGCCCACCGGGGGACCCCCGATGGGATGCAGTCAAAGGGGTAGACCGCGCGGTCAACAGAACTAGGGTTTCGTCGGAAATCGAGCATCGGATGTAGGGAATGGCCCCAAAACTTGTGTGTGTCCACATGGAATGCACAAAAGTGATTTGAGATGGTTTTATATCCAAGGCTACCCCCCAGGTGTGTCCGGCTTCTCGGACAGGGGGTTCCTACACTTAGGCAGATTCTGCATGTATAGGGGAACTCCCTCGGAGTTGAACCGGAGAGAAACTTGGGATCATATGGGATGATCCTTGTTTCCACATGTACCTATGACCTAACCAAGCTCAAATGGAGGCATATGCCCACCGGGGGACCCCGATGGGATGCAGTCAAAGGGGTAGACCGCGCGGTCAACGGAACTAGGGTTTCATCGGAAATCGAGCATCGGATCTAGGGAATGGCCCCAAAACTTGTGTGTGTCCACATGGAATGCACAAAAGTGATTTGAGATGGTTTTATATCCAAGGCTACCCCCCAGGTGTGTCCGGCTTCTCGGACGGGGGTTCCTAGGCGGGTCACGCACGGGGGGAACTCCCTCGGAGTTGAACCGGAGAGAAACTTGAGATCATATGGGATGATCCTTGTTTCCACATGTACCTATGACCTAACCAAGCTCAAATGGAGGCATATGCCCACCGGGGACCCCCGATGGGATGCGATCAAAGGGGTAGACCGCGCGGTCATGGAACTAGGGTTTCGTCGGAAATCGAGCATCGGATGTAGGGAATGGCCCCAAAACTTGTGTGTGTCCACATGGAATGCACAAAAGTGATTTGAGATGGTTTTATATCCAAGGCTACCCCCGGTGTGTCCGGCTTCTCGGACAGGGGATTCCTACACTTAGGCGATTCTGCATGTATAGGGGGAACTCCCTCGGAGTTGAACCGGAGAGAAACTTGAGATCATATGGAATGATCATTGTTTCCACATGTACCTATGACCTAACCAAGCTCAAATGGAGGCATATGCCCACCGGGGGACCCCCGATGGGATGCAGTCAAAGGGGTAGACCGCGCGGTCAACAGAACTAGGGTTTCATCGGAAATCGAGCATCGATCTAGGGAATGGCCCCAAAACTTGTGTGTGTCCACATGGAATGCACAAAGTGATTTGAGATGGTTTTATATCCAAGGCTACCCCAGTGTGTCCGGCTTCTGGACACTTAGGCGATTCTGCATGTATAGGGGAACTCCCTCGGAGTTGAACCGGAGAGAAACTTGAGATCATATGGGATGATCCTTGTTTCCACATGTACCTATGACCTAACCAAGCTCAAATGGAGGCATATGCCCACCGGGGGACCCCCGATGGGATGCAGTCAAAGGGGTAGACCGCGCGGTCAACAGAACTAGGGTTTCAGCGGAAATCGAGCATCGGATCTAGGGAATGGCCCCAAAACTTGTGTGTGTCCACATGGAATGCGCAAAAGTGATTTGAGATGGTTTTATATCCAAGGCTACCCCCCAGGTGTGTCCGGCTTCTCGGACGGGGGTTCCTACACTTAGGCAGATTTGCATGTATAGGGGGAACTCCCTCGGAGTTGAACCGGAGAGAAACTTGAGATCATATGGGATGATCCTTGTTTCCACATGTACCTATGACATAACCAAGCTCAAATGGAGGCATATGCCCACCGGGGGACCCCGATGGGATGCGATCAAAGGGGTAGACCGCGCGGTCAACGAACTAGGGTTTCATCGGAAATCGAGCATCGGATCTAGGGAATGGCCCCAAAACTTGTGTGTGTCCACATGGAATGCAAAAGTGATTTGAGATGGTTATATATCCAAGGCTACCCCAGGTGTGTCCGGCTTCTCGGATAGGGGGTTCCTACACTTAGGCAGTCGTATATGGGGGAACTCCCTCGGAGTTGAACCGGAGAGAAACTTGAGATCATATGGGATGATCCTTGTTTCCACATGTACCTATGACCTAACCAAGCTCAAATGGAGGCATATGCCCACCGGGGACCCCCGATGGGAAGCGATCAAAGGGGTAGACCGCGCGGTCAACAGAACTATGGTTTCATCGAAAATCGAGCATCGGATCTAGGGAATGGCCCCAAAACTTGTGTGTGTCCACATGGAATGCACAAAAGTGATTTGAGATGGTTTTATATCCAAGGCTACCCCCAGGTGTGTCCGGCTTCTCGGACGGGGGTTCCTACACTTAGGCAGATTGCATGTATGGGGGAACTCCCTCGGAGTTGAACCGGAGAGAAACTTGAGATCATATGGGATGATCCTTGTTTCCACATGTACCTATGACCTAAACAAGCTCAAATGGAGGCATATGCCCACCGGGGGACCCCGATGGGATGCGGTCAAAGGGGTAGACGCGCGGTCAACAGAACTAGGGTTTCATCGGAAATCGAGCATCGGATCTAGGGAATGGCCCCAAAACTTGTGTGTGTCCACATGGAATGCACAAAAGTGATTTGAGATGGTTTTATATCCAAGGCTACCCCCCAGGTGTGTCCGGCTTCTCGGACGGGGGTTCTACACTTAGGCGGTGCATGTATAGGGGGAACTCCTCGAGTTGAACCGGAGAGAAACTTGGGATCATATGGGATGATCCTTGTTTCCACATGTACTATGACCTAACCAAGCTCAAATGGAGGCATATGCCCACCGGGGGACCCCGATGGGATGCAGTCAAAGGGTAGACCGCGCGGTCAACAGAACTAGGGTTTCGTGAAATCGAGCATCGGATGTAGGGAATGGCCCCAAAACTTGTGTGTGTCCACATGGAATGCACAAAAGTGATTTGAGATGGTTTTATATCCAAGGCTACCCCCCAGGTGTGTCCGGCTTCTCGGACGGGGGTTCCTACACTTAGGCGGATTCTGCATGTATAGGGGGAACTCCCTCGGAGTTGAACCGGAGAGAAACTTGAGATCATATGGGATGATCATTGTTTCCACATGTACCTATGGCCTAACCAAGCTCAAATGGAGGCATATGCCCACCGGGGGACCCCGATGGGATGCAGTCAAAGGGGTAGACCGCGCGGTCAACAGAACTAGGGTTTCGTCGGAAATCGAGCATCGGATCTAGGGAATGGCCCCAAAACTTGTGTGTGTCCACATGGAATGCACAAAAGTGATTTGAGATGGTTTTATATCCAAGGCTACCCCAGGTGTGTCCGGCTTCTCGGACAGGGGTTCCTACATGGCGGATTGCATGTATAGGGGGAACTCCCTCGGAGTTGAACCGGAGAGAAACTTGAGATCATATGGGATGATCCTTGTTTCCACATGTACCTATGACCTAACCAAGCTCAAATGGAGGCATATGCCCACGGGGGACCCCCGATGGGATGCAATCAAAGGGTAGACCGCGCGGTCCAACAGAACTAGGGTTTCAGCGGAAATCGAGCATCGGATCTAGGGAATGGCCCCAAAACTTGTGTGTGTCCACATGGAATGCGCAAAAGTGATTTGAGATGGTTTTATATCCAAGGCTACCCCCCAGGTGTGTCCGGCTTCTCGGATAGGGGGTTCCTACACTTAGGCAGATTCTGCATGTATAGGGGGGAACTCCCTCGGAGTTGAGAGAAACTTGGAATCATATGGGATGATCCTTGTTTCCACATGTACCTATGACCTAACCAAGCTCAAATGGAGGCATATGCCCACCGGGGGACCCCCGATGGGATGCAGTCAAAGGGGTAGACCGCGCGGTCAAGAGAACTAGGGTTTCATCGGAAATCGAGCATCGGATCTAGGGAATGGCCCCAAAACTTGTGTGTCCACATGGAATGCAAAAAAGTGATTTGAGATGGTTATATATCCAAGGCTACCCCCGGTGTGTCGGCTTCTCGGATAGGGGTTCCTACATAGGCGGTGCATGTAAAGGGGGAACTCCATCGGAGTTGAACCGGAGAGAAACTTGAGATCATATGGGATGATCCTTGTTTCCACATGTACCTATGACCTAACCAAGCTCAAATGGAGGCATATGCCCGGGGGACCCCGATGGGAAGCAGTCAAAGGGGTAGACCGCGCGGTCAACAGAACTATGGTTTCATTGAAAATCGAGCATCGGATCTAGGGAATGGCCCCAAAACTTGTGTGTGTCCACATGGAATGCACAAAAGTGATTTGAGATGGTTTTATATCCAAGGCTACCCCCAGTGTGTCCGGCTTCTCGGACGGGGGTTCCTACATAGGCGGTCTGCATGTATGGGGGAACTCCCTCGGAGTTGAAAGGAGAGAAACTTGAGATCATATGGGATGATCCTTGTTTCCACATGTACCTATGACCTAAACAAGCTCAAATGGAGGCATATGCCCACCGGGGGACCCCGATGGGATGCAGTCAAAGGGTAGACCGCGCGGTCAACGAGAACTAGGGTTTCATCGGAAATCGAGCATCGGATCTGGGAATGGCCCCAAAACTTGTGTGTGTCCACATGGAATGCACAAAAGTGATTTGAGATGGTTTTATATCCAAGGCTACCCCCCAGGTGTGTCCGGCTTCTCGGACGGGGTTCCTACATAGGCGGATTTTGCATGTATGAGGGGAACTCCCTCGGAGTTGACCGGAGAGAAACTTGGGATCATATGGGATGATACTTGTTTCCACATGTACCTATGACCTAACAAGCTCAAATGGAGGCATATGCCCACCGGGGGACCCCCGATGGGATGCAGTCAAAAGGGTAGACCGCGCGGTCAACAGAACTAGGGTTTCGTCGGAAATCGAGCATCGGCTAGGGAATGGCCCCAAAACTTGTGTGTGTCCACATGGAATGCACAAAAGTGATTTGAGATGGTTTTATATCCAAGGCTACCCCAGTGTGTCGGCTTCTCGAGACGGGGTTCCTACACTTAGGCAGATTCTGCATGTATAGGGGGAACTCCCTCGGAGTTGAACCGGAGAGAAACTTGGGATCATATGGGATGATCCTTGTTTCCACATGTACATATGACCTAACCAAGCTCAAATGGAGGCATATGCCCACCGGGGACCCCCGATGGGATGCGATCAAAAGGGGTAGACCGCGCGGTCCAACGGAACTAGGGTTTCATCGAAAATCGAGCATCGGATCTAGGGAATGGCCCCAAAACTTGTGTGTGTCCACATGGAATGCACAAAAGTGATTTGAGATAGTTTTATATCCAAGGCTACCCCAGTGTGTCCGGCTTCTCGGACATGGGGTTCCTACACTTAGGCGGATTCTGCATGTATAGGGGGAACTCCCTCGGAGGTGAACCGGAGAGAAACTTGAGATCATATGGGATGATCCTTGTTTTCACATCTACCTATGACCTAACCAAGCTCAAATGGAGGCATATGCCCACCGGGGGACCCCCGATGGGATGCAGTCAAAGGGGTAGACGCGCGGTTAACAGAACTAGGGTTTCGTCGGAAATCGAGCATCAGATGTAGGGAATGGCCCCAAAACTTGTGTGTGTCCACATGGAATGCACAAAAAGTGATTTGAGATGGTTTTATATCCAAGGCTACCCCAGGTGTCCGGCCTCTCGGACAGGGGTTCCAAACTTAGGCAGATTTTCATGTATAGGGGGGAACTCCCTCGGAGGTGAACCAGAGAGAAGCTTGAGATCATATGGGATGATCCTTGTTTCCACATGTACCCTATGACCTAACCAAGCTCAAATGGAGGCATACCCACCAGGGGACCCCCGATGGGATGCAGTCAAAGGGGTAGAGCGATCAACTAGGGTTTCATCGGAGAATCGAGCATCAGATCTGGGGAATGGCCCCAAAACTTGTGTGTGTCCACATGGAATGCACAAAAGTGATTTGAGATGGTTTTATATCCAAGGCTACCCCCCAGGTGTGTCCGGCTTCTCGGACAGGGGGTTCTACTAGATTGTGCATGTATAGGGGGGAACTCCCTCGGAGTTGAACCGGAGAGAAACTTGAGATCATATGGGATGATCCTTGTTTCCACATGTACATATGACCTAACCAAGCTCAAATGGAGGCATATGCCCACCGGGGGACCCCAGATGGGATGCAGTCAAAGGGGTAGACCGCGCGGTCAACAGAACTAGGGTTTCATCGATCGAGCATCGGATCTAGGAATGGCCCCAAAACTTGTGTGTGTCCACATGGAATGCGCAAAAGTGATTTGAGATGTTTTATATCCAAGGCTACCCCCGTGTGTCCGGCTTCTCGGACGGGGGTTCCTACACTTAGCGGTCTGCATGTATGAGAACTCCTCGGAGTTGAACAGGAGAGAAACTTGAGATCATATGGGATGATCCTTGTTTCCACATGTACCTATGACCTAACCAAGCTCAAATGGAGGCATATGCACCGGGGGACCCCGATGGGATGCAGTCAGGAGTAGACGCGCGGTCATGAACTAGGGTTTCATGAAATCGAGCATCGGATCTAGGAATGGCCCCAAAACTTGTGTGTGTCCACATGGAATGCACAAAAGTGATTTGAGATGGTTATATATCCAAGGCTACCCCCAGGTGTGTCCGGCTTCTCGGATAGGGGTTCCTACACTTAGGCGGGTCTGCATATAGGGGGAACTCCCTCGAGGTTGAGCAGAAACTTGAGATCATATGGGATGATCCTTGTTTCCACATGTACCTATGACCTAACCAAGCTCAAATGGAGGCATATGCCCCGGGGGACCCCCGATGGGAAGCAGTCAAAGGGGTAGACCGCGCGGTCAATAGAACTATGGTTTCATCGAAAATCGAGCATCGGATCTAGGGAATGGCCCCAAAACTTGTGTGTGTCCACATGGAATGCACAAAAGTGATTTGAGATGGTTTTATATCCAAGGCTACCCCCAGGTGTGTCGGCTTCTCGGACGGGGTTCTACACTTAGCAGATTCTGCATGTATAGGAGGGAACTCCCTCGGAGTTGAACCGGAGAGAAACTTGAGATCATATGGGATGATCCTTGTTTCCACATGTACATATGACCTAACCAAGCTCAAATGGAGGCATATGCCCAAGGGGACCCCGATGGGATGCAGTCAAAGGGTAGACAGCGCGGTCAACGGAACTAGGGTTTCATCGGAATCGAGCATCGGATCTAGGGAATGGCCCCAAAACTTGTGTGTGTCCACATGGAATGCAAAAGTGATTTGAGATGGTTTTATATCCAGAGCTACCCCCAGGTGTGTCGGCTCACAGGGGGTTTCTACACTTAGGCAGATTATGCATGAGGGGGAACTCCCTCGGAGTTGAACCGGAGAGAAACTTGAGATCATATGGGATGATCCTTGTTTCCACATGTACCTATGACCTAACCAAGCTCAAATGGAGGCATATGCCCACCGGATGGGATGCGGTCAAAGGGTAGACCGCGCGGTCCATGAACTAGGGTTTCGTCGGAAATCGAGCATCGATCAAGGGAATGGCCCCAAAACTTGTGTGTGTCCACATGGAATGCACAAAAGTGATTTGAGATGGTTTTATATCCAAGCTACCTAAGGTGTGTCCGGCTTCTCGGACGGGGGTTCCTACACTTAGGCGATTCTGCATGTATAGGGGGAACTCCCTGGAGTTGAACCGGAGAGAAACTTGAGATCATATGGGATGATCCTTGTTTCCACATGTACCTATGACCTAACCAAGCTCAAATGGAGGCATATGCCCACCGGGGGACCCCCGATGGGATGCAGTCAAAGGGGTAGACCGCGCGGTCAACAGAACTAGGGTTTCTCGGAAATCGAGCATCGGATCTAGGGAATGGCCCCAAAACTTGTGTGTGTCCACATGGAATGCACAAAAGTGATTTGAGATGGTTTTATATCCAAGGCTACCCCCCAGGTGTGTCCGGCTTCTCGGATAGGGGGTTCCTACACTTAGGCAGATTTTGCATGTATAGGGGGGAACTCCCTCGGAGTTGAACCGGAGAGAAACTTGAGATCATATGGGATGATCCTTGTTTCCACATGTACCTATGACCTAACCAAGCTCAAATGGAGGCATATGCCCACCGGGGGACCCCGATGGGATGCAGTCAAAGGGGTAGACCGCGCGGTCAACGAACTAGGGTTTCATCGGAAATCGAGCATCGGATCTAGGGAATGGCCCTAAAACTTGTGTGTGTCCACATGGAATGCAAAAAGTGATTTGAGATGGTTATATATCAAAGGCTACCCCAGTGTGTCGGCTTCTCGGATAGGGGTTCCTACACTGGCGGTCTGCGCATGCGTGAAAAGGGAAAGGTCAGGAAGGGTTTCGTCGGAAATCGAGCATCGGATGGGAATGGCCCAAAACTTGTGTGTGTCCACATGGAATGCACAAAGTGATTTGAGATAGTTTTATATCCAAGGCTACCCCCGGTGTGTGGCTTCTCGGACGGGGGTTCCTACACTTAGGCAGTTATGCATGTATAGGGGGAACTCCCTCGGAGTTGAACCGGAGAGAAACTTGAGATCATATGGGATGATCCTTGTTTCCACATGTACCTATGACCTAACCAAGCTCAAATGAGGCATATGCCCACTTGAGGGACCCCCGATGGGATGCGATCAAAGGGTAGACGGCGGTCCAGACAGGGTTTCGGCGGAAATCGAGCATCGGATCGAATGCCCCAAAACTGTGTGTGTTGGAATGCACAAAAGTGATTTGAGATAGTTTTATATCCAGGAGCTTCTCGGATAGGGGTTCCTACATAGCGGTTGCATGTATAGCTCCTCCGGAGAAATCATATGGGATGATCCTTGTTTCCACATGTACCTATGACCTAACCAAGCTCAAATGGAGGCATATGCCCATGACCCCAGATGGGTTTGGATCCAACAGAACTACCATCCAGATCAGGTGTGTCCGAATCTTGATTAGAGATGACAAGGGGTGTTCGGCTTCTCGGATAGGGGTTCTAGAGCGGTCCGCATGTAAGGGGGAACTCCCTCGGAGTTGAACCGGAGAAAGTTGAGATCATATGGGATGATCCTTGTTTCCACATGTACCTATGACCTAACCAAGCTCAAATGGAGGCATATGCCCACCGGGGACCCCCGATGGGATGCAGTAAAGGGTAGACATGCGGTCAACAGAACTAGGTTTCATCGGAAATCGAGCATCGGATCTGGGAATGGCCCCAAAACTTGTGTGTGTCCACATGGAGATACACAAAAGTGATTTGAGATGGTTTATATCCAAGGCTACCCCCCAGGTGTGTCCGGCTTCTCGGACGGGGGTTCCTACACTTAGGCGATGCATGTATAGGGGGAACTCCCTCGGAGTTGAACCGGAGAGAAACTTGAGATCATATGGGATGATCCTTGTTTCCACATGTACCTATGACCTAAACAAGCTCAAATGGAGGCATATGCCCACCGGGGGACCCCGATGGGATGCGGTCAAAGGGGTAGACCGCGCGGTCAACAGAGACTAGGGTTTCATCGGAATCGAGCATCGGATCTAGGGAATGGCCCCAAAACTTGTGTGTGTCCACATGGAATGCACAAAAGTGATTTGAGATGGTTTTATATCCAAGGCTACCCCCAGGTGTGTCCGGCTTCTCGGACGGGGGTTCCTACACTTAGGCAGATTCTGCATGTATAGGGGGAACTCCCTCGGAGTTGAACCGGAGAGAAACTTGGGATCATATGGGATGATCCTTGTTTCCACATGTACCTATGACCTAACCAAGCTCAAATGGAGGCATATGCCCACCGGGGGCCCCGATGGGATGCGGTCAAAGGGTAGACCGCGGTCAACAGAACTAGGGTTTCGTCGGAAATCGAGCATCGGATGTGGGAATGGCCCCAAAACTTGTGTGTGTCCACATGGAATGCACAAAAGTGATTTGAGATGGTTTTATATCCAAGGCTACCCCCAGTGTGTCCGGCTTCTCGGACGGGGGTTCCTACACTTAGGCAGATTCTGCATGTATAGGGAACTCCCTCGGAGGTGAACCGGAGAGAAACTTGGGATCATATGGGATGATCCTTGTTTCCACATGTACATATGACCTAACCAAGCTCAAATGGAGGCATATGCCCACCGGGACCCCCGATGGGATGCGATCAAAGGGTAGACCGCGCGGTCAACGAACTAGGGTTTCATCGAAATCGAGCATCGGATCTGGGAATGGCCCCAAAACTTGTGTGTCCACATGGAATGCACAAAAGTGATTTGAGATGGTTTTATATCCAAGGCTGGTGTGTCCGGCTTCTCGGACGGGGGTTCCTACACTTGTGCATGTATGGGGGAACTCCTCGGAGTTGAACCGGAGGAAATTGAGATCATATGGGATGATCCTTGTTTCCACATGTACCTATGACCTAACCAAGCTCAAATGGAGGCATATACCGGGGGACCCCGATGGGATGCAGTCAAAGGGTAGACAGCAGTTCAGGACTAGGGTTTCGTCGGAAATCGAGCATCGGATGTAGGAATGGCCCCAAAACTTGTGTGTGTCCACATGGAATGCACAAAAGTGATTTGAGATGGTTTATATCCAAGGCTACCCCCGGTGTGTCGGCTTCTCGGACGGGGGTTCCAACTAGGCGAGATTTTGCATGTATGAACTCCGGAGTTGAAGAGGCTTGAGATCATATGGGATGATCCTTGTTTCCACATGTACATATGACCTAACCAAGCTCAAATGGAGGCATATGCCCACCGGGGGACCCCCGATGGGATGCGTCAAAGAGGTAGATCGCGCGGTCAAGAACTAGGGTTTCATCGGAAATCGAGCATCGGATCTAGGGAATGGCCCCAAAACTTGTGTGTGTCCACATGGAATGCACAAAAGTGATTTGAGATGGTTTTATATCCAAGGCTACCCCCAGGTGTGTCCGGCTTCTCGGACGGGGGTTCCTACACTTGGCTGCATGTATAGGGGAACTCCCTCGGAGTTGAACAGGAGAGAAACTTGAGATCATATGGGATGATCCTTGTTTCCACATGTACATATGACCTAACCAAGCTCAAATGGAGGCATATGCCCACCGGGGGACCCCGATGGGATGCAGTCAAAGGGGTAGACCGCGCGGTCAACAGAACTAGGGTTTCATCGGAAATCGAGCATCGGATCTAGGGAATGGCCCCAAAACTTGTGTGTGTCCACATGGAATGCAAAAAAGTGATTTGAGATGGTTTTATATCCAAGGCTACCCCCCCAGGTGTGTCCGGCTTCTCGGACAGGGGGTTCCTACACTTAGGCGGATTCTGCATGTATAGGGGGAACTCCCTCGGAGGTGAACCGGGAGAAACTTGAGATCATATGGGATGATCCTTGTTTCCCATGTACCTATGACCTAACCAAGCTCAAATGGAGGCATATGCCCACCGGGGGACCCCCGATGGGATGCGATCAAAGGGTAGACCGCGCGGTCCATGAGAACTAGGGTTTCATCGAAATCGAGCATCGGATCTAGGGAATGGCCCCAAAACTTGTGTGTGTCCACATGGAATGCACAAAAGTGATTTGAGATGGTTATATATCCAAGGCTACCCCCCAGGTGTGTCCGGCTTCTCGGATAGGGGGTTCCTACACTTAGGCAGATTCTGCATGTATAGGGGGAACTCCTCGGAGTTGAACCGGAGAGAAACTTGAGATCATATGGGATGATCCTTGTTTCCACATGTACCTATGACCTAACCAAGCTCAAATGGAGGCATATGCCCACCGGGGGACCCCCGATGGGATGCAATCAAAGGGTAGACACGCGCGGTCAATAGAACTATGGTTTCATCGAAAATCGAGCATCGGATCTAAGGAATGGCCCCAAAACTTGTGTGTGTCCACATGGAATGCACACAAAGTGATTTGAGATGGTTTATATCCAAGGCTACTCCCAGTGTGTGGCTTCTCGGACGGGGGTTCCTACACTTAGGCGGATTCTGCATGTATAGGGGGAACTCCCTCGGAGTTGAACCGGAGAGAAACTTGAGATCATATGGGATGATCCTTGTTTCCACATGTACCTATGACCTAACCAAGCTCAAATGGAGGCATATGCCCACCGGGGGACCCCCGATGGGATGCAGTCAAAGGGGTAGACCGCGCGGTCAACGGAACTAGGGTTTCATCGGAAATCGAGCATCGGATCTAGGGAATGGCCCCAAAACTTGTGTGTGTCCACATGGAATGCACAAAAGTGATTTGAGATGGTTTATATCCAAGGCTACCCCCAGGTGTGTCCGGCTTCTCGGACAGGGGGTTCCTACACTTAGGCAGATTCTGCATGTATAGGGGGAACTCCCTCGGAGTTGAACCGGAGAGAAACTTGAGATCATATGGGATGATCCTTGTTTCCACATGTACCTATGACCTAACCAAGCTCAAATGGAGGCATATGCCACCGGGGGACCCCGATGGGATGCAGTCAAGGGTAGACCGCGCAGTCCAGGAACTGGTTTAAGTCGGAAATCGAGCATCGAGATGTAGGGAATGGCCCCAAAACTTGTGTGTGTCCACATGGAATGCACAAAAGTGATTTGAGATGGTTTTATATCCAAGGCTACCCCCGGTGTGTCGGCTTCTCGGACAGGGGGTTCCTACACTTAGGCAGATTCGCATGTATAGGGGGAACTCCCTCGGAGTTGAACCGGAGAGAAACTTGAGATCATATGGGATGATCCTTGTTTCCACATGTACCTATGACCTAACCAAGCTCAAATGGAGGCATATGCCCACCCCGATGGGATGCAGTCAAAGGGGTAGATCGCGCGGTCAACAGAACTAGGGTTTCATCGGAAATCGAGCATCGGATCTAGGGAATGGCCCCAAAACTTGTGTGTCCACATGGAATGCACGATTTGATGGATATCCAAGGAACCACTCTTGGCACCACGGGACATTGACGTACGACCGAGCATCGAAGACAAACTTCTACATGAGAGTTTGGTTGCAGTATACCATGCATGACATGCCCGGGTACGCCCTAACATGTGGATGGTGTACAGCTGGTAAGTGGCCATGCCCAGTGTGCAGGCATCGGCTTGAGTTCCTTTGGCTACAGAAGGGTCGCAAGTATGTTGCGTTTGACACGAATCGACAGTTCCTCAAAAGGAGGCATCCGTTTAGAGAAGACAAAAAGAACTTCAAGAAGGGCAAAGTTGTGCATGAAAAAAAAGATGTGCCGAAGTTTGATGGTACACTTGTTGAAGCCGAGCTACGTGCTCTCGTGCCGGCAGCGACGCCAACTGGCCATCAATTTGAGGGATATGGTGTAACGCACAACTGGACTCACGAGGCGGCCTTAACGAAGCTCGAGTATTACAAGGACCTCGAACTTCCCCATAACATCGATGTGATGCACACTGTAAAGAATGTCGCGGAGTCCGTCTTTCACACATGCCTGAACATTCCCGGGAAGTCAAAGGATAATGTCAAGGCTAGAGTCGATATTGAGATCCTCTGTGATAGGGAAAAATTACACATGAAGCGTCCTATTGGCCGTCAAAAGAATTGGTTCAAGCCGCATGCCAACTTCTGCCTTGATTCCATCCAAAAGAAGGAGGCATTCAGGTGGCTCAAATACGTCGTGATGTTCCCTGATGGTTATTGCTCGAATATGAGTAAGGGAGTTAATCTTTCGACGGGAAAAGTCACCGGGCTCAAGAGTCACGACTATCATATATGGATTCAGCGGCTCATGCCGGTGATGCTTCGAGGGTATATCCCCGAGAAAGTCTGGCGAGTGCTTGCGCAGTTGAGCCATTTCTTCCGCACGCTCTGTGCTAAGCAGATATGTCCCAAGGTTATTGCAAAGCTACAAGATACAGTGCCGGAGTTGCTATGCAATTTGGAGATGATATTTCCGCCAGGCTTCTTTACTCCGATGGCACATCTCATTGTGCACCTCGCCAACGAGGCACTCTTGGGTGGCCCGGTGCAGTTTCGTTGGCAGTTCTGTATTGAGAGAGAGTTTAAGTATATTCGAAAGATAACTGGAAACAAGGCCAAGATTGAAGCATGCATAGCTGAGGCAATATGCCTTCGGGAGATGGCAGATGCCGCGACAACGTACTATCCCGATGATGTTCCCACTCAGCATAACCCGGTCACTCGTTACAATGTCGACGTGCCCGAGAATGACCCCAAGCTACAACTATTCCAATTCCCCGGTGGCAAGGCTGGTAAAGGAACAAAATATAAATTGGATAACGAAGAGAAGGATTGTATAATGCTATATGTGCTTATGAACATGGAGGAAGTTTTCATTGAATTATCTTGAGTTGAGTATTGCGTTTTCAGGTTTGTCCCGAGTGGGCCGAGCAGCATAGGGAGGCATGGGAGGAGCTGATTAGGGCGAGGTGGCTCAGGCAGGACGAGGAGTTTGCAGCCGTGTCGAGGCGTAACATGGAGAACCGAGGCACCGGTGGCACACACTGCGCGGGAAACCGCGACTACACCCGCTTCAAGGGGAAAAAGGTATGTATATACATGGAACGACCTTCTTTCATTTCCCGTCATGTCTCATTTGTGGTACGCTTAACTTTTCTTTTCGCGATGCAGGTGGCCGAGGCACCACCTGGGGTGGTGCTTCATGATGCCCAGATATATGACATGATGCGGACGAAGCAGAAGCCCAATCCCGCATTGCCTCAGCCACAGTACTACGGCAATGCCAAGGCCGCCAAGGAGGACTACTGCGACATGGTCAAGTCTCGTCACCCCGAGGTGGATGACCCCTTGAGCATTCCGGTCGACGAGGAGTCGTTGGTCCTGTCGGGGCACGGGCGTCCGCATGGCCGTTTCCCCTTTCTGAATAAGGCGGTCAAGCCTACCCACTCCACGAGCTACACGCGTCTCAAGCATACCCTCACCGCCGACAGCCCCCAGCCTCGTCCACGGCCTGCTCGTCCACCCGCCTACGATGTAAGTTTTCCTCATTTTCATCCTCTTTCCGGTTTTCCTTCCTACATGGCTAAGTGTTTACGAGATTCATTGTTTCTGAAATTGTAGCCTGAGTTCGAGGCGGCCTTCGAAGCCTGCAATGAAGCGTATCAGCAGGCCGCTGCCCAGTGGAATAGGCAGAATACGGCCTACATGGCGTATATAGGAGTAAGTCTGAATCTTTCTTCTCGCTAGTAGATGACAAGTCTCAGTTTGATGCTTTATTTCTGCAAAGCCTAACTTGTAACCTATCTTGCAGGAAATGATGATTTCTATGTCTACTGGTACACCGCCACCGGCTCGAGTTACCGTGGCGGGGGACATGCCTATCATGCCATCGAGGGCAGCTTTCGCTGCGACTTACTACGGATCCACACCGGAGGTAAGTTCTTTGCCAAACCGGTAGTTACCACTTTCCTTTGCCTCGCAAGTTGCTAACATGTAGGGAACACGTAGGGAACGGGATGCTCCGGGAACCAGGCCTCGCCGGGTGGGCGCGAGGTCACACCGGTTCATGAAGGTGGTCGGTCTCCTGGGCGTTCTGCTGGTGCCTCTCCGTCGACTACTCCTGGGACTACTCCCGGTGCCTCTCCGTCGACTTCTCCTGGGCGTAGCACCGGTCCTTCTCCAGGTGGTTCTTCTGCAGCTTCTACCGGAGCGCAACCCCGGGCTGCTCGTTTCGCCAACGATGTGGGCGGACACACCCCGCCCGGGTCCTTCCTCCGCTAGTCGGCACCGGGCTTCTTGCTTGCCATCATGTGCTACCTACTACTATGTATTGGATGACATGGCACTCTCCTCTTGTATGCTATTACATGCACCATGTATGCTACTATGTGGATTTCATGCTATTTATGTGAATTATGGTGAATTTGGATGAATTTGCATGTATTTGGATGTATTTGGATGTATTGGACCTGCTGAACTGAATTTAGATGAATTGGAACCCAATTTAAATTGAAAAAAACAAATGGTAGGGCATACGCCGAGGGCAATGCCGTCGGCATAGGGCAGCAGCGCCTATGACGGGCCACGTCGCGCACCGCATAGGTCACGCCAGCCTGCATGCCCCATGCAGATGCCGAGGGATTGCCCTCGGCGTATCACGCCCTGGCAGCCCACGTCGCGCCACGTCGCCTCTCCGTCACGCCCAGAACGCTTCCTATGCCGAGGGCAGGCCGTCGGCATATCCGGCCCTCCGTTAACGGCGACGGCGCCCTGCGCCGAGGGCTGGGACGCCGAGGGTGGACGTGGCCGTCGGCGTAGGCGGCGTACGCCGAGGGCCAGCCGTACGCCGACGGTGTGGTGCGTGTGCCGAGGGAGCTGAACGCCGACGAGGTACGCCGAGGGCTGCCGTCGGCGTAGCCTACGCCGAGGGCCAGGCATGGCTACGCCGAGGGCAGCCGGCGTCGGCGAACGAGCATTCTGTAGTGACATTTCTCCAACCGGTTCCTATATTTTCGGGACTAATTGAGGCGGATGGAAGCCTCTTTTTCAATTAGTGACCCCCGGTTAGAAGTAGAACCATTGCCACCAAAACTAAATCAATTTCGGTTGATATATGAAGTACAAAATATAATGAAAATGGTGAAAATAGTGGAAAATCGTCATCAATCGCTCTAAGGCTTTTGTACCGGTTAAGCGGTACAAAAGATCCAGTACAAAGCCCCCTTCTTCCCGGTTTTACGCGGTATTAAAGGGGCCTCCACGTGGGCACGCAGGAGAGCTCAGGGCCAGGGAGCTTTGGTACCGGTTTGTAATACGAACCGGTACCAAAGGTTGTCTGCTGCGGCGGAGAATTCAGCGTTTAGGGTTTTAGGAGGAGTTTAGGGGTATTGGACCGTTTCATATCGCGTCTATGCGCCTGCTACGCGTTTGGGTTTAGGTAGTACATGAAGATAAAGGTGATGCATAGCAACTTGGTGCATATAATATAACACATGTAATTGCATAAGATCGCAAACTAAGTAGTATATATGCATGAAGATCGATCTTCATGCATATATAGTGGTACTCTCCGAGGCATACTATCTATTACATGTAGCATAGTGGTACTCTCCGAGTCAAACTATATGTTACATGTACATCTTCATTCATAGTGGAACTCTCCGAATGGCGGTATGACGTCCCGAAGGAAAAATCCCGCCAATTCATCGCCAATTGCTTTGAAGCGTTCCTCGATTGAGATCCTGTCCCGCTTTCTTGCCAACTGTAAAAGAATGAGATACAAATGAATAGATGAGCTATGTGTGTGTGTATATATATCAAATCACAAACAAACAATTATTACTGAAACTAAGCACAACTTATGGTAACAAAATAAATTTGTGAATATTTTTTTCGTACCTCTTTATTTCTTTGATTATTCGTTCTCTCGCTGACAATTCTGTGGATGAACTCGCAAACGTAGTATCCACATAGATTAGTCCCCTGTGGTTGTTGCGCATTTCTGTACAAGAATATAATTCAATCAAACAATAATCAAGTATGATAAAAGGTGTGTGGACCTAGGTAGTACTACTTACTTTCGCACGCCATCGTCAGCTTCGGTGTCCATTCATGGGACGTATCTTCCTTGATGAAAGTTTCCCATACGCTGCCCGACAAAAGAAAATGCATAAAAGAGTTATCAATTAGTTGATAGCAGGAAATTAACGAAAAAACCGATAAGAATTAAAATTACTTTTTGAGCATTAAAAAACAAGACTTGTATAGTATGGATTCTTTGCTTTGTGAGTCAAAGACTTCAACCTCTCCTTCATACATTTTAATGACGATAAGAATAAAGTGGAACCTACGCACGTTTAAATATGTAGTGTCATATATATAAGTCATAAGTTAAAATTTGAACTTCTCGTGAGCAAAATAGAATGTGTTATAAGACAGTAACACTCACTTGAAGTTGTAAGGCCAAAGTATTATCCTTTTGTCACGTTGTCGCTTCAAAAACCTTAGCAAAGTCTCCGGTGTATCCCTGTTATAGATGGGATCCTCTATGGTTTTTTCATGCATTGTATCCGGGTCAATGAACCCAATGTGTGATTTCATCCCTTTTGCATTCGAGCATCTTCGATCTGCATAATATAGCGCACAAAAGATTATAATTTGCAGATAATGAAGAGAGCTGAGCTAAGACTTCTCAAATTATAAATAAATCACTTACAGATTGTCGAGGGCCCGAAGATTGTATAACTGGAAAAGCTCGGAGAAGTCAACGCTCACAGAGTATTCTTGGAAGTAGTGCTCTTCCTTAACTCGCACCATCATAGACTCGATCCCTTTCTTTGTGGCATCACTATACCACAAATGCAAATTACGCATACTTGTTGGTAGCTTCCTGAGATTCTCAACCAAATCTTTCCCTTGAACAAATTTATATTGTACTTCAGCTAAGGGGTAATCGATGTATTGTCGAGAACTTTGAACGGCCTTCTCGTCAAACACCATGAGAGGGGGGCCGATTGAACGGGTTGTTCTCCGAGCTGGTGCACTTGTTGTTTCCCTTTTTTCGCCATGACACCCGATTGATTGGGTTTTTCGCCTCCATCATCTTGTCATACGACCTTTCAATAGAACGCCTATAGTCAGATGGCGGCGATGGTACAGGGTCATATAGATTCTCAACGGTACGCACAACTTTCACCGGATCTAGTGTCTTCTCAAAAGGTATCTCTGGCGCTTTCTTAGCAAAAAAGGATTTCAGCTCGGACTGACATCTTTCCTCATTTTCCTCGATACTCATTTCCCAAGGTAACTTCTCCATAGGCGGCAGTGGTTTCTCCATTCTAGATCTCTTCCTAGGCGGAGTACCGTTCCGCTTAACGGACGCTGTCTTACGCGGAGGATCTCGAGATGGTGGACTCACGCTGGGGTCCCTCTCAGGTAGGTGTGGACTTTGCTGCTCGTGGGATGTCTCCATTTCCTTTTCCTGTAGGCAGTGTTGGGCCTCGGAGAGGTTTGTAGAAAGCGGCAAGTTTCCCTTAAGTGGATCACCCAAGGTTTATCGAACTCGGGGAGGAAGAGGTCAAAGATATCCCTCTCATGCAACCACAAAGCAGAAGTCTCTTGTGTCCCCAACACACCTAATAGGTGCACTAGTTCGGCAAAGAGATAGTGAAATACAGGTGGTATAAATAAGTAGTAGCAACGGCACCGAAGAGTGCTTTGCCCGGACGATAAACAAGCGGTAATGCGCGGTAATGCGGTGAAACATTAAACAAGCAGCGATAGATATTTAGGAACAAGGCCTAGGGATCATACTTTCACTAGTGGACACTCTCAACATTGATCACATAACAGAATAGATAAATGCATACTCTACACTCTTGTTGGATGATGAACACGATGCTACGTTCTCCTTTCTGTAGGCAGTGTTGGGCCTCCAAGAGCAGAGGTTTGTAGAACAGCAGCAAGTTTTCCCTTAAGTGGATTACCCAAGGTTTATCGAACTCAGGGAGGAAGAGGTCAAAGATATCCCTCTCATGCAACCCTGCAACCACAAAACAAGAAGTCTCTTGTGTCCCCAACACACAAATAGGTGCACTAGTTCGGCAAAGAGATAGTGAAATACGGGTGGTATGAATATATATGAGCAGTAGCAACGGTGCCAGAAAAGTGCTTGGCGTGTAGTTGATGGTGGTGGTATTGCAGCAGTAGTAACGCAGTAAAACAGTAAACAAGCAGTAGTAACTCAGCAGTATTTAGGAACAAGGCCTAGGGATTACACTTTCACTAGTGGACACTCTCAACATTGATCACATAACAGAATAGATAAATGCATACTCTACACTTTTGTTGGATGATGAACACATTGCGTAGGATTACACGAACCCTCAATGCCGGAGTTAACAAGCTCCACAATAATGCTCATGTTTAAGTAACCTTTAGTGTAAGATAGATCAAAGACTAAACCAAGTACTAGCATAGCATGCACACACTGTCACCTTCATGCATATGTAGGAGGAATAGATCACATCAATATTATCATAGCAATAGTTAACTCCATAATCTACAAGAGATCATGATCATAGCACAAACCAAGTACTAACACGGTGCACACACTGTCACCATTACACACGTGCAGGAGGAATAGAACTACTTTAATAACACATCACTAGAGTAGCACATAGATAAATTGTGATACAAAACTCAGATGGATCTCAATCATGTAAAGCAGCTCATGAGATCATTGTATTGAAGTACATGGAGAGATATGAACCACATAGCTACCGGTACAGCCCCGAGCCTCGATGGAGAACTACTCCCTCCTCATGGGAGCAGCAGCGGTGATGAAGATGGCGGTGGAGATGGCAGCGGTGTCGATGGAGAAGCCTTCCGGGGGCACTTCCCCGCTCCGGCAGGGTGCCGGAACAGAGATCCTGTCCCCCAGATCTTGGCTTCGCGATGGCGGCGGCTCTGGAAGGTTTTCGTGGGTTTCGTCAATCGTTATAGGGTTTTCTGATCCAGGGGCTTTTTATAGGCGGAGAGGCGGCGCAGGAAGGTCGAAGGGGGGCCCACACCCTAGGGGGGCGCCCCCTAGGCCGCCGGGGTGTGGTGTGGTGGCCCTGCCACCTTCTCTGGCGGTTCTCGTGTGTTCTGGATGCTTCCGGGTAAAATAGGAACCTGGGCGTTGATTTCGTCCGATTCAGAATATTTCGTTACTAGGATTTCTGAAACCAAAAACAGCAGAAAACAGGAACTGGCACTTCGGCATCTTGTTAATAGGTTAGTTCCAGAAAATGCACGAATATGACATAAAGTGTGCATAAAACATGTAGATAACATCAATAATGTGGCATGGAACATAAGAAATTATCGATACGGAGACGTATCAGCATCCCCAAGCTTAGTTCTGCTCGTCCCGAGCAGGTAAAACGATAACACAGATAATTTCTGGAGTGACATGCCATCATAATCTTGATCATACTATTTGTAAAGCATATGTAGTGAATGCAGCGATCAAAACAATGTATATGACATGAGTAAACAAGTGAATCATAAAGCAAAGACTTTTCATGAATAGCACTTCAAGACAAGCATTAATAAGTCTTGCATAAGAGTTAACTCATAAAGCAATAATTCAAAGTAAAGGCATTGAAGCAACACAAAAGAAGATTAAGTTTCAGCGGTTGCTTTCAACTTGTAACATGTATATCTCATGGATATTGTCAACATAGAGTAATATAATAAGTGCAATAAGCAAGTATGTAGGAATCAATGCACAGTTCACACAAGTGTTTGCTTCTTGAGGTGGAGAGAAATAGGTGAACTGACTCAACATTGAAAGTAAAAGAATGGTCCTCATTGAGGAAAAGCATCGATTGCTATATTTGTGCTAGAGCTTTGATTTTGAAAACATGAAACAATTTTGTCAACGGTAGTAATAAAGCATATGCATCATGTAAATTATATCTTATAAGTTGCAAGCCTCATGCATAGTGTACCAATAGTGCCCGCACCTTGTCCTAATTAGCTTGGACTACCTGGATTATCACCGCAATACATATGCTTTAACCAAGTATCACAAAGGGGTACCTCTATGCCGCCTGTACAAAGGTCTAAGGAGAAAGCTCGCATTGGATTTCTCGCTATTGATTATTCTCAACTTAGACATCCATACCGGGACAACATAGACAACAGATAATGGACTCCTCTTTTAATGCTTTAAGCATTCAACAACAATTAATTCTTTTCTCATTAGAGATTTGAGGATGTTTGTCCAAAACTGAAACTTCCACCATGGAACATGGCTTCGGTTAGCGGCCCAATGTTCTTCTCTCACAATATGCATGCTCAAACCATTCAACTCAGTGTAGATCGCCCTTACTTCAGACAAGACGAACATGCATAGCAACTCACATGAAATTCAACAATGTAGTTGATGGCGTCCCCAGTAAACATGGTTATCGCACAACAAGCAACTTAATAAGAGATAAAGTGCATAATTACATATTCAATACCACAATAGTTTTTAAGCTATTTGTCCCATGAGCTATATATTGCAAAGGTGAATGATGGAATTTTAAAGGTAGCACTCAAGCAATTTACTTTGGAATGGCGGAAAATACCATGTAGTATAGGTAGGTATGGTGGACACAAATGGCATAGTGGTTGGCTCAAGTATTTTGGATGCATGAGAAGTATTCCCTCTCGATACAATGGTTTAGGCTAGCAAGGCTTATTTGAAACAAACACAAGGATGAACCGGTGCAGCAAAACTCACATAAAAGACATATTGAAAACATTATAAGACTCTACACCGTCTTCCTTGTTGTTCAAATTCAATACTAG